>OV049924.1:209068476-209668476 GCA_920104205.1 Eupeodes latifasciatus | reverse complement strand
ACCTAGAATAAGCAATAAAACAGAAAGTTAAATTTTGTATATTTAAAAAGTAAAAAGTTCAACAAGTTTTATGAATTATATTTTCCATATTAGTCCAGTCAATAAATGACCCAAAATGAGGTGTAGAGTGCGTGAGCAGGTAACTAAGCGATTCCTTCAGAAACTTGTTTAGGGGGCTTAGGTTGTTAACATACCAAAAGTCCTGACTCCTAGGTGAAGAGCGGGGGGGTGAGGAGGGGGGTAAAGGTACGAATTTTAGGTTTTTCGCTTATATCTCGAAAACGGTGCATCGGAGAGAAATAATTTTAGAGAATAAAATGGAGTTCTTAAAATTATCTAAAACTTTTATATTATATGTTTTTTTCTAATTCCTAACCGTTTTCGAGCTATACCCTCGGAAAAAGTTGAAATTTACAAAAAAAATCAATTTACGTCAAAATATTCATAAACATTGCATCATATTGTCTAAACCTATTCATAAACGAAAAGTATGAATAGGAAAGAAGTTGTAGATTTTTAAATTCCCTTTTAGAATATATATACATATGCTGATTAATGTCCAACCTGCCTAAAGTTACAGCTATTTTAAAACTTGTATAGCATTTTGCAATTTTCAGAAAATAAGTTTGTACGAGTATATCATATTCTTAACCCCCAACCTTTGTTCGTTCATCTAATAACATATATAGCCACTTATAAGCAAGTTATTAAATAAAGTAGAAAAATAATGATGATGACAAATTTCACACTTTATTCTACAGATAGTTTCGTTACACCAATACAATAATAATAATTGTAAGCCCCATTGTTCTCAATATATTCCTAATGTTTTACTCTCAACTTTAAAAGTAATCAAATTTTCATCCTCTTTGAACTTAAGGAAGGGCCCAGGCAATGATTGTTCTTCCATGGCATCTTTTTCCTCAGTAGCGGGTGGCTCTTGCTGAATGGGCTCTACATCGTCTTCATCGTCCCCATCGTCAACAGGCACACTGTTCAGGCACTTCCCTTGACAGTGGAGGCACGCTGCAGAACAGGTGAGAATCGATTTTCGGCTGCCGCATTTTCCAATTACACAATCCTTGGTGGAGCGGCAAAATATAGTTTTCAGAAGAACCTCTGGTACTGGTAGATTTTCCATTGTAATTGCCACCAGGGTGTCTCCTTCACGGTTCCACCCCCAATCTTATGCAGAAGCTCTGGAATCTTGGATGTGATTGGGACGAGGAAGTTCCAGCCCACATCAAAAAGAGTTGGGTAGCATTTCAGCTAGAACTCCCAACCATAGAAAAGGTGAGAATTCCGCGATGGAATCGAATGAGCCCATCAAATCAACCAAACGAGTTGCATGGCTTTTGCGATGCTTCAACCAAAGCATATGGAGCAGTGGTTCATGTGCGAGTATTAGATAACAAAGGAGATATCCACAATAACTTACTTCTAGCAAAGACGAAGATTGCTCCGAGCAAGCGGACGATCACGTTACCTCGTCTTACATTTCTATTCATTCTGGATATGGAATGGATACATTTCTGATGCTTCTTTTGATATCGTTCCGAAAAAGTCTAATAAGCGTTTAAAGCCGTGGATTACGTATAGTTTGCTTAAAAAAGTGAAGTATAAAAACACATTAAGAAAAAAGTGTTGTAAACGCAACAGCAGTCAGATTTTAAAAACTAAATATAAAAAAATTTGTGTTGAATTAAAGAAGGAAATTCCTATTTGTCGTTAAAAACAAATTCAATCTAGCTAAAGGAAATATTAGAAATGAAGGGAAAATAGTGAATAGTATACTTAATAAATCGCAGTGCAAAAAACAACCATCTGTCTCAGATAAAATTGCAATTGCTAATGCATTCAATGAATACTTTTCAACGATTTCACTTAATCTACAAGCTAGTTCTAGTCACCCATCTTGTACACTTTGTAGTCCATTCAGTAATGAACCTTCTCAAAGCCAAAGTTTTGTGTTTGAGCCTATAACTAGTTAAGAGATTCTGAAGTTAATTGGCACTTTAAAAACTTCAAACTCTTCTGGTTATGATGGTATTTCAAATGTTTGTTTGAAAAATGTAGCATGTTTTATAATTGATGTTTTGGCACATATCTTTAGCAAAAGTATTTTTTCTGGAGTATTTCCGGTTGCTCTTAAATGTGCCAAAATCTTGCCACTTTTCAAGAAAGGAGCAACTAATGATCTGGGTAACTATAGGCCTATATCACTCTTGCCCTCGATAAGTAAGATTTTTGAAATGGGGCCAACTCATACTCAAAAGAGCAATGTTGGGTCAACTACTACCTATCGTGAACTTTTATCGATGAGCTGACAGAAGATATTGGCAATGCCCGATCCTTGCGCGATAACTTTACGTCTGCAAATGTCAAGTCAACTACTGAATTCATAGCCCTTTTATCTACTCGAACAGCATCATAGCATGTTATCGTGGCATCTCCGACAACTCCACTCGAAATTGACATGATTTGAGAGGTTTCTGGGAAGGGAGGATGAGAATCAAACCACTGATTGAGTTTGACAATGTCTTCTGCATCTTGCGAGCCTGTCCAATGTCCTTGTGTTGTTCACTTGAAGTGAATTTGACTCCAGAAAACTCTTCAAGCGAAGTGCATATCTCATGAAAATACACGAACAAAGGTTGTGGGTCAAGAATATGATATACAAACTAATTTTCTGAAAATTGCAAAATGCTATACAAGTTTTAAAATAGCTGTAACTTTAGGCGGGTTGGACATTAATCAGCATATGTATATATATTCTAAAAGGGAATTTAAAAATCTACAACTTCTTTCCTATTCATACTTTTCGTTTATGAATAGGTTTAGACAATATGATGCAATGTTTATGAATATTTTGACGTAAATTGATTTTTTTTGTAAATTTCAACTTTTTCCGAGGGTATAGCTCGAAAACGGTTAGGAATTAGAAAAAAACATATAATATAAAAGTTTTAGATAATTTTAAGAACTCCATTTTATTCTCTAAAATTATTTCTCTCCGATGCACCGTTTTCGAGATATAAGCGAAAAACCTAAAATTCGTACCTTTACCCCCCTCCTCACCCCCCCGCTCTTCACCTAGGAGTCAGGACTTTTGGTATGTTAACAACCTAAGCCCCCTAAACAAGTTTCTGAAGGAATCGCTTAGTTACCTGCTCACGCACTCTACACCTCATTCCTTGACTGGACTATATGTAAGTACTTAATAAAACACAATTGAAATCATTTCACTTGCGAATTTTATTAAAATGCTAATAATTTATCTGGGAGTGTTAATTAAAGAAGTCAATAAAGTAGAATTGACTTCATCCTGAAACGCTCCTGTTGTTGCTACAAACAATAAAATCTTATGATTCAGCCTCGGTTGACAAATTTCGTTTTCTTAATTTGTAAATAAGAAAAGTGTTAATATTAAGGGTACCTTTAAAGGCCCGAAAAATCTATTATTTTCGAAACCCTTTCCGTAAGATAATTTTTTAATGAGTATTTTTTGTAAGAATTCAATGAAACTCAAATAAAATAATTTTATTTGCAATCTTCATAAAAATGTCTTTAGTTTTTTTCTGGGAGTGTTAATTAAAGAAGTCAACTGGTAAATGTATTTATTTCTTCCTGAAACTCTCCGTAATATCGATAAATGAATTCGAATAAAGTGGAAAGTATTTGTTTACACAATTAAAACATATGTATGTATGTATGTACGTGCATATAAAATATACTAAGCTACTTACTTGCTTTCTAGTCCACCTTTTTTAAGAGCTTGAACAAGATATGTCATTCCCTTCTCTTGTTTGAATGTTAGAAACAGTTCCACGAGAAAATCCAGCGCGATGCCATCTTTAATCAGATGCTCGTTATTTAATACCAACAAAACAGTTGGAGGTATTGCGCCGTTAACTATAAGAAAGAAAAGAAAGAAAAATTATTTTACATCTACACATATTCGGTATTAAAATTTTGTTTAGAATGTGCATGGATTTGTATCTCTTAGAAAATATAGTTTCCAAGTGTCAGTACACCACACTATTTTTGATTTGCCCAAATTTTGTATACTGTATAGACAAAACAATTGTTTTAAACATTTAACAAATACATAAAGGGGTACAACACAAAAAATAATACATTGTTTTACTTACTCATCCAAAGTGCCGTCATACGAGCCAACTTGACACGCTCGCTAGGAGTAAAGCCTTTAATAAAGACCAACACTTTCTTCATTTCCACCTCGAACATCTTTTCCAAGTACTTATATCTACGCATGAGCTTGATGAATACCTGCAATGAAATACAAAATTATGAGAAAAAGTCGTTTCTAGTTTATTTTTCTTTAAAACTACATAGATAGTGTTTAATAACATACATCGTACTAAAAATAACTAAATTTATGATAATAATGTAGCAATCATAGAAATCTTCATATTCAAATATATAAATATAAAGACAAGTAATTAGCTTATTTAATATAGCATAACTCCGACACCTGTTATCTTAAGTAATATCGAAAATATTTTAGATAACTGGCTCTAATTGTATGCTTTGGAAAGTTTTTTTTTAAATTAATTTACAAGTATTTTTTGAGAACTAAAATGTTACTCTAAAAAGCTTAAAGTACTATTCTTGCGAAAAAAACGACCATTTGACAAAAATTAAGAAGTTTAATTTCTTAAAAAGTTCAAAAAAAGTTTTCTTTGCCACGGAAGCATAAAAGGAGGTAATAGAATACATTTGACAATTTGTTTTGTCTTTTGCAGTGCAAAACTAAATTAAATCACAAAATTCATCGGGAACTTTTACGAATCCAGAAAAACCGTACTACGAAACTCGTTCGTAATGCAAAATTGTATAAGATTTTCCACTACGAACGTATTTGATAATAGATTTTTTCGGGATTCGTAAGTTTCCGAATTCCTGATAGGGCTAAGTATAAAAATGAAAGTTTATTCATGTCATATTAATATGAAATTACATTTTATTTCCTAAATAACTAAACTTATAAATGTCACAATTTAGAAATCTCCAAATTGAATTTATTATGATCGAATACGGAGACAAGTAAATTGTCAATTTATTATTGCATCACTTCGACACCTATTATCGTAGTATCACAAATTATTCATTATGAAGCCGATAACTGGTTCTAATAGTTTGCATTTTTATTTAGAGACACGATTCTTTAATATAGTTTTTATTCTTTATTAGTTTTAAAAAACTTTTTTGAACAATTTATTTCTAATAAATATATACATTTATAATATTCTGCGCAATTTTTTTTTTTATAAATTAATATTAGTTTCCATTTTAGTATTTACATCTAAATTATTAAACATTTGTGTTCCTTTATACAAAATATTGTTTTGAGAACTAGTTCTCCTATACAAAGGTAGTCTAAAATCGCCTACATTTCTTAGGTTGTAATAGTTACCAACATATTGCAAATTTCTTTGGAGGTACATCGGATACAGTCCATTTTTAAGTTTAAATATAAATATTAATAAATTAAATTTAAGTCTCTGGCTAACACTCATCCCTCATTCAACATATCAGATATATGAGTTCTTCTGCCACATTGTAAGACACATCTCATAGCTCTATTTTGTAAAATTTGAAGATTTTTTTTAATAGAGAATATAAACTTAATTTTGGTAAAGCTGAAACAATTTTTTTTCAGGATTACTTTAATCCGCAAAGCCATAATTTAGGGATTAGAAAACATAAATTAAAACAATGTTTTCGTCTCTTATAATTTCCTTACTTTTTGTCTGGTCCACATTAGTCAAAATTCAAAGGAATGATTTTTTTAAATTAAAGGACACGTGTGATATCTTTTATCACAAAAACATGGTAGGCTGAATAAAGAACTAATAAATACATGCCTTAGCAATAACTTTTTAAATGTCATTAATCATAAGTAGACTAAAACAAATACAAACATAATAGGAAAATAAATATATACAAAGTTAACATACCTGCTCATGGTTTCGCATGGCTTCCATATCTTCGGACGCCTCGAAAATACAATAATTTGTACGAGGTTTCTCGCCATCCTGAGAAATTGATCCACCAGGAACTGAAATTAAAAATTATTGTTAAAAACAAAACAATATTGACAAAATATTATAATTTCTTACCCAGTAAACCACCAGCAATTAAAATATCAAAAAGTACTTCGCCGTAACGACGATAGTCAAGTTTGTTACCAGCAAGATCTAAATACTTAGAAATTTGTTCCAGGTCGCCTTCAGTTTTATCGAGACCAGCAATGACCGCGTCACGGAACCCCGTGGGATCGAATTTCTCTTTTTCATCTAATGAAATAAAAATTAAAATAAGTATTGCTAAATTAATTAAGGGCTTTATACCTATAATAAATTACATATTATTGAAAATATTAAGGTTAAGTAATTGATTTTAAAATAAACTTTGTCATGAAAGTGTTTTTACACGTTAAAAGGGATATTAATAATTTCATTAAAATATTGTTTTATTAGAACTTCACCATAATGTGATGTACATTTAATAAAAAGAAAAATATTATGAATATGTATAAACAAACAAATCTTATATTTACGAATAACTGATACTAGTGACTGGCCCGGCATTGGTAAACCATCCTGAGCATAGACTAAATGGATGGCACGAGTACGATAACTTTGGCGCCAAGATATAATAACGGTTTTTGGTAGAGGGGCTTAATACAAGCATTTTTTTTACTATGGGAGGGGGGTCTATCTCCCCCCGTTTAGGCGGTAGGGGTAATTTAAAAAAATTATTATTTAAAATGGAAAAAAATAACGGTGATACTTACAATTAAGTTTTATACATTTTTTTAAAGCCAACATTCTGTTTTATTAGTCAGTTTTTAATTCAAGTCAAAACTATGCGTAGTTTTTGAAAAATTTAATTTTAAACTCAAAATTTGAGTAAAAAAAGTTAAAAAAAAAGGTTTAAAGTGTAATTTTTCAATACTTCAAGATTATCTAACATTGTTTTTATTTCAGAATTTATTGCTCTTATTTGTTTTTGATCAAAAACTGAAAACTAGATGATTTTATGTCTTTTAGTTTTTGAGAAAATTGAAAATAACCACAACTACTATTTTAATTTAATTCTGTTTTTATTTTGCTTGAGTGGTCTTATTTTGATAGTAACAATGGTAGGTGCGAGTTTGGGTGTATGCAACAGTAAGGTGTGTGCAAGTTTTTTGTGTATGCAACAGTAAGGTGTGTGCAAGTTTGGGTGTATGCAACAGTGGGATCTGTAAGGGGGGCATGCTGCCCCCCCCCCCTGCTTGGGAACACAATAGGATTTGGGGTGGGTGCAAGTTGGAGTGCGTGCAAGGTGAGGAGGGGGCAAGGTTCATGTTCGGTGGGTGCATGCAAAGTTTCTTTTGCATTTAAATAAGCTGGATTTAAGAAAAATTAATTTACCCTAGGTGTATCTTAATCTATATTCGATTATTACTATCAAAATAAGACTACGTTAATACTTAAGCAAGGAAAAAGTAATTTAATTAAAATATTTTTTTTGGTAATTTTCAATTTTCTCAAAAACTAGAAGACATAAAGTCATCTAGTTTTCAGATTTTGATCAAAAACAAATAAGAGCAATAAATTCTGAAATAAAAACAATAGTAGATAATCTTGAAGTATTGAAAAATTACACTTTAAACCTTTTTTTTTTTTTTAACTTTTTTTACTCAAATTTTGAGTTTAAAATTAAATTTTTCAAAAACTACGCATAGTTTTGACTTGAATTAAAAACTGGCTAATAAAACAGAATGTTGGCTTTAAAAAAAGGTATATGTAATACTTAATTGTAAGTATTACCGTTATTTTTTAATTATTTTTTTTTTCATTTAATGTACATATTTTTTAAATTGCCCATACCGCCTAAACAAGGGGAGATAGACCCCCCCTCCTATAGTAAAAAATGCTTGTTTTTAACTGTTCTATACAAGTCCGTCATTAAACTTTGTCGCCAAAGTTATCGTACTCTCCCCAAATGGATTATTTTCGTTTAAAAATATTTTTTTTTTTGTTTCTATTTATGTATTAACATCCTATTATAATGAAATATTAATACAAAAATGTTTAATTTCAGTAAAAATACATTATTCAATCATAAATTTTTAAGTTTAAAATCAATTTCTTAGCTAATTGTATTTATTTTAAAAGAAAATAACAATTTTTGCTTCTTATTTTGCTCATATTTTATTATATTGTCATATTTTCTATGTTTACCTCTTTTTCTGGTCTTGATGCGCTGACCTGATAGTACTGGTCGTTCTATTTTTTGACTCATACAACAAATTGCTGAAAGAAAAGAGAAACAAAATGTTATTGTTTGTTATAAAAACTTATTGTAAGAAAGTTTATTTCTGAAAAAGACATTCGTATTATTACGGTTTGTTTTTATTGCTTTTCTTTTCTGCAATTTATTTCTTGTTCAAAGTGGAGAAAAGAAAAAACATAATTTTTTTATTGGCAAATGTTAATTTTATACATCTTTGGCGTTAGACAAAAAGGATTTATGTAAGTCAGAAACTGGACAGATTCAATGATCTTAAGACGTTAATATCCAAACAAATATAAATTTTGTTGTCTTATTTTCTAAAGACTTAATTAATTCGATACTTAGTTTTTCTAGATTCAAGTTGTTAGTATTAAACGAAAGAGCCAACAAAAAGGCTTTTACACCAAATCGAAAAAATAAAATTCAATTTTTGACTTAAGACTGTTTTACCTACCTAACGAGATAATATGTCAAAAGAAGCAATACAATGTTAATTTTCTCAGTTCAAAGTAATTGAATAAATTTGCAAAAACTTCAATGCATCGGTTTTCTTCATGATTCGAAGAGAAGAGCCTATAAAACAGTAATTCCTTAGATGCAATCTTATTTTATGACGCCCAAATTCATACAAAATAATATTGAAGATACAAATTTAATAAATAAATTTGGTGGCGTAACAGTTCGTTGAGAACTTGTGCCTGGAGACTTACCAACTCTCAACCTTTCCTGTGATGGAAGGGACCTACAGTTTTTATGCCGAATCCGAACAGCTTATTTTAGAAAACACTTTTCATGACAAGAATTACTCTTGGAGGGTTTGTCAATGCCACGCAAGCGGCAATACCCATGAATTTTAGGTGGCACAGGCAGGGATTGAACCCAAGGCCTCTAGCATGGCAATCCTACCCCATAACCATTACGCTACGGTGGAGATTAAATTTTAAAAATTCTATAATATACCGATATTTTCCACGACAAATAATGATGTTAAAAACTTCCATATAACTTTTTAAATGCATTAGTTTTGGGAAACTCAGGACTTCCTCTGTGCTCTCTAAATAGTTTTTCTTACTGATGACACAGCAAGACTAAATATCAATGCAATGAAAAAAAGCTGTAGCAGTTATAACTACATTTATAAATCTGTTTCTTTTGTTCAATAAATTTATATAAATAAGCCAATTTATTGTACCCATGCGAATTCTTCTAATAATTACAAAAAAAATCGGATTTGCATTTCAGTAAATAATTTAAACAAATAGGTACCTAATATCATGCAAGTTTAATGAAACTTTCACTTGAATTGAACTTGAATAGTAGAATAAGACTGATTGTTTATTAAAAGTTTGAAAACAACGTTGCTAAATTTCTGAACCCAAAATTAATTGGTGAAAGTTGTTTTTGATATTTCTCTTCTTTTTTTTAACTCTGATATAACTTATTATAGCTAGTTATAAGATTTAATACGTTTTCTATTTTTAAATAAGCTAATGTTCTTGAATAATTTTACACTTTTAAGTGGGAGCAGCAGGATTTCACTTTTTTTTTAAGTCAATGATGTATGTAAAATAAGAATGGAATATTGTAGATGGCTACTATTTCTTTGTTTGATTATCGAGAATAAAATGTTTACCACTAAGACCTTTGATCCCTAGTGGTTTCGCATTGAAAACAAAAAAATTAATATTTGTTCGATATCGTTTATGATGAAACCAAGCATATTTTTATAAACTGTAATGAGACCTCACGAGAACAAAGAGTTATGGTTTTGAGAACGTAAATCAAATTCCAAATATTGAAATTCTAGTAAAACAAAAAGTCGGCTTGGAGATAGGATAATATTAAAGTATTCACACGAAAAGAAATGTTCCAAGTTCGTGTACTGTTATGTATGCTTTCTTATGTGGATATTCATCCTATCACCAATTAGTTCTTTCTAGGTACACCACGAACAAAGAAAAAACATGCGTTCGTTATAAGAAATTGTACATCCTGTTTTAACTTCTATATTTGCTTTTCGGAATCGGTAACAAGTTTCCAAGTGAAATTATGATAATATAACTATTTCCGCCAGGAATTTCAATAAGTTTTAAAAGTGGAAAAATAATTTGCAAGGTAAGTAATCATTTAAGAAATACATTTTTGTGTGTTAATTTTTACTATGCATTATTTGTTTTACACAATTTTTCAAGACACGACCTTAATTTTTGTTGCCACGTTTCCCATTTACAATTTTTATTTTGGAAATACCAAAATGGACGATTTTCCCACTAAGAACAAAGTAACCTCAATTAAATTATCTGTGCATGTGGCTCTGCCATTGCAGAGGTATTTATTTTCTTTATTCTGGCCTCTGTCCACATTTTGAATCAAAAAATTCCCTCCTCCGAAATTAATACAAATGAATCACCAGCACTTCACTTACTTTTATATTTCTTTGTAATAAGTTTTTTAATGAATTTCTCCTTGGCGGAAAATTAAATTATACGAAGATTTTTAGTTTCGTTGTGCTCTTGTTATCTAAAACACTTGCTTAATAAAGTTACTACCAAAATTTACAACTTACTAATTGAAAAATGTAAAACAAAAATGAAGATTATTAAATTAAACGAAAAATGTGCTTTTTTTAAGCACGAGAAAAAGAAGCAAAGAACTTGGGACTCCACACACAAGTGAACGAAGAAATGACATGAGATGAGACGTGACTGTGTAGCTGTATGAATATGAACAAGCAGGCCAGTGATAGCGAAACTCTGTCCATAGCTTTAACGAGTGAAAGAGATGGCATCAGTTTTCTTATTTTACATATTGAATTTGGACAAAATGTCGGCCATTAAAAGAAAGTTTTAATTTCTTTTTTAATACCATCAACCCAAAAGAAATTCCTTGTTATATAAATAATTTGTTACAATAAAACAGTCAAGAAAACATTCCTCAGAAAAGAAATTAAAAACCCAATTTTCTTTTTTACACATAAAATTAAGTCGTCACAGAGTCGAAGACCACGAGATGGCAGCCATTTTCAATTTGTTTCAAAAAAAAACTGGTCAGTCTCAGCTTATAAATTTATATTCTAGATTAAAACATGTCCAATCTGAGCAAATAGATAATTTTGTATAAAAAAATTTATAGATACTTACAATTAAAACAAAAAAATAGTAGCTTGACCCCAAATTTAGTAAAAAAAAAACTTCTAGCACAACAAGCACACCAAGTATGTAGAAGTGAAGTAGAACGGGAAATGAATGTACTGCAAATTTCACTGAGATTTGAGAACGAGAAGATCAAAAACAATCTAGTAAAGATATAAATCCACGGTAGCCATATTGGTTTGCGTACAAGCTAAACCGAAAATTGGCCTCATAAAGTATTTTTTAGTGTGCGTGTAATTTCTCCTCTAATTTATGAAATTTCCCCTAAAAACTCAGTAAATGTGTCTATGGATGCGTGAAAACACGTCAATTTTACTCGTTGAATTCTTCCACATTACAAATACAACAATGTAAACAAATTGGTTTTGAAGGGTGATACGTACGAAGGATTTATATATTCATATAGAGTGTTTTTGGAGAAGATTTTTGTAGTTTGATTTTGATCATATAAGATATCGAGTCTCGAAACGTTGGTGAAACTGGAAAAACGAAAAAGCCCAAACATGTGGTATAACCTGATTAATGGATTTACACTGGTCGTTGGCATGTTAAGAAATATGTTTTCAAAACTATGCAAAGTTTTAGAGATTGTTTTGTGGTGCAGAAAACAGATTTTTGCCTTAAAGCCATTAAACATTTCACTTTTTTAACTAAATGGTCAAAGAATAGTGAAAACTCTAGCTTTCCAGATATCATAATTGTAGAGAAACAGGCTTTTGACTTAAGGCGCCAGTTATAGTTATCATTGGTTTTCATCATTGAAAACAAACATTGGAATATTTTTGGCAGGTCTACAGGTCTCTTTCCGAGCGGATGGAAAACTGCATTATTGTACAGCCTATATATCGTCCAATAGCACTTACGTCCCTTCTTTCCAAGGTCATGGAAACGCTGATTAATTATCAGCTTAAGAAATATCGCGAAGAACGGAAGCTTCTTAATGACCGGCAATATGGCTTTCGTAGCAATAGGTCCACTGGTGATCTCATGGTTTGCCTCACCGAACAGTGGAACAAATCTTTACATCGTTTTGGAGAAAGTAAGATTATTACACTTAATATTTCAAAATTATTTGATAGAGTTTGGCACCAAACTCACTTATCGATTATCGATCTAATCGTCGGATTAGAAATTACCTTTATAATCGTTTAATGCAAGTTCTATTGGATGGTTTGAAGTCTGAAATTCATAAAATAAATGCTGGTGTTCCCCATAAACCGTGTAGAATTTAATGCTTCAAAAACTCAATTATGTCTCCTGTCGTTAAAGCGTAATCCATCCCCGATGCCACTATCCATGAATGGCACTTGCATCCAGGAAACTAATCAACTTTCAGTACTCGGTATGTGTATCACAGATCACCTCTTATGGAATGATCACATATTCGATATTGTTAAAAATGCTGCTAGGTTCTTAGGAATTCTCCAACGGTGCAAGAAACTTTTCACCCCTTCCCATCTGGCTGTAATTTACAAAGCCTCGCATGTTTCATGCCTTTTGTTGGTCTACCGATATTTTTATAAATAGTGTTCTGTCGACTTAGCCAGTTGCATTCCCCCCTCAAACAATTCAGCCGTAATACTCGTACTTCTATGAATGCACATCAGTTTAACCTTGATCTCAATTTCGGAAGTACTGTCAAGTACAGAGATTCTTTTTTTAACCGCACATCGAGAATCTGGAATGCTTTACCCAACTCTGTTTTTCCCTATCACTTTGATATTCAAAACTTTAAGACAATGTGCAAAAACACTCTATATGAAGATATAAATCCTTCGTACGTATCACCCTTCAAAACCCATTTGTTTACATTAGCCGTATTTTATTGGTAATTATTAACTTGTGCAGTAATGGAAAGTAAGTGCAGTAATGGAAAGTGTGAATAAAACATATGTACACTATTATATGCACTCTTATTTTAAATCTCCAAGTTGGTATCTGTGCAATCATACTTATGTCAAAACCAGCTGTCAATCAGTTTTGAAAATACGTACTCAAGGGATGTGTTGAAAAAGAATTGTTGTTTTTATGTAAAGTTGAATAAGAGTTCAAGTTAATGTGTACATGCAGGTCCAGTCAGAATAGAGTTGAGTATGAATTGAAAGATTGAAATGACATAAGAGTGCCTGTCCACATTACATTTTTAATGTTAGGTGCAAGCAGTGAGACAGGTAGATTATATGTGAGTGAAAAAGAGAGAGATGGGTAGATTACAGCCCAAATGCAAACAATATTCTTGGATTCAACATGAAAGATTTTGTATTGTATGATTGAAAGATAGATAGATTTCAAGGGTGTGAGATAGGGATGTGCAGATTGATTTTCTCTTCATCGTATGGACACAACGAACATAATAAAACCCAGCATAAAAAATCCAATGTAGATACTCACTAAAAGCCAAAAGAAGAGTGTGAGGGGACATTTTGTCCTTCCCCGTAAGCCCGTCTTGCCTACAAGCTCCCAGTTGCTGGCAACTCAGTTTTCCTGGGTGAAAGGGGACAAATCAACGCGAAACATTCAGCGCCACAATTAAACTTTCTCTTCTCAAAATAAACTTACACTGCGATAACTGACGCGAAGCAAATCAGGGCGAATCATTCACAATGATAACAAAAATGACAAATAAACAATTCCGCGTCGGCGAATGTGCCACTTTCGCGTTGGTTTGGGAGAACCTTTAAACCCGACCAATGACGAAAGTTTTGTTTTTGCATCAAATGTTTCGCTTTGGTTTTGGGCGAGTCCTAACACACATCACACGTCAATAAATTTAGAGATAGCACTGTGATTATTGATGATTTTTGGGTGATATCAAGTAGTCAACGCATTGACTATTTACGTTGACAGTCTAATCGTAGATTAATATTTCAAACCAATTTATTTTTATTCTAGTGAAAACAGAGCACAAGAACAATACGAACGCATCCCCAAATAATAAAATCCTGCCAACCTTTAAGTAAATAATATTTCTGAAACTGGATGAAGTGTCATTCTATTCCAAGCATTCCAAAACTTTATATGAACTATTTATATGCACTATTTTTGCTGCCTTATTTATCCGCACTATTTCTTTGTTGTTGTTTAGTGTGTAAGATTTTGCTGCGCTGCGTATACATTTACCAATAAAAAACGCCTATTGTTGTATTTGTAATGTGGAAGAATTCAACGAGTAAAACTGACGTGTTTTCACGCATGCATAGACACATTTACTGAGTTTTTAGGGGAAATTTCATAAATTAGAGGAGAAATTACACGCACACTAAGAAATACTTTATGAGGCCAGTTTCCGGTTTAGCTTGTAGGCAAACCAATATGGCTACCGAGGATTTATATCTTTACTACCGACAAATTTTTACTGACAGAAATCTGTCATTGTGAAATTGGAACACAAATCAGTTAGTTTCACTTTTGAACACAAAAATTTCAGCTGTTCAGGAAAATAAATTTCCGTCCGAAAAATGAAAAAGTACATTTTTGGAGAAAAATAAATGCGCAATTACACTTTTTTCTCAAAAAATTTGTGTGATTTTCGATCGGTTAGTATATAGTTTTCATTTCTGATCAAAGGGAAACACCGTCAAATATGGATTCAAAAATTTTTCCGGATGGATCGATTTCAATAATAGCTATAACTGGAGTGGAATCGTGTAAGCTGATTTATGACAGTTGACTATCAAAATCAAGAAAATACGTCTGAGGAAGGTGATAGTCATAGTTGACTATCAAATTTTTGTTGATTTTTTAAGTGACACATATTTAGGTGTCAATTTGATTTCTGCATAGTTTTTTTTTCGTTTCCTTTATGTGTTTAATTATTATTTGTGATAGCACAACATTTGCGTGGAAATTAGAGAACCATACCCAGAAAATGTTACAATACCTTTTTCCGAAAGGGCGGAAAACATAATGGAATATAACTCAAATGAAGAAGCTCGAATCCGGAAGGGAAGGAAGGATTCTCTTTGGGCAAATCATCTTAGGCATTAAATAAAAAAGCAATTAAAGATATTTTGAATTCAATTACAAAAATAAAACTAGATATAAAAATTGAGCTTTTTATTTTAACAGTATTAAATACAGAAAATAATAATAAAACAAAAACCAAACAAACAAAACAAAGAACATAGTACATACACATAATCCAAAAAGTCTCCGTACAGCAGCTTTCTTTTTGATGATTCGAGATAAAATATTTACTATAACAATATATTAAAAACGGGTTTTTGAAAATCACAATCACAATTTTTTTAAATTTGGTAAAAAGGTGAAGTTGCAAACTAACTTTTTTTCAATGTTAAAACTTTGGTTTTTACATTTAATCCTAGTACTTTTTTTCAAAAAAACACTAAAATTAGGCTGCTGTACGGAGACTTTTTGGACTAAGTGTACATACGTACTTTTAACAAACAAAAAATGAATTATTCATACGAGTAAGTCACAGAGTTATACTTATATGTGTATATGTACATACTACTTTTGGCATTAGTCAAAAATAAAGTTTTTTTAAACCGCAACTCTTCAGTTATTAGAGACAGCGAACACTTCCTGTTTTTGCAATGACCGTGCAAAGGGCTTTCAAGGTTTCTTTGACTTCATTTATTGACTTCTTCATGGAGTCAAGTGCAGCTTGTATGCCCGTTTGCACAGTCAGGAACCTCTCCTGTAGCTCCACCTCGCAAGAAGGACATACTCAATTCGATGCTCGTTTATACTTTTTAATGCTGAACTTTCATTTTTTTTCATGCTTGGAGTCTCTATATTGAATTAGTTTGAGTTTTTGATGCAGTTGTGGAATTATGAGTTGGTTGTTGGGCTTTTATTTCTTCATCTAAATCTAAGAATGTTCAAAAGAAATATAAATGCCTTTTTTTAAATTAAAACTAACAAACATACTTTCGTTTTCACCACCATAGCTGGAAACACCACTTATCCTTTCTATTGCTTCCTCAATCCCAAAAACTTGCAAAATAGTTTCTTCATTTGTGTCCAATGGTAACTCTATAAACGGGCCTTCTCCAGTTTGTTTTAAAGAATTTTGATTCTGTATAAGTTCTTTTACGGAATACTTTCGTGTTGTCCAAATTTTTGCACATTAATACAAATTATAAATATTTGTTGTTGACTGAATTACAAGTATTTACCCTTTTCCACTCTCGTGTGGCTTTAGTTGGTGGTCCATTTGCATTTAAGGTCTTTGAAATTTGTTCCCACAACATTTTGTGGGATTCCTTATAGTTATTTCCCTTTGGAGAGAAGGATTTGGCCAAGTCCGTACATTGTACATTACTTGTCTATTAATTAAAGCATTAAAATTATTGTTTTTAAACAATGTTTACATACATTTTTTCCTACTTTTTTGTAATATTTAAATTCTCCCGTTGTTTATTCTTAAATAAATACAAATTTGACACAAGATTCAAGATTGAAGCATATATTTTTTGCAAGTGATATCAAGTTTTAAGGAAAAACAAAATGATTTCAAAATAATCTTTTTACACAGACGGAAAAGTTTAAACGATCAAAATGATAGTCAAAAAATGATAGTCAACTATCAGATTAGCCGATTTCACCCCTGGCCCCGACGTCAACAGCCTCCTCAGAAAAACATTTGCAATGAACTTACCATCCTTATAATGGAACATTTGCACAAATGGGGAGTCCCCGAACAAATACTAAAGTAAGTCATGTCTTTCTTATCTGGAAGAACTTTTTTCTAACGTTAACCGTTTTATTTGCAACAAAATGAAACTTGAAAACGGCATACCCCAAGAATCCCCATTATCAGTTTTATTGTATAATGCCTACATTGATGGACTTATTGCCGAACTTGCAGAACCAAAAACTGGTCTCGATTTCTAAGAAGTTTGCGCAGACAACATATTTTTATCCGCTTCTGGATATCCGCCACATGTAAACAAAATACTTCAGACCGCTGAAATTATAGCCGCTTGGACCAAAAAAACAGGTGCAATCGTTCCACCTTCCAAAATTAAAGCTACCCATCTTTGCCGAAAACATAAAGTGTTCCTGCTCTACTAACCCCTTTTGTAATTCACAACACCAGCGTCTCTATGAAGAAAGAACTAAAAGTCCTAGGAGCGTCTTTCAATAGCAATCTGAAATGAAATCTTTATATAAAAAACACTACCAATCAATTAAAGTATAAGAATAATGTCCTGAAAATAATACAGCTTTAAAGATAGCCAAATGTTTGATGAAGGTAATTACAACACGCACTTACTTAATATATGTGGGCTTCTAAGACAAATTTGGAAAACATTGACATTGACGCCGTTAACCAATGCTTTCGAACAGCAACGCTGTTTCTCTGGAAATGTTGCCAAAAACACAACCCAAGAGGACAAACACCAATATCCTCTTTAAGTAAAATATTGAGTAATATCTCTAGCTACGGATATTCTCATCTGGAAAAGGCACTCGACCCTATTAACTCTACACCTACTCCTTCAAAAAAACATTTACTGCCCATCGACCTCAGTCTGTCCAATTACAAAAAGGAAAACAGAGTTGAAGAGTCATTTATTTTGCTTCACCGAGAACTAGTCGAAACCATCAAGCCTTTAAGAACATAAGAGTCCGTTCACACGATTCGGTATTTTCGCCGTATCGGATATTTTCTCGATTCGGTGTCTTTCGGTTGGAGTGTTCAGACGGTACGGTAATTTAACCGTACACCGTACTCAACCCTACACCGTACTCGGCGTAAAACACAAAAACCACTATATACTAACAATACATTATTCCACAGTAGCCCAGACGAAAAATGACGCACTTTCGGTCAAAATACCGAATCGTCTGAATGCACTGTATATAAATACATTGCCACTATAAACCGAATCGGTTTTTTTGACGTACGACCGAAAACGATTTGCAGAGACAAAACCGAATGACAAAATCGACCTAATCGGTGATTTTACCGTATACGGTTAAATGCCGTATCGTCTTAATATACTCATTTAAATTATATTGCTACTGGCTTATACGGTAAAATCGTCGATACGGCAAAACCGCCGATTCGGGATCGTGTGAACGGGCTCTTATACATACACGTATGGGTCCTATAAGGAAAACAACTCCTCCTTTTCAGTTATAGTACTTTCAGATTCAAACGAAGATATAATCCTCTGTCAAGGCATACTCCCAAACGCAGGTGGTAGTTTTCTAGCTGAAATCAGACAACCTAAACATTTTAACGGGAATCAAAAATTCGAACAAAAACTGTCCAATTCTTAACTATATGCGGAGTGTTTTATACAACAGCATCAACATCGTTCTAGCCTGGGTTTCAAGTCATGTCGTCATAAAAGGTAACGAAGCAGCAAATGTAGCAGCTAAGGAAGCGATTCGCTTTCTATTCGTCAAAGATTTGCCTAACATTCCCCTTCTAATGCGAAAAGTCTTCAACAATATTGAAACGGATGAACTTACTGCCTCATGGCTAAGTCAAAATAATTTCCTTCGGAAGCACCACCCTACCCATCTCAGAGTTCCCTACAACATGGATTTTTCTAGAGCAGAGTGTATAGTCCGGTATTACACAGCGCATGTTTTTCCTTGCATCAATGAAGTGCGAAAGAGAAAGGAATAAATTAAAAATGAAATGGAAATAAATCTGTCTCGGCATGCACGTACAAGCTATTCCTTGCATGTTTTTGACGTTTGTCTTTCCTTTTCTTCGTATTTTTTCGCATTTGCTTCACTTCGTGTTCGTGTTTAGTAGAGCTAATACCTCAATATGGGACACGAAAGTGAATTCAAGTGGACTATAGGTATTAAAAACACTCTATATAGAGAGTCATATATCTAGAGTGTTTTTGATAGGTATACTCGCGGTTGCCACTGCTGGAAAAAAAAGTGTGTATCGAAATATGAAAATAAACATGACCACTTGTAGATAAAAATTTCCAACATAATTCAAGTCCGAAAAATTTGTAAACACAGATTAATAAATTAATTACAATTTGTTTAACATATTTTCCATATTATGCAGATGACTCACAAAATCCCTAACAAACTTAATTAAATTATATTAACCCAAATAAAGATGACAAAATATAAAATCAAAGCTTTTTAACATGAGATCACATTATATAAGTTTTTACAGGTTCGATTTTGAGAATTTTTACGGCTTGTGTAATACGTAGATAATTCTCTCTGTTCCCTAAATCCAATTCAGATCAAGAGTTTATATTTTTAGTAAAGTTATTATTTACACAAAGTTGCTTAAATGAGTTTAACCGTTGTTTCTGTTTAGCCAAGTGAGTATGTTAAAAGAACGTTTTCGTTACTCAAATTGTGAAAAAGATATTTTTTGTTTCCGAAAAATATGACCAAATGGAATTAAAAATTAAATTTGGTCACAAATGACCAATGTGGCAACCGTGAGTTGGGTACACCGAGCGTGCAACGAAAGTAGAAATAAAAGATATCTGTCAAAATAATGCACAGACTTAAGCATCCGAAACAAAAACACTCTAGCAAAGATATAAATCCTCGGTAGCCATATTGGTTTGCCTACAAGCTAAACCGGAAACTGGCCTCATAAAGTATTTCTTAGTGTGCGTGTAATTTCTCCTCTAATTTAGGAAATTTCCCCATAAAACTCAGTAAATGTGTCTATGCATGCGTGAAAACACGTCAATTTTACTCCTTGAATTCTTCCACATTACAAATACAACAATGTAAACAAATGGGTTTTGAAGGGTGATACGTACGAAGGATTTATATCTTCATATAGAGTGTTTTTGATCCGAAAAGTCTTCGTGTAATAATGCGCGTATCACCGAATGACTCTTCAAAACAAAATAACCAGTTAATGCGCACTAAATACATGCGCTGTGTAATACCGGACATACCACTTTTCCGAATTAAGCACGACCAACGACAAACGAATGAACGAATATTCGTCGATTTTGACATTTCTTTCACATAGAGTTTTTAATTCGCCAAACACCATTCACCACCGAAACCAAAACAAGAATGATTTTTTTTAGGTTAAGTACGCGCTACTATTTTATTCGTTGCGAGTGTGGATAACGTGGAACGCGAATAAAGTTTGACAGTTCGTATCAACTACAATTTTTTTTCGCGACGAATAAATTTGTTTTCTTAAATTTATTAATATATGATATTGAAAAGTAAAAGTAAGCATCATAAATCAAATAGAAACTACATTATATTGCTATCCTTCTACCTGAGCGCCGAACTTGTCGAGTTGTAGAAGCTGAGTAAGGTCAATGATTCTCGGGAATTATTTCTCCAGAAGAGTCCTGAAACCAAAGGTCGCTCGCCCCTACCCATCCCAATCCTTACCCCCTCCTCGCTTTGTGCTATTATGCTGGCTGATGTCTCCTTATCCCCCGACTGTATAGTGTATCACTGTCTGTCAATACCTAGTTTCCTTCCTGGGACGCTTATGGCTTAATTGCTGTTCGTCTCTCCTATTCCAAAACATATCCTTCCCTTCAACTTCCCAATTGGGCTGGATCTAAGGTGTCATACGACCCGTGCCGATGATCAGCCAGGCTGAGGGCCCAATTTCTAAAAATAGCTCAGTCGTTAACGGAGTATCCGGATACCAGGCGACCTCCGGATTAGCTAGCCTTATCTGTGTAAGCGAGTCTCTGCACAGATGGACCCCCCTTTACTTCGCCTACTCGTGGCAATCAAATGGACAATTTAAAACAAAAACAAATGTTATGACTGCCTGGTGCGGTTGGAGGAACCGTCGGCAAACTGAGGCATTTTCAGCCCTGAGATCTAAAATTGAAAACAAAACAAATGAATTGATTAAATGAATAAAAAGAAGTAAGTAATCGTTTACTCACAATATTTTTACTCGTTGCCAGACTGGGACGTGGGTTCTTCCCCACCGAAAAGTCCTGAGCGGCAGCCGTCACCGTCACTGGTTCACGCTTTCGGCAAGCAAGGCTTCGTCGGCGCTATGAAAATGACCTGAAACGATAAGAAAACAAAAACAATGTATATAAATTAACACACATATGAATGTTTACTTACGATATTGTTTACTCGTTGCCTGGCTGAGATTGGTGATGATGATCTGTGGAGGCTGCAATTTGAGGATTACCTGAAAAGAAAAATAAAAGGATATTAATTATAATTCTTTTACACTTATTACTTAATACGATTTTGTTTTTTTGTTGTTTATACTTACCTCGTCGTCCTTGTTGTTCGGCATCATCCCTCATTGGTACAAAATACAAATGGCTGTAAGAAAAAGGAGACGGTGATGACAGATAATTGGAAAGTCTTCCTGGAAAGTGTGTTATTACACTTAGACTTTTTTGGAAAGACTCAAATAAGTGCGAAAGAGAAAGTAGGTGAAATAAAAATACTTTAAAAAGTCTCTACCCGCAGAGTTCTGGGCTCGGGATTCTTGGATTGTTTTTGACGTTTCTCTTTCTTGCCTTTCTTTGTTTCTTGGCGTTGCTTTATTATTCTTTTTATTGTTACCGAGTAAACAAGAAATATTCCGCCGGACAAATTCAAGTGGAGCAAAGACCTTATAATGAAATTAAATGAAGGAATGGTTGAAAGAGTCTAGCTTGGTAGTTTAAGCTTTGGAATGTTTCTACCGTTGAAACAAAGTGATAGCCAACTTTTCTGGCCCTCAAAACTGTATTTTTTGTATGTCGTTTTTAGTGAAAAAAAAACAGATTAAACGTTTCTTCATTTATCCTTTGATAATTTAAAAATGATGGTTTATCATTTGATTTTAGTTGTTTTTTCAAGAAAATAAAGGATTCTCTCCAGATTTCAATCCAATTCCTATTTTTACATTATTCGGAATTATTATCCGTATTCATAATGTCAATAATCATTGCTGTAGTAAAAAGTGCAGTTTTCTTTAATTATTTTCACACTTTGACTTTGTGGATGAGAACAAAAAATGAAAGAGAACTGTCAAAAACACGCAACCGAAAACAATCCGAGTGTAATAATGCGAGATTGACGGGATGAGTGTTCAAAAGAAAATATGCGAAACACGCAGCATCAAAAACACTATATGAAGATATAAATCCTTCGTACGTATCACCCTTCAAAAACCTTTTTTTACATTGTTGTATTTGTAATGTGGAAGAATTCAAGGAGTAAAATTGACGAGTTTTCACGCATGCATAGACACATTTACTGAGTTTTTAGGGGAAATTTCATAAATTAGTGGAGAAATTACACGCACACTAAGAAATACTTTATGACGCTAGTTTCCGGTAGGCAAACCAATATGGCTACCGAGGATTTATATCTTTACTAGAGTGTTTTTGCGCAGCATTCAAAAAGTCTATGTGTAATAACACACAATAGGGAGTTCTAAAAGGTTAAGGGAGGTGTGCAATAGTCGTTGAGGTGATGAGTAGGTTAGAGTGAATGTTTTTGTTTTTTCCTTAAGATTTGAGAATGTGAAATGGTAATGTGAGTTAAAAGTGATGTAAGAATGTGAATGATAACAATTGAGAGATGTTTGTTTTTAGGTTATACTGTATAGTTTATTAGTGTTTTCATAGTTTTTGTTTGTGTTTTACATGTATATGTATATAATTGGTGCAAGATAAATATATTGACAGTAAAACGATAAGCAACAACGAAAAAATCACTAACCTAATGATACATTATTTATGTAAACCAGCAAAAACAAATATGACGAACACGAACAATTAAGGATTTTGGCACAACAAGACGGTAAAAAAAAATTTCACATACTTTATTTGTTTCGAACTGGATGAACGCCAACCGTGGAACCGTGGTGAATTTGAACGCGCGAACAGCGGTGCAATGTGTTTAGCCAGCGAACCCGCTAAAACTATTGTCGGCGGCTTAAGAATTATCGAACAAAGAAAAAAGAAAGATCGGCGAAGAATAAGAAACAAGGTCTGTGGAAGTTTTTTGTTCAGCTCAAAAACACTCTAAGGAAGATATAAATCCTTCGTACGTATCAACCTCCAAAACCCATTTGTTTACATTGTTGTATTTGTAATGTGGAAGAATTCAACGAGTAAAATTGACGTGTTTTCACGCATACATAGACACATTTACTGAGTTTTATGGGGAAATTTCATAAATTAGTGGAGAAATTACACGCACACTAAGAAATACTTTATGAGGCCAGTTTCCGGTTTAGCTTGTAGGCAAACCAATATGGCTACCGAGGATTTATATCTTTACTAGAGTGTTTTTGGTTCAGCTTAGAGGGCATGAGAAAAAACTAATCGAGAGAGCCAAACTTCCTCGTCTCCGTCCCTTCGAAACCTCTTACTCTTATTTTTTATAGCGTGTTGAATTCGTATCGGTGTATACATGTTTTCACCTCGGAGAAGAGTACACAAAAAAACATCATTTCCGGGAAATGCGAAATTTCTCATTTTTGTTCATTGATAGCCAAGAAGGCTATGTTTTTTAAAGTCTCATTATAATATTTGTAATTCTCATGAATTTTTTTTAATTTTGCTAACATCTTGTCGTTTTTATATCTACAAAAATACTCCTATAATTCAAATTAATTCTAGCAAAACATTTTTGTTTGTCAATAAATAACGGAAGAAGTTATACCGGTAGTTCGTGGTGAATTTGTTTTTCTCTTTTTTTTTCTCTAAGTTACAGATAGATGGCAGGAACAACCAAAACAAGAAAGAATGTGTGCAGAAAGTGTTTAACAAGGTTAAGGCTTTTTAGATTAGACTTTATTTGTATATATGAACGAGTGCATGTTTTTAATAAATGTATGTTATGTTTATTTCAATAGTAATACCTTAACTAATAACTTAACTACTGTATTATCTAAAATATACTGCATTGAATTAATTTACATTGAATTATAAAAGGCGGAATTAATAAAGTTTTACAGTTTACCGGGAATATTTTTAAAAAATATCCATATCTTCTGCAATTGCGGTATCAATCCATATTTTCTGGAACTTAGTGTTAACGTAACATTTATCTGTCATGAATTATTTTTTCAGCTTTTTTATACACCAAAAAAATGAATTATGAAATTTGGCTGCGATAATAATTACTTGAACACAGCATTTTCTATGTTTATAGTCATTCAGGTTTAGCCCTTAACTTTGATTTGCATTTATTTATGAATAGCCTAAAAAGTTTAGCAAACACTATGAATAAGCCACAATGCACTTTCAGAAAAACTGTAGTTAGAACTTTCCCTGACAGAATTTTCCTTGTCGCTATATAACTGAAAGATAAGATATAAATAGTTAGAACTGGAAAACTTATAAAAATGATGCATAAGACTTAATTGATGACTGCTCAGCCGGTCCCGATGGTATTCCCCCGATAGTATTAAAAAAGTGTAGTAATGCTTTAGATGAACCCCTTACGTTCTTATTCAAACTTTCTCCAAAAACAGGCAAATTTCCCAGTTTATGGAAGAAGTCATTTCTTACACCAATTTTCAAGAAAGGTAACAAGGCGGATATAACAAACTGCAGGCCCATTGCAAAGCTTTCTTGCATACCTAAATTGTTTGAACAAGTTGTTTGTGAAAGTGTAGCATTTTTTAGTAAAAATCTCATTTGCGAACAGCAACATGGTTTTGTGAAAAAAAGATCAACCGTTACTAATCTCCTCACATTCTCAAATATATGTTCAAACGCTTTAGAACAAGGTTATGAAGTTGACTGTATATACACTGACTTTTCCAAAGCTTTTGACCAACTTAGCCACGGAATTATTTTATTTAAACTTAAAGCTCTTGGTTTTCCACCATTTTTCTTAGCTTGGATCAAATCATACCTTGAAAACAGATCCTATGAGGTAAAATTTAGAAATTGTCATTCTGAACCTTTTGTTGTTCAATCTGGTGTTCCCCAGGGAAGCCATCTTGGCCCTTTTCTATTCATCCTATCTATAAACGACGTATCTTCATATCTACGCTCAAGTGATGTTCTTATTTTTGCTGATGACATGAACATTTTTAAGATAATAAAGTCCACCAAAGATCGCATCCTTTTACAAGCTAACATTGATAATTTTACATTTTGGTGTGGCAAAAATAGCCTTACCCTCAACCCTTTTAAATGCCAGACGATAACTTTCACTAAAAAACGAGTCGGTAGTGTATTTTATTATTGTATATCAAAGCAAAAACTCGGTCGCGTCTCCACATTTAAAGATTTAGGTGTTCATTTCTGTTCCAACTTAGAATTTACACATCACATTAATTTTATTGTTAATAAAGCAAGTTCTATGCTTGGTTTTATAAAACGCTGGGCAAAGGAGTTCAATGATCCCTATGTTACTCTTTCTTTATACAATTGTCATGTTCGTCCTCATCTTGAATATGCTTCGCAGGTATGGAACCCCTATTACGAAATTCATAAGAAACGTATTGAATCAATTCAACATAATTTCATTCGCTTCGCCCT
Source organism: Eupeodes latifasciatus (assembly GCA_920104205.1). Taxonomy (NCBI): domain Eukaryota; kingdom Metazoa; phylum Arthropoda; class Insecta; order Diptera; family Syrphidae; genus Eupeodes; species Eupeodes latifasciatus. The sequence continues at coordinate 209,642,597 of OV049924.1, read as the reverse complement.
AAAGGGTCTTCCGTGGGTAGATCCTTATGATCTGCCTCCCTATGAACATCGTATTCAACTTCTTCAATTGCAAACTCTCCATCAAAGGCGTGTTAATAATGATTTAATTTTTTTTCATCAACTCATTAATGGTGAAATTGATGCACCTTATTTGCTATCTTGTATACATTTAAATTACCGAGGTGGAGCTCATCACCTGCGTACTTTTGACTTTATACATATTGACTTCCATAGAACTAACTATGGAAAGAATGAAGCTTTAAGTCGAATAAGCATTTTATATAACTTAAACTGTTCATCGATTGATTTAAATTTAAATAAGGTGGGATTAAAATCATTGTTTAGAACCAGTGCTCCACTATCGTAAACGTCTTTATATTATTTTTTTTTGATGTTATGTAATAATTCATGTTAAATGTTAATAATTACTATGTTTTGTATTTTGTGCGTGTGTTAGGCTATAATTGTATTATTTTCTTACTAACAACTAACACATGCACTTATGATGAGCCTCTGATCGTAGTGTGACGCTTGCTGTAAGCTAACTACTTTCTGAAAATTCTGAAGTGTAAAAAAAAAATTTGGTTGAAGAACAAATTTGTATATTCTTTTCACAAAACCACTGAACTAGCGAGAATACAAATATTTTTACTTTTGTACAAAAGTACTTTTCGGCTTATGTAGTTAAGCCTTTAAAAGCAACACACTCCCTTAGGGGCAAGCAGTAAGAATAGCTTATCACCTATTCACAAATCTTATGCAATGAAAATTGGCAACAGAAGTAACAAGTTGACGGTCTTTTTATTTAGTGTCTACTTAAATCACTTATTTTCAGCATTTTGGAAATGTCGTGAGTAATGTAAAGAAAATAAACAACGAGTACACACAAATAAAATAGGAATGGAAAAAAGAGATGAGTATATAAAAATGTTTTCAATGTTCCATGTTTACATTCTGTAACTCTCGTTTTCAATGTTCCTGCAACTCTCGCATCGACAAAATTAAGTCGATAAACTCTGAAAATTGAAACAAATCTGATTTTTTTTGCATCTTTCAACGATCTGAGCGAAAATTAAACGCATAAACGCAGCTAATAATACAAATAATAGTTGTAGTGCTTTCAGAGTTTTATGTTTCTAGGTCCTAATTCTCATTGGACTGTTGCACCACCTAATTTATTTTACTTACTTAATGATTAAAACTGGCTTAAAATAACTTACTAAAATTTCTCTAAATGCGTAATTAATTTCACTTCATATTCGAATGATATTACTCCCAAACGAACACAATGAGAGTACCAAAAAGTTCTTCATACACAATTTTGAATTTTCTTTGAACACCTCTGAACAGCTGACTACATCCGCCATTTTTCAAAAGTGGTCGCCATTTTTCAAAGGTGGTGAGCAGAGAGAAAAGAGAGAAAAGTTCTTTCTCTCTCGTGGTGAGTATATACACAAACTTGCATAAGTATTTGTTCCCCACATTTTTTTATATGGAGTTAATACATATGCAAGTTGGTGGCCAAATCACAGCTTGTAGGCAAAAAGAGAGCAACCGTCGAAATTGGTTCTCTCTATTAGTTCTTTTCTCTCTGATTTGAAGTTCGATCGTGCGGTAAAGGAGTCGATAGTTTTTTTTGAGAGAACAAAGAGCGCTTTAACAAACTATTCCCGAGGAGGTTAGGATTGAAATCTTGATAACTTCGAGATTGAATTAACAAATAGAAAGGGTAAGTGCGATATGTTTTTATCAAAGTGATAGTTCTTGGGAAACGTACTGATTATTGTGTTTTGCGTGTGTGTTCTTGGCGACGCAGGGTGGATATTCTGCCAACGACCACGAACGTGCAAAGACAGCCGTGGGACTGAGGCAGTTTGGCCAAGAAGAAGAGCGAGCATATAACCCGTGAGTCTCCGGGTGCCAAGTACGGGTGTTTAAGAAAATATATCAGTAAAGCAGGTTTTAACGTAAATGTTAAATTAGGTGCCGGCGGCAAGCCGCGGAACGACACACCTTTCGGGTTTTTTTTTGTTCTATTTATACATATAGTTTTTTTTGTGCTCCAAACGCAAATTTGTGAGATAATAAATCTTTACGAAGTCCGAGTCGATTTTGGTCGAAGATTTACCAATTCGCACGACGTATCGTACAGTGTGCTGCTACGTACGAAAACCGAAGGCACTTAAGATAAAAATTCTTCAAGCTCAAATCTTCAAGCAAAAGTTCCTGGATTCAAGCAAGAAGCTCTAAATCCCCTTCAAAAGCGCATACGAACCTCAGTCAAGAGCGCGGGGTCGAGCGAAGCGACGCGCAAGAACGTCCGAAGCATTTATATATATATATTTTTTTTTGTATTAAAATTTAATTCGAAAAGCGGTACCTATATTAACGTCCATTTTGAAAGTTTTCTTTATATAATATTTAAAGTTATTGTCTTAATTTTTAAAATTTTTGCGCGCCACAAAATAGTGTGGAAAACTATTTTACCAGCAATTTGATAAGATTCCGTGGAGGAATTCTTTCCAATCTCGCTCGTGGGAAGCAAGATTTTGCCCCTAGATACGAACCACACATAGAGCTCTATTTTTAGGTAGGATACAAAGGGTGTTCGCCTTGTTTTTATTGGTGTGAATTGATACACCGTGCAAGTAATTGCGAGACTTTTTGGGGAGGGTTTTGTCTGCCAAGGAAAACCGGTAGATTTTCCAGATTTTTTTTTGGTGTTTTAATATTTTGTTTGATGTTTTTTTGATTATTGTTTAAATAACCATTTTTATATTATAATTTCTTAAATTTTTTTGATTTTTTTATTATATTCAAATATGTTAATTTAAATAACCAAATTTCTAGTTTATAAAATTTGTCTTTTAATGTATTACCAATCCAATTTCGCTTCACTCATGAATTCCTGCATCAATAAATGATTAATTTTGATTACGTTTGTGTCGAACAAAGTCGAATTTTTGTCTTTGGTTTTTGATTGAGCGATAGCTCAATGGAGAGTTGAAGCGTTATTCTAGGGGGTGATTAAAGGTAAGCTAGGAGAAGTGGCGAAAATGACTTTTTCAGGTTTGATGATGACCAATTAGAGGATTTTCAGTCAAGGGGAATCCGGTTTTCCAACGGCCTGCCGGATTCCACGGAGGGGTGGGAATATTAGGCCAAGCTGCGCAGTCACCTGCAGCCCCCAAATGTGGTGGATCACCAGTGGTGGTATCGCTTTTTAGGTTTTTCGATATCTCCAGGCATGATATATGTTTTTGAAATAGGAGGAGGTCCGTTCACGAGGGCAAGATCCCCCCCATTCCGGCGAGCTCAGCCGAGCACAGCAAGCATGCCGCGACCCTCGCAGCGGACGGCTGCGCATCCTCTCCCACCTTCTTAGGTCTTTTTCCTTTTTCTATCCTTTCTTTCTCATTTTCCATTTTCTTTCCAATCCGTCGTCTTTTCCGGGTCTTTATCCGTTTCTCTTTTTCTTCCTCTGTTCTGTTTATTGTTTCTGACATCTGTCAAATCTTTCCTTTCAGCCTAAGAAGAACTGTCACTGCACTGACATCCGGAGTGACAGCGAGGAGTGCCAGCACTGCGGCCGGTCCTTAGCCGGTCCTATGAACATCGTCATTTCCATTACTTTTTCTCTTCCTCTCTTCTATCCATCTCCGCTTCCAGCTTCTAACTTCTCTATTTCAAATGGCGCCCAACGTCTGTGCCCGAAGGTAAGCCTTTGGCAAGTAACATTGCAAATTGCGAACTTTCGGTTTTGCCCTAGTTTTTCCTAATGTCCCGACCTTTTTCGTTAAATAAGTCAAGTCGTTAAATAAGTCAGAGAGAAAAAACTAATCGAGAGAGCCAAATTTCCTCGTCTCCGTCACTTCGAAACCTCTTACTCTCATTTTTTATAGCGTGTTGAATTCGTATCGGTGTATATATGTTTTCACCTCGGAGAAGAGTACACAAAAAAACATCAGTTCCGGGAAATGCGACATTTCTCATATTTGTTTATTGATAGCCAAGAAGGCTATGTTTTTTAAAGTCTCATTATAATATTTTTAATTCTCATGAATTTCTTTCTTTTATTTTACTAACATCTTATCGTTTTTATATCTACAAAAATACTCCTATAATTCAAATTAATTCTAGCAAAACATTTTTGTTTGTCAATAAATAACTGAAGAAGTTATACCGGTAGTTCGTGGTGAATTTGTTTTTCTCTTCTCTTTCTCTGAGTTACAGATAGATGGCATTAACAACCAAAACAAGAAAGGATGTGTGCAAAAAGAGTGTAACAAGGTTAAGGTTTTTTAGACTAGACTTATTTGTATATTTGAACGAGTACATGTTTTTTATAAATTTATGTTATGTTTATTTCAATAGTAATACCTTAACTAATAACTTAACTACTGTATTATCTAAAATATACTACATTAAATTATTTTACATTGAATTATAAAAGGCGGAAATAATAAAGTTCCAAGTTTACCGGGAATATTTATATAAAATATCCATATCTTCTGCAATTGCAGTATCAATCGATATTTTCTGGAACTTAGTGTTAACGTAGCATTTATTTGTTATGAATCACTTTTTTAGCTTTTTATACATCAAAAAAATCAATGATGAAATTTGGATGCGATAATAATTACTTGAACACAGCATTTTCTATGTTCATAGTTCTTCAGGTTTAGCCCTTAACTTTCATTTGCATTTATTTATGTATATCCTAAAAAGTTTAGCAAACATCTATGAATAAGCCACAATGCACTTTCAGAAAAACTGTAGTTAGAACTCTCCCTCACAGATTTTTCCTTGTCGCTATATAACTGAAAGATAATATATAAATAGTTAGAACTGGAAAACTTATAAAAATGATGCATAAGACTTACATTTTTGTTGAAGAACAAATTTGTATATTCTTTTCACAAAACCACTGACCTAGCGAGAATACAAATATTTTAACTTTTGTACAAAAATACTTTTTGGCTTATGTAGTTAAGCCTTTAAAAGCAACACACTACCTTAGGGGAAAGCAGTAAGAATAGCTTATCACCTATTCACAAATCTTATGCAATGAAAATTGGCAACAGAAGTAACAAGTTGACGGTCTTTTTATTTAGTGTCTACTTAAATCACTTATTTTCGGCATATTGGAAATGTCGTGAGTAATGTAAAGAAAATGAACAACGAGTACACACAAATAAAAAAGGAGATGAGTATATAAAAATGTTTTCAATGTTCCATGTTTACATTCTGTAACTCTCGTTTTCAATGTTCCTGCAACTCTCACATCGACAAAATTAAGTCGATAAACTCTGAAAATTGAAACAAATCTGAGTTTTTTTTTGCATTTTTCAACGGTCTGAGCGAAAATTAAACGCATAAACACAGCTAATAGTAAAAATAAAATAATAGTTGTAGTGCTTTCAGAATTTTATGCTTCTAGGTCCTAATTCTAATTGGACTGTTGCACCACCTAATTTATTTTACTTACTTCTCTAAATGCGTAATTTTTTTTTTTTTTTTTTTTTTTCGCAGGAAGGTGAGAAATCTTCAGAGACACTATAAGCCCGATGCTTATAGTAGTGTCAGATTTTTACTGACTAAAACTCACCTCCCTTATCTTCTATATTATTACTACAACTAAGTCCAGCTTAACAAGTAGTTTTAGCGTCATTTTGTTCGCGTTTTGTCAGGAAGCTCCCCAACGAGAGGACCTGAAGATTCCACAAAATTCGAGTGGAGAGATTAATTTGTTTGCGCTAGATCAGAAGGTCTTGTTCGGTGCAGACGCCGAAAAACGAACGCCTCGCTAACAGATTGTTGGATTAAGTTATTACTATGATTTCTAAGTCGTGATCTTAGCTCTGTAGCAAATTTTTTAATTTCGTTTTCTACATATTTTATATTTAAATCTCTATGTAAGTCGCTATTTCTTACATACCATGGAGCATTTACTATTATTTTAAGTACTTTGTTTTGGTATGTTTGCAAAATTTGTATATTTCTTTCGTTGGTACAACCCCAAAGTTGTATACCGTACGTCCAAACTGGTTTCAGTACTTGCTTATAAATAAGAAGCTTGTTATAAACGCTTAGATTGGAATATCTTCCAATAAGCCATGTCAATTCGCGGATTTAGAATTTTTTCTAAATCTTCATTGTTCTGGCACCTAACAAGAGTAATTAATTTAACTTCATATTCGAATGATATTACTCTCAAACGAACACAATGAGAGTACCAAAAAGTTGTTTATCCACAATTTTGCTGACTACATCCGCCATTTTTCAAAGGTGGTCGCCATTTTTTAAAGGTGGTGAGCAGAGAGAAAAGTTTTTTCTCTCTCGTGGTGAGTATGTACACAAACTTGTATAAGTATTTGTTCCCCACATTTTTTTATATGGAGTTAATACATATGCAAGTTGGTGGCCAAATCACAGCTTGTAGGCAAAAAGAGAGCAACCGTCGAAATTGGTTCTCTCTATTAGTTCTTTTCTCTCTGACTCGATTCGGCATACGAGACAAGAACGGTCGGAACATCTAAAGCTAGCATCACACTACCAGTGAATTCACTGACAACTGACAGGCTGTGACGTAAAAATTACGTCACAAAGTCGTCAGTGTGGTTGCGCGTAGTGTGATAGCCAGTTTTGGGACGTCAGTGAAGTATGTCAGTGCACTGACATGTTCACTGACAAGCCGAAATTGCGTCAGTAACTGACACGAAAAATGGCAAGTGTGATAAGTAGTCACTGACACATGGGACAACTGGCAGACTTTTTTGACAAGAGCTTCAGTACACTGACAGTGTCCCATCACTGACAACCCATGTAATTTCATGTGCTGTCAGTGTTGAAATCCTGTCAGTGAACTGGTAGTTTTTTTAAAATTGCATGTTTTCTGCAGGAGGTTTTATTTATATAAAATGAGTGGAGGCAATAACGTGGCTGATTGCGAAGCATCCATTAAAGCCAAGAAGCGGGCTAAGCGTGAGAGGGCTATGAACCATAAGTGGTTATTTGAGCAGGAGACTTGTCTAATACAGCATGTGGAAAAGCGACCACCGCTTTGGAACTGCACCCACCAAGACTATAAATGCCCAAATTTAAAAAGTGATTTGTGGGGGGAAGTCGTGAGAGAATTGAACATCGACACGATCAAGGTCGAAGAAGCTAAATCAAATGGAATAATCTACGAAGCAATTTTAAAGCTTTCTTGAACAAACTACGCACCAGAAAATCTGGACAAGGTGCTATAGACGGAACCGCTACAGCTTAATACCCCCATTATGCGGAATTGATGTTTTTAGAATCGGCCGATGTGCAGCAATCATCGCAGTCCATCTCCACATTGGAATTGGTAATTCCAGTTTAATTTTCTAACATATTTTATTAAATTAATTTGAATTGCAGGATAATCCCATGACCGATCAAACCTTTTTGAACGATTTGGGTCAAGTGGCAGCAACGCAGGCGACAGACGACAATAGAGATGCACCTCCCCTGACTCCGACATTTATCACTCAACATCGCAAGCGAGCAACATCAAAAACATCCGCAACGCCATCGCCGACACCTTCAAGTTCTGCAATGATTAAAGACTCGGCCCTAAATTTGCTGAACAAATTGGAAGACCGCTCTGAAGCCATCATACGCAAGGACCATTTTTGTGCATTCGGTGACCTTATTGCGGGCCGTTTGCGAATGCTAAGGCCGGAGCAAGCGGAACAAATGGAGATGGAAATAACGCAGACGATGTATAGCTGCTTGCAGGCCTTTCGAGCTTCAGATTTACAAAGTTTTGTCATAGTTGACGTCGACAGCAACATTCCGGAGTCATCAACTTCGCCAGCTGCTCTGTCACCACCTACCGTATCTCGTGTCATTCGGCCAAAAGCATCCCGGTCATTGGGGTTGCCACTTCCACCACGAAATGTGGAGAAACTGCCATTGGTACTTTTCTTTCAGTGATACATTTCAACTAATTTAAACTTTCGTTTTTTGTTTCTCAGGAGCCAAAAATTGAATCGGCAAAAACGGTCCAAATGCGCACAGAGACTATTTTCCCGGATGGTACGTGGTCTGACATGGATGATATGGAAATTGAAGAACTAATTGAAGAATCGCCACCACCAAAATAATCTTTAAATAAATTAACTTCCTACAAAAAAAAATAAAAGACACTGCCCTTAAACAAACTTCATTAAAATTGTTTTAAATTTTCTAAGCTTTTTAAAACTTTGCTGAAAAATAAATTAGACGCGAGAGTATTGCCAATTGAGTTCTCCTTCCCCTGTGAAATAATGCATCAATTCCTCTTGTATCTTTTTCGCGTTGTCTGATGACCCTCCAATCGGTTGCAGTGCATGCATCGATGCGGTTGGTGCTTCAGCACGCCAATCAGCCGGTCTCAAAAGGTTGTCTTCAGCATCGTATTGATCGAATGCAGATGCTGGTGCGTACGTTGGCTTGTTCACCGTCATCAAAAAATTATGAAGCACCGCACACGCTAGAACCACTTGCTTTGCTTTTCCGGGATCCAAGAGAATAGGATGCCGAAGGACGCGAAAGCGCGCCGACATGATACCGAACACGTTTTCAATGATGCGACGTGCGCGAGATAAACGATAGTTGAAAACACGTTGGGTCATCGTTAAACCTCGGTTTGCGTAAGGCTTCATTATGTTTGGTTGCATGGCGACATAGGGCACTGGCATTTCTCTGAAAGGCAATGGTTTCGGTGGGGGCAAATGCAGCTCATTCCTATTTAGGCCTTGGCTGAATGAGCAGCGGGTGAAAACACCACCATCAGAAAAGCGTCCGTTTCGACCGACGTCAACGTACAAAAATTTGTACTCCGCATCCGCTACTCCCATCAACACAATCCTTTGCGTGCCTATAGATCAAAAAAAAAAATAATAAGTATTTTGAATCTATCTTTTGATGAATGCACCGGGCGTACCTTTGTAGTTGTAATAAAGACTTCCAGCGTTAGGTGGTGCGTTTATAACCACATGCTTTCCGTCCACAGCACCAATACAATGAGGAAACTGCCATTTGTCCCAGAACTGCTTTGCCACCGCCTCCCACTCGACTTCATTTTTTGGAAAAGGCTTCTATTTGAACGACAAGGAAAGTTATTATTCATCAATTTGTATCGCCAGTCGCCAAATTATTGACAAATCATTATTGAAACAAACCTTAAAAAAATCACCCACAAGAATCTTGTAAATGGCGTCGAGGACTTCTGGAATAATGGCAGAAATAGTTGGTTGCGCTATGCGGAAAAGCAGTCGCAGGGAATTAAAACTCTCGCCGGTGGCCAAGTAACGCAGAGTGAGTGCGAGTCGTGCTTCCGCTGAAATACTTTGCCCGAATTTTGTATCGGCTTTTGCAATATGTGGCTTCACTAAATTGAGCAAATAATCGAACTGTTCGCTTGACATGCGCATTACATTCCGATATAGTTCCGGCTCTTCTTCCCGTAATTCCATGAGCAGCTTGGCACAAAACCCTTCCTTTTCCCTGCGCTTCAACCATTTCTTCTGCCAAACACTACGCGGTCGACGCTTTCTCCTGTCGTCATCATCGTCGCTGATGCTTTCCAACACACACCCCGCCAAATAAACCATCGTTGCAGTTTCTGCCATCTCCAACAATTCTTCTTCCAACATTTTTAAAGCAGCCACAGTGTTCCACCGTTTAATCCTTTCGGGACGGGAGTGGTACGTTTACATATAAATATTCTTTGTTCTGTCCCACTCTCGTACCGAAAGGGTTAAAAAAGATATTATTTTTTTTTTGATTTAATTTATTTATACGTCCACACAAGACCACTGACAACATAATATAAACAAAAACAAGAAACTGACAGCCACTGGCTGTTGATATTCAGTGCTGCCAGTATAGTGTGATAGCAAAACTGCTCACTGACCCAATTTCATGTAAATTTCACTGACGCCACTTGCCAGTGTTATGTGCCAGTGAATCATGTGTCAGTGTAGTGTGATAGTCAGTTTTTAAGGCGTAGTGTGATGCTAGCTTAAGTATCTAGCATAGAGAAATATACTTACCAAGAGAACCGACCGGTACCCGTCTTGCCTGAAACACCCTTATTTGAGGTGAACTCTCTCAAATTCGAGGTGAACTCTCTCAAATTCGATATCGGTGAATACATGGGAGTGGTGCAAAAAAAAGCAAAATGGGGGACTGGGCTAAAAAGAAACTTATGGAATTTTTGTGACCTGTCAAAAATGACAGTTCCACAATTTCGATTTCAAAAACAAAACATTCAATTTGAGATTCTACTAGTAAGTTTTTGTAAATTATTTTGTTTTGTCTAAATATTTAATAGAATCTATTTCTTTTCAGATCAAAAACCTTAATAATCAAGAGCTACAAGTGTATTTAATTGGAAAAACAATAGAGCAGAAACTAGAAGAAAACAATGAGACTTATTCTACTCGGAGTTCAAGTAGGTACGTTTAAAAAAAGAATCTCGTAAACAAAAGAATATTTTAGTTATTTTTTTTAGCTATGGATTATTCAAATTATATACTTGACCAGCGCCAAACTGGTAATTCAACATTAATAGTCGACCGCCCAGTTTTGGAACGACTCAACAGCAGCAACAGCAACGGCAGAGTATACAGGCAAACCAGGTAAATTAATATATTTACTTACGAGCAATCTTAACATGGATATTTTAAATTCTATGGTTCTTTAGGATTTCCAACCTCCTCCGCCCAGAAATATGATGCAAGCCGACCAAAAAAACGACTCTTGCAGCTGCAACTAAAGCAAAATTTTCTGGTTTCACAGAGTGCAACTGTCTCACTGAATAACAGCAGCGACACTGCTGAGTGCTGTTTAAAAATAAAAAAGATGTCTGATGGGAAACAAGCATCTATCTAGTTCGAGATATTGGATTGTTCCTCAAATCTTTATTTCATTAATTAATTGAAAGTGATATCCTGAGTTCACCGAGACAGTGGCTACTGTGGCCGCTTGGGCCGACACAGATTACCCAGATGATGAACTGAAGGTCGACTTTGAAGCAACCTGCTGGGAAAACACCCCCAAAATGACGGGAATGGAAAATCATTGGTAAGTCTTTTGAATAATGAAAATCTCGTCAGTTTCGTATGTATTATTTTAAAATTTTCAGCAATTTTGGTAAACTTATTGACTGGAAAAATAGAAGCTGAATTCATAAATACAAAATGCCTATTGAATCACCAAAACTAAGTGTATTCTGAACACAACTAATTGGACTCACATAGAAGAGCGTCGACACAGGAATGCCCCTACAAACTACTGAAATGATGTTCCAAGAATTAAGAACCCGCAACCTTCACCTGCCGAAAATGTCAAAAAATAATATAATCGGAAATTGTGGATTTGTGAAATGGCCCGATTCGGATTTTGAAATTTTCCTCGCAAAAGCATTTAACAAACGACTTGCCACAATTTCTTAAGGAGCAGAACGACTTACGAGCACTATTCTGGGAATGGTATAATTCAAAACCAATCAATTTGCTACCATTTCATTGTGCGTTCATTGACCAGAAGGCTTATTATGGCAAGATAACTTTAAAGTAAGTTTAAGATAAACAACAAACTTTGAAAGCACTCATTGTTTTTTTTTTCAGCAACAAATCAAAACGAAGCGGTATTGCAAAAATCCTGCAACGAAGATGATTCGAAGTCGTTTTGACTTTGTCAGTCTGTTGATTCGTCGACATGCTTAAAAGTTGTAATTTTTTTTTTCAAAAATGTATGCAATTTAGTATATTTTTTTAATTCAATGCTGTTATGTATATTTATTTAAAAAGGAAAACTGAATGTTGAAATGTAAATTCTTAACTTTTGAGTAATTAAAAAAATAATAAATGTACCTACTTTGCCAAGAAAAACACTTCTTTTTGGGGTTACCCACTTTGATCTTCTCATGCCAATTATTAAATTATACGTCTTTTTATTTCTTATTGCAAGTAATAATTATTATTAAATATTATTAAAAAAGGATAGGTACAAAGTTCAAAAGTTTTCAACTGCCAAATTTATTTTTTTCTCGAATAATAGAATGCATTTTATGCAAATATAATGCAAAAGTTGGTGATGAAGTGCAAGATGATATATCATCGCGATACGAAGATGATGACTAAAAATGATTTGTAGTTTCGATCTTAAATTTTACTCCGCATTTATACGTCGTACTATGGCAGCGGATTTCGAATGTACAACGGATGCAATCTGTTGATGTTTACATTAGCAAATAATTTTGCAGGGGACAATAAAATAGATCCAAGGCGATATTTAGAACTGAAAATTCGTCGAAAGCTTATTATAGACGATGTATTATTTGAGGTGAGTTTTCAAACTAGAATGAATTAAACAAAAAAAACGAGGAATATATTTTTCCATTTCTTCTTAAATAGAGCTGAAAATGATAGATCGAATAGGACATTTTTAGAATATGCCACTTTTTCAGATAGTACCTGTGGGTGGTGTAAGTCGCTTGAAATTGATAATTACCCGCTATGGATGAAAGTGATCGTTTACCAACACGTCAGAACAGAATAATGGTGAGAAGACCACGATGACTACAAATTAAAAGGTCAAAGAACACAAACCGTTTGAGTGAATGCCTGAGCATCGTTAGTTTTATTTAAAAATATATATATATGTTTAGCTTTAAAATTATAACATAATTATGTATACACATAATATTGAATTAAAACCTATATCTATGTTTTTAAAAACTCGTACGTTATTCATCATGAGTGGAGATTGTATTTCCTTGCAAGCTGTGATGTGTAGATTCTATGATTTTAAAATCTTCCTTTAGAATGTGCGGCGCTTCCTTTAAAAGATCATAGTATGATTAATTCAACCAGCAATAGTATTTTCCATAAGATGAAAAAATCATTTTAAGTTTGAGAGAAAAAAAAAAACAAAATTCTTCTTACCCAGATCCAAGTGAAAGTTGGGTTGCAAATTAGAATGCATTGCTCCATTAGTTTATTGAAGAAAGAACTGCAGCATCAAGTGTTTTGACATGCCCAGGATAAATAGAATGTAATACTTCTTTTTGAAATGGTAAGCAAATCTTATATATGTGGGATGAGTAGCAGGCAGGAACGTACGACCAACACAGGACGCCTTAGACAGAGCAACGATACATACACACTAACAAAACAGATACCGAAAGAGAACGCACACGAACGAACAAACACTTACGAAAGTACATAACGAACACGCAACGAATATGAGCCAACGGGACAGTAGTACATAGAACGAACCATAGAGAAATATATCTACCAAGAGAACCGACTTATGGGGTTCGCTCTCTTTCGACCTACAAGCTCTACTGAGCACATTTTGCCCATTAGCATAAGCATGTGTTAGTTGTCCCGTGCATTTCTTATGGAAAAATCCAGATTCTATGTAGTTGTTATCGGCTTTTGGGGCTCAGTATGCACAGTTAGGGGGAAAACAATGTGAGGTGAACTCAGCCGTTCAAAAAAGAGATCCGTTGAATTCAAAAATTGAAAAATTATTGCAATATTTTAAGAAAAATGAATTATGCAACTTCTTTTCAGTGAAAACTGTGCTAAAAATAATATTGGCCTGCTTTTGGCATACAAATTCTGTGATTTTTATGAAAAGTTTCGCTAAAAACAAAAAAATCATGCAGAAAGTATAGGCGCATTGACATTTGGTTAAACGGTGGAAAAAGTTGTGTAAATAAGAGCTCTCTGAAAAAAGGCAAAAAAGTGAAATAAATCTGTCAATTAAACATATTTTTTAAGAAATTCGTCTGCTATTTATATCTGTTTAGCAAAATAAATAAATAAACTCTGAGTAAGTGGTAGAGTTAAGATAAAAATTGGTAAATAAAATACGCGCTCTGATTCCAAAACTTAACCTCAATAAATGAGTAAAAGGGTATTAGCACAAATTTCGCCAGAAAAACTCGACACGGAAAAAAGAGCCGCTAAACAATTTCACATCATGTCTAACTCCAATGAAAGTGTTCTTTTCAACAAAGAGATACTAAAAGAAATTCTCCGCGAAAATAACACTGAGCTTGTCAAAGAACTTCCCACAAAATCCGACTTCCAACATCTGTTCACAGAAATCACAGCACTTAAAAGTAAACACAATGAGATGTCCGCCAAAATTTTGCAATTGGAGCAAAAAAACAAGGCATTAGAAATCCAAATGGATAAGCTAATCCAAAAAAACATTGAAAAAAATCTTATAGTTCGCTTACCAATTGAAACTAATGTGGACATGACAGAAAAAGCTAAATCTGTTTGCTCGGGGCTACTTAACCTCAACACAAACATTGAAATTGAGAGCGCCTTCAAAGTCCAAACCCGAGATAATCAAAAAGCCACAATTGTAATCCAAATGAAAACCCGTGAAAAAGCTTTGGGTGTTCTACGAAACTCAGCCAAACTTAAGAACACTGGTATCTCCGTCAGCAAAGACCTTCCATTTAATGTACGCCAAAGAAGATCAAAGTTAATCAAACTCTTGGTACCACTCCGCAATGAATTCCCTAAGAAAAAGATTGTATTAAGAGACGATCGCTTGTATGTTGAGGATAAAATTTTCACATGGGACAATTCTGATGGATTGAAGTGCGGAAATTTTGATGGAATCCAAACTTTGATACAAATATTTGGTAATATCTCAACAGGTGTACGAAATACTATAATCGAACTTATGAATGAAAGCCCAAGTAATGATAACGAAGTGCAACTGTCAAATTCGACAGCGAGTACAAGTACAGGGATAGTAAGAGTAAGACAAAAGAACGCCGCTGTACAGAACATGACTGGAGCTTTAGATAGGCACAGTCAATGAGCACCAGCCGTCTACTCGATTCAAGACAACAAAAAATATAAAATCTTAAGTTATAATATTTCTGGAATTAATAACAAATTATATGCTACTGAATTCTTTAATTATTTAAAAAAATTTGATATTTTCTTCTTATTTGAAACGCAATTATTAAATGTTGATCAAGTAAAATTTAACAATATTTTTAAAAATTACGAACTAAAATGGATTCCTGCAGAGAAACTAAACATATTCGGAAGAGCAAGTGGAGGTGAACTTTTTGCATACCGTAAAAGTATAGATTTGAATGTAGAATTTGTTAACGTATGTAACTCGCATGTACTAAAATTAAGTGTAAGTACAAATAATTTTTACCTGGTTCCTATCTACCTCAACTGCAACAAATGGCAACAAGATTTCGACAAGCTTTGTGACCTACTTAACGATTTAAATTCAAAAGAACTGGTTCTCATAGGTGACTTCAATGGTAGAATAGGACTCTCCCAGAACGATTTCTCGTCAGGCACAAATTGTGAACTTTTGAAATCAAATCGACAATCCAAAGACGAGATATGTGACAGGAAAGGTAGTAAAATACTTGAACTTACAGATGCCTTTGATTGTCATGTTTTAAATGGAAGTTGCGAAGGGGATTCAAAAGGTGAGCTCACATTTATAAGAGGCACTGCATGCTCGGTGATTGATTATTGTTTTGCCAATGCTACCTGGTGTGGTTTGATTACAGACTTTCGAATAGGAAGTCAGATATTTTCCGATCACATGCCGTTGGAAGTTGAATTTGAACTGATTCAGAATCATAATGAGCGAAATACAACTGAGCTCACTCTCTTGCCTAAGCTTTTCTGGAATAAAAACAATTTAATTGATTACCAAACATCGCTTAACATAGAACTAAATCATCAAATCACTTTTGAAGAAACACTGAGTATTGATCAATTAACGGATATAATCAAGACTGCATCACCCAGCCTAAAATTCTCAAGAAACAATGAGTACTGTAAGCAAAAATGGTTTGATCAGGATTGTATAAAGGCGAGAAACAAGTCATTTGCTTTTCTTAAATTACTCCGAAGACACGAAACACTTGTTTTCAAGCTATTGTATGCTGAAGCGAATAGAAAATTCAAGTCTATCTGCAAAACAAAAAAAATCGAATTTGAATTCAGGAATATTGCTTCAATTAACAATGCCCGATCGTCAGCTGAATTTTGGAAAGCAGTCAAAATAATGAATGGTAGTAAAAACAGAATATCGGTACAGCTCAAATCATGTGAATTGCATGCGTATTTTAGAGATCTCTTGAATACCACGCAGATATCCCCTAAGATTCAATATGCTGAACCCCGTTTTATTGATGACTACCTTGATGCACCGTTTGATATTGAGGAAACAATACAAGTAATTAGAAATTCTAAAGACAATAAGGCTCCAGGAGAAGATGGAATTCCTTTCGAATTTTATAAGAACTGCACCACTGAATATGCAAAGGCCCTAACCGACACTTTTAACAGATGTTTTCATAACGAGGATATACCACAAAGCTTCAAAAAAGCCATTATATTTCCTCTTCACAAAAAAGGGGATTTTACAAATCCAGCCAACTACAGAGGCATATCCTTTCTGAATACCTCAGCCAAACTGTTTACAGCCATTATTTATAATAGACTATCAAAATGGATTCAAAGCAAAAATATTTTACATGAATTCCAAGCTGGTTTTAGAGAAAAGTATTCAACTCTCGACCAAATATTTACATTGCTAAGTATTGCCCAAATTTACAAACGAAAACAAAAAAAACTCTACGCCTTGTTCGTTGACTTCAAATCAGCTTTTGACTCAATACCACGTGAAGCCATATATTACAAACTCCATAGAATTGGTATAAGCTATAAGATGATTAACATAATAAAAGCCCTGTATGAAAATAATGTAGCAACAGTTTGGGATGGGAATTTTCAATCGGAAGAGTTTCCTACGACAATGGGAGTGAAACAAGGATGCATACTGAGTACTTTGCTTTTTATATTATACATCAACGACTTAACTGATGAAATGGTGAGAGGAGTCGAGATAAACCAAGTCGCAATACCTGGTCTTATGTATGCTGACGACATTGTCCTCCTAGGAGATACGGTAAACAACCTGCAACTTAAAATAAATAAGCTTGAAAGCTACTGCAAATCTTGGAATTTAACAGTTAACCTCGAAAAAACAAAGGTTTTGATTTTCAGGAATGGAGGAGGTCGCTTTTCGAGGAATGAAAACTGGAAATACCAAAGACAAACTATTGAAGTTGTACGAGAGTATAAGTACCTTGGAGTTCTGTTTACAGCAAACTTGAATATGGAAAAACATCACAAAACAAAACTAGCGGAAGCAAAAAGAGCAATCAATTCTATCTGGAATACCTGTATTCAAAGCAAATATGTAGCGCATAGCTCAAAAATAAAACTAATAAAATCAACTGCTCAGAGCATACTTCTATACGCAGCTCAAGCTTGGGGATATACTTCGTCAAACACCGTTGAAAAGTTTCAAAGATATTGCATAAAACGAGTATTTAAACTACCTAGCAGCACCCCAAACTACATGTTATATCTCGAGACTGGTTGTTCTCCACTTATAATTACAACACTCAAGCTTCACTTCGAATATATGATGAAAGTAATGGAAATGAAAGATGAACGCTTACCAAAAGTTCTGCTGAAACACATGATAAATCAAAACAATGATCTTGTAAATGAATGGAAGGAAATGGCTACTTGTTATGGTTGCAATTTTACACTCAATCCAAGTGACGACGAGGCCACAATAAGAATCAAATTTGATACCATCATCAAGAGTGCGGCAACTTGCCTATACAACAATTACTTAAATGAAGCACGTTCTTCACAACATAGAATGTACTACAGCACCATTAATTATGTTTCAAATGAGGGAACATACTTCTTAAACAGATATACGTCAGATATGATAAGAAACATCTTTATGATAAGAGGTGAATTGATAGGGTTAAATTATGTGCCTCATAGACCTGACCTCCCCATAATCTGTGATCTTTGCAATCGAAACGAGAGAGAAGACACATATCATTTTATGGCTGTATGTCCAATACTCTGCGAGTTCCGGCTTTTGTATTTTGGAGAAAGAACTTTAGACGTCGATGAGTTTAAACGAATTCTGAATGGTGAACGAGGATGGAATATACTCTATACTTATGTGAAAGCTGCCCTGAAATACAGACAACAAATCAGAGAAGAAGATTTTTAAGAAAAAAAAAAAAAATAATAATAATAATAATAATAAAATGTATACTTTTTTGTCAATACTTAAATTAATTTTTGAATTTGTTAATAACTTATCTTATTTACAAAAACATTTATATTTTAATACAAAAATGTTAATCTAGTAGACGGCTCTTAGGCCAAACTAAAAGACTTTGTTTTAATATTACTATTGTAAAAAAAAAAATGGATTATCACCAAAAAATAATTTCAATAAAAAGTCAATTAACTAACTAACTAACTATAGGCGCACCATAGAACTGCAATGCGAACGTAGCCTAATTTGAGTTTAACCCAGTTTTGACAGATTAACAGCGAGGTGAGAATTTTGACAAATAAGCAAAATGTAAACACAACAAAACTCATTCCCATTCCCAGTAATGCAAATGAAGGTAAAACAATTTAAATCGAAAATATTAATTTATTTAAATAAAATTATATAATAAATTTGCACATAATTTAATCCTCAGATAAAAAAGAAAACTAGGAGAATGTTGGAACAGAAGAAGTGGAATTCCCCGACAAGGAAGCCACCAATGCCAATATATCATCAGCCACGAAGAGGTACAAATTCAAGGTAAGTGCGTTCATCACATTAATTTTAAACTCTATATATGTATGAATATTGTTCTGTTTTTTAGTTAAAATTACACTTGTCAACAAAATTTTGTTCCTGGCAATCAAATAGCTGTATTCCGATGGATTCTTATGTCCTCATTTTTAACCCGACTCGACTGTAGGAATGAGAAGGGCCGATTACAGCGAAGGGATCGATATTGCAGAAGACTGAAAGCTTCGCAATGCAACCTATCTGACATGCTTCATTTGTCGAGAGGGATATACATGTCTAGAGTGGCTATGAAGTTGAGGAATCTCTTTACATGTTGACATTTTCCCTGGCCATTCATACCCAAGTCAATTTGAACAAATACAAGTTGAATCAATTGCAGCGTTTGATAGCAGTAACACATTCACGTCATGTGTCACCATCTGTGCAATGCAAAGCACTTCTTTCAGCCAACTACCGATAGGCGAAAGATTGCAGTGTATGCAAGCCGTTCCTCATGATGTGAACAATCGTTGATTTGATCTACAGTCAGTTTTTCAAGACAGTACCTACCACCGACGATTGGCCAATTGATATGTTTCACTATGTTCTCAAGTGAGGATATTTTTAAAAATTATGAAATAAGAACTTTATTAATTTTTTCTCTTTCAATTTCAATTTTTTTTCAATTTCTTTCTTTATTGTAAACAATACACTAAGACAATGTCTTTTATAGTATTTGTACTTTGGTTGAACAATTAAAGTGCTGTTTGATTCTATATACAATAAGATAATACTTAGGCTGCTAAAAATATTTTTTTTTTTTTTTTTTTTTTTTTATATATACTTTAATTTAATAATACATACATATAAGACTTTTCCTCTCTTCTTCTTTCCTATTTCCCCCTTAACATCCTAGTTGTTCGAAAAATGTTTAAAAACCTCGGTCTTGAAACTTACTGCATCCGTTATCCTCTTAATGCTAACCGGCAAAGAGTTAAAAAGGCGAATGCTGTGAACGAAGAACAACCGTGAGGAATTTAGATATCTAAAAGTTGGAATAACTAGATTATTTGTTCTTGACGATGTACAGAACTCAATTTTTTCATAAAGGTACTCAGGTGTTCTTGTGTGAATAATTCTGTGGAGAAAGATACAATTACGGAAATTTACGTATTCGACCATAGTGCACTTAAGAATTTTTTTGCTGAAAGCAGAGATATGGTCATATCGGCGAATACCATAAACGTAGCGAGTCATGTCATTAAGCGCCACACGTAGTTTGTATTCAGATAAAGAATCCAGTTTCGGATACACGACTTCAGAAAAGGAAATGATTGGTACGAGTAGAGTTCTCATAAGACGAAGTTTTGTTTCTTGAGGAGTAAAAGAAATAGATACCCATAGTTTTCTTAAAGTTCCGTAAATACGTGCAATGACAGAAATTATATGGTCTTTGCAAGAGAGATCCCTAGAGATTTTGAATCCAAGACTGGTCACAGAATCTACAAAACTAACATGGGCACTATTCAAAGTAATCGAAGGTAGATCTCTATGGTTGTATGTCTTCTTAGAAATTAGTAGGGCTTGACTTTTATTGGGATTGAGCACTAGACCATTTTCCTTAGCCCAGTTAGAAATTCTCTCAAGATCTTCATTAACGCGAAAGACAAGATCCTCTATTAAACCAATTCTACGTGAGAGATAAATTTGTATATCATCTGCATACAGATGAAAAGAGACGTGCTCACAAACCGAAGGCAAATCGTTGATAAAGGCACAAAACAAAATTGGCCCCAGAATAGAGCCTTGTGGCACGCCCATCTTCAAGTACGTATGTGTTGAAAAATTGTTTCCAACACATACACGCTGAGTTCTGTTACACAAATAACTACCAATGAGACGAACAGCTGAATTCGAAAAACCAAAGTAGTGCTCAAGTTTTTGACAAAGAACTCGATGATCAACTTT
Source organism: Eupeodes latifasciatus (assembly GCA_920104205.1). Lineage (NCBI taxonomy): Eukaryota > Metazoa > Arthropoda > Insecta > Diptera > Syrphidae > Eupeodes > Eupeodes latifasciatus. The sequence continues at coordinate 209,621,927 of OV049924.1, read as the reverse complement.
GTCAAAAGCCTTCGAGAAGTCCAATAGGCACAGTACTGAGATATTGTCTTTATCGTATTCGAGTCTTATATCCTCTAAGATCTTTACCATTGCTGTAGAGCAGGAATGGTTAGCTCTAAATCCAGATTGGTATGGAGACAGCAATCTTTTGGACATAAAATGGTCAATAATTTGTTTAGTAAGGACTTTTTCGAGAACTTTGGACATGCAAGGTAAAATGCTTACTGGCCGGTAGTCGGCGAGTTCGGAAGGTGTGGGCTTTTTCGGAACAGGAGTTATCCTGGCTGCTTTCCACGCAATAGGAAACGTAGAAGTGACAATACAGTGATTAAAAACATGAGTGAGAGCGTTAATCAAGCAGGGTAGGACAAGTTTCAAAAATCTTAGCGGAATACCGTCTTCGCCTATAGCTTCGGACCTCAAGGATTTAAAAGTGCGTATAATTTCGTCTTCAGTTACCGTCTCAAAGCAAAAATCGTTAACTCCATCATAAAGTAAGCCAGCCTTGGGCTCAAAGCTAGTAGCTAATTGATTTGTTTGAGTAAATTGATTGTTGAGGTCATTAGGATCAAGTTCACACTTAGAAATTGGCTTTTTACCAATACCAATGTCACGAAGATTTTTCCAGAGCTGTTTAGAAGAAAGATTTGTATTGAGTTTCGAGGCGAAAAAGTTACGTTTGGCGCAACGGGTAATGAGAGTTGCTTGATTACGAAAGTAGCAGTATTGTCGCCAAGTTGTAGGATTTGGAGAAGGCCGCCACTTGAGGTAGTATTTTCTGCGACTTTTAATCGCATTCTTTACTTCAAAGTTGTACCATGGACATTTCTCGTTTTGAATTCTTACCGTTTTTAGAGGAACATGCGTTTCGAACAATCTCTTCACATGGTTGTAGATGAAGTTTAGTTTGTTATCTACATGCACTAAATTGTAACAATCACTCCAGGCCACTCTGCTGGCATCAATATAAAAAGCTTCTACATCGAGGGCTTTAAAATTTCTAAAAGTAAATGTGGAAGGAGCTTGGGAATGAGAGAAATCAATACCATAAGTACAAAAAACTAAGTCGTGGTCTGATATTCCATCAAAACATAATTGATCATTGAGAATAATGTTTGTTGGTTCAGATACAATAATGAGGTCAAGTAGGCTTGGGGAACAATTTGGAGCGTATCTAGTTGGGTATTTATTGATAACATTAAGACCTGAACCAGCAATAGCGTCAAGAAGTTGAAATGAAGTAGAGTCCCTTTTAAGTAGATCAACATTGAAGTCACCACAGACAATTATGTGTTCATATGATATAATGAAAGATTCTAGTGCTGTGAAGAAAGGAGTGAATGAACAGGTTCTTTTAGGGTTGTAGACACATGCTAGCAAACATTTTGTATTCGAATCAGAGATTTCTACTATAATGAATTCTATGCCATTATTATCTGACCTGGATAATATTTTACATTTTAGACTCGATCTACAATAAATTGCAACACCACCGCCCGTTGTAGAAGTGACCCTATCATTCCGTATTAGGGTGTAGTTACTTAAATTACGAATGTGGTCAGGAATTTCAGGATCAAACCAGGTCTCACTCACACAAATAACATCTACTTTTGTACCATCGAAAACAGTTTTTATGTAGTCAAATTTTTGATCATTCAAACTTCTAGCATTAAAGTGGCATACCTTAAAACCAGACCTCGCTTTAGATAAATAATTCAACACTAGTTGTGCGGATTTGAACTCAGCATTGCCATATACAGCATCATAAAACTGTGACATTAAATTTTAAAATAACATTTAGAGTAAACAGAAAGCACCAAACAAGAGAACAGTAGTAGCAAATAAATATGCGGAGGTTGGTAATTAATGCAATGACAAATTAAGTTGAAAGTGTTTTTAAGTTGTTCATTCGGAGTGTACGGTATGCCTATTAAGATAGCATCAGCTGCAATGTTATTGATCGCGATTGTTTGGAGTTGTAGTTTTAAACTGCCTATTTCTGTATGTATGTGCTCAGTTTCGTTGTCATCTATTGAAGCAAGTTGGAGACGGTCAACATTTGATGCGGTGTTGTTTACTTTCTCTCGAATCTCAACTATTTCTGTGCAGTTATTCTCGAGTTGTTTTACCCGCTCTTCCAAGTTTATAAGATCGCGAGATAATTTGTCAATTTTGTTGGACATATTTGTTTCAATGTTATCCATTCGACTGGTTAAATTTAATTCAAGAGTGGATAATCTACCCAGTATGGACTCACCTTGTTCTTTTAATTTTAAAAGAAGTTCAGTTTGAAAAGGCAAGTTTGGCTGATCAAGAAGAGAGTCAGTGACGACATTCACATCATTTACTGGGATGACAACAGCAGGAGCAGAAGCAGCAGAAACGGCGGAGGCGACGGCGATTGAATTTGCAGAGGGAGAAGAGCAAATAGTGACCTCACCAGGAGGTTTATTGGTGGTATTGGTGGACTTTTGTGCGGGAGAATTTTTACTGTCACTTTTGTTTACATGAGATGGTGAGTTTTTCATTATGTGAGAATTAGTTGGATTACTCTTAATTAAAGGGCTAAAGAGTTGTGGTTTTTTTGAGCGGGTTTTATTAAATTGATCCATTGTCAATGGTCTAGTCTGAATATATTTAATTTTGTTTTTTGTAATTTTTGTAATTAGTTATGAAAAACACTTTTTATTCAAATATTTATTTGAGTCAACAAAAAACACTGTTTTCAGATATATCTCGCACGTATTTTAAAACTCAAAAAGCACAGTTGGGGTTATTAAAATCTTAGGCAGCAAATTATTTGACGTCTGTTCTCTACCACATGGAATATGAATATGATTAATTAAAGGAAATAGAAAATATGAAAAATATTCACATTTTTTACTAAAACTAAAATGAAAATAAAAGAATTACTTGGACAACCCTTAGTCAATAGTTTTTTTTCTTCTGTCTTTCTTTCTAATTTAAAATGTAGGTCTCTAGAATTTAATTGAAATACCTTCCTTCATTCATGATAAATATATTGCTTTCGATGCCGTCAACAACAATACAAACCCGAATCCAGAATTACTCTATCAATTAAGTTTTTTGAGATATTGTAATTTTTTGTAATTCGAAAGCACTTATATACATACATACATATAAGGCTTTTCGAAGCTATCAATTTCATGAAATAGTTTTTTTTTTCAAAAAAAAAATGTGTGATTATTCAAATCTACAATATCTTCCTTCAATGTTTTCAATTTTTTACTATTTCCTATAACGAATTTGTAGTCTTAAGATTATAACATCAAGTTCTTGTAATATATTGAAAAAAAAAATACAAAAATAATGTTGCAAACGGGCATTTCTTAGTTTTACCTTAATATGTAGCCAAAATCGGAGTTCGGATTCGTAATCAGCATCAAAAATTAAACGAACTATTTAAGACCAAACAAGAATTACAATCTAGTTTTTTTTCCAAAACTTCAGGTAAAGTCAAATGAAGACTTATGAGTCTTTCACATCCAATAAGAAATTAGGAAAACTAAGTGAAATAGGAAAATGATTTAAACTGTAGGTAAAAGCAAATACATGTACTTTGCAAAATCATCTTGCAATTTAAAGTTAAGAGATACGTCATGTTTTACCGGTTTTGGTGGTCTTTAGAATTTGTAAAGAGGTATATTTTAAAAACCTGATGTAATAGAAAAATTTGAAGGTGAGGTTCGAAGTCAGGATATCTCAATCCTCTCAAAAAGTATTTTTTGTTTGGGTGACAAAAAAAAGTATAATTTTGTCGACCAGTGTTATCAGACTCAACGGAATTTAAACTTCGCACACTGAGGCAAAATTAAAAGAACGAATTTCTGACTAATGCTGTTGACAACATGAAATCACAAAGGAATACACACAAACGTGATGAACCAAAACATAAGAAGAATAGGATTAAAAATACTAAAGCATCTTGCACATGAGCTACGAACTGCGAACTGTGGATGTTCGCATATTTTGACTTTTCTTTCACATGAGCTTTATTTCTATTCGCAGACAGCGACGAATTGTCAACCCTTTTCTCCATATTTTTCTCAGCCATGATCTTTCACACAAAACCAAAACAAGAGTGGTATAATTTTGAGGTTAAGTTGAGCGCGAACAATTTATTCATTGCAGTGTGGATGTTATGTGGAACGCGAATAGAGTTTGACAGTTCGCAGCAACCACACTGCGATTCGTTACTACCAAATTGTTTTTACAAAATTCTCTTGTTTTAGAGAACAAAATTTAAATGTGTTTTTGTGTGGAATTAACTTTTTGAAATGTGTAAAATCACGTTTGTTCGACCATTCGCAGTTCGCAGTTCGTTGCTCATGTGCAAGGCACTTAAGTTTTTAATTTTGTTAAATTGAACCAATGTCTCAATAAAAAAATAAAATCTACTGAAAACAGCTTATTAGTTTTTTATAATTATTTGCTTAAAACGAAACAACAACAAAAAAAGGTATAATCCACTATAATAATTGATCTGAGCAGATCAAATTTGGGAAAACCAAAAAGAAGTGTTTTTCTTGGAAAAAAGTACATTAATTTTTGTATTTACTCAAAAACTAAGAAATTACATTTCAACATAAAATTTTCTTTTTTAATACCATCGAGTTTAGAAAAAAATATACTAAATTAAATATAATTTTGAAAAAAAAAATTACAACTTTATTTAAAAACTATCTGCGCCACGATCACGAACCTTGGTTATTAATGGATGAGATTCAAAGTTTGTGGTTTATGTGAAACTTACTTTTAAGTAGTCTTGCCATCATGAGCCTTCTGGTCAATGAACGCACAATTAAATTGTAGCAAGTTGATTGGTTTATAATTATAAAATTCCCGCTGGTAAGTCCATCCGTTGATTGAAAAATTGTGGCAAGTCGTTAGTGACATTCATTTGCGAGGCAAATTCCAAAATCCCAATGGGACCATGTCACAATGCACAATTTCCTATTGTATTATTTTTGGAAATCTTCCGCAGGTGAAGGTTGCGGGAAATTCTTAAAACATCATTTGGGCAGTTCCTGTGTCGATGGTCTTCTATGTGATTCCAGTTAGTTCTTGACAGAATGCACTTTTGTTGATTCAATAGGCATTATGTATTTAGGAATTCAGCTTCTATTTTTCCTGTCTATATAAGAAAATTCTAAAATAGTACATACGAAAATGATGAGATTTTCATAATTCAAAAGACTTACCAATGATTTTTTTTTTTTTTTTTTGCAAAGTCCAACGAACAGCCTGCCTGTGTATGGGAGGAGCACTTCGCTCTACCCCCTCCGCCTCACTAGATGTTCTGTTCCATCTAATACCGCTGGACATTTTCAGCAAGCAAACGGCCGCTAATACTGCCATACGGCTTCAAGCCTCCTCTCTGTGGATCAATAATGGAATTGGCCACACCACTATTCTGAACTCGTTCAGAACTATAAACAGTAATATTGACTACACCATACCCCATCCTCAGTTTAATAACTATAGCTTCAAAGTGACTATACCTCCCAGGTCTTCTTGGGAGAACACATCATTTTTGAACGATGGTCCTATAAACTTTTATACAGACGGATCAAAAACGGAGGATGGGGTTAAAGCTGCGTTAAAGTCCCTAGACTCTGTCTCCACAAATTCACTAACAGTCCTAAATTGTCGATCATCTCTTACGGAGATGGCTACACAGTTCAACATTCACCTTTTCTGGGTGCCGGGCCATAGAGACATTCCAGGAAATTGCAAAGCTGACGAACTTGCAAAAAGCGGAACAACTTTACCTCTGCTGGCTCACAATGCTAGCATAGGTATCCCCTTAGCTACATGTAAACTCATGCTAAAGCAAGATACCATAGACAAAACAAACTTCAGGTGGAATAACACCACCACCTGTGTAGCGACTAAACTAATTTGGCCTAATCTTAGCGCCAGGCGCTCAAAACAAATAATCTCTCTGAGTAGATTGCACATTAGCTACGTTATAGGTGTCCTGACTGGGCACTGCTTAATAGGAAGGCATGCTATTCGACTTGGAGCCCCTGCAAATGATTTTGGTAGGAGTTGCATGGACGAAGAAGAAGAGGAGACAATCTCTCATCTTCTGTGCACATGCCCTGCCTTATCACAAAGACGTAGAATCCACCTTGGAGACTACTACTTTAACGATACCAGTGATCTAAAAAATTCAGACATTACTTGTCTCCTACGCTTCATTCGAAGCTCCAATTGGTTCAACGAGTTAAGCTGATTAACTGATCCATGTGGTATCACAACGGACCATACTTTGGTCTAAATGGATATTTAAGGATATTTAAATTATTTATTATTTATCTTCAATATTACAATAATAATAATTTTTAATATTTTGGAATTCTATATAACATGTAATGATAAAAAATAATAATTTAAGTTGGCAATGGCGTTGCCGTCTGCCTCTTTGGTCTAAGTGTGTTGGACTTCCCAACCAACAGCCACTTTAACCTAACCTTAACCTAACCTACCAATGATTTTTGATTTCCGTCATTTAGGAGATGTTCTCCTAGCAGGTTGCTTCAAAGTCGACTTTCAGTTCATCATCTACGTTGTCTGTGTCGGCCTAAGTTGCTGCAGTAGCCGATGGCTCGGTCAGCTCAGTGTTCCTGCCGTCCTTTAGTGAAATATTTGGCGCTACAACCATGGATTTAGATCTAGAAGGTGAAGATTAAGCAAGTTGATCACGATATGATTGTTTAGATTCGCACTTACACAACTGAACCTCATGTGCTGTTGCACTCTATGAAACCAGAAGATGTTGCTTTAGCTGTATTTTTGGTCGGCTTGTATTATGTTTCTTGACAGCTGATGAATGGGCAAAGGACGTTGGAAATCCTAAAGAACCATAGAATTTAAATATTTGGCACTACAACCATGGATTTAGATCTAGAAGGTGAAGATTAAGCAAGTTGATCACGATATGATTGTTTAGATTCGCACTTACACAACTGAACCTCATGTGCTGTTGCACTCTATGAAACCAGAAGATGTTGCTTTAGCTGTATTTTTGGTCGGCTTGAATTATGTTTCTTGACAGCTGATGAATGGGCAAAGGACGTTGGAAATCCTAAAGAACCATAGAATTTAAAATATCCGTGTTTAGATTACTCGTAAGTAAATGAATGAACTTACCTGATTTGCCTGCATACTCTGCCGTCGCTGTTGCCGCTGTTAAGTCATTCTAAAACTGGGCGGTCGACTATTGAATGTCAAAGTTTTCCCTTGCACCATTGAATTGAATTTCACAAAGTCGATGACATAGCTGTAGCTGAGGATGTTCGCTAAATCCGAATTGAATTCGTAATTCTGGTGGTGTTGTTGCATTCCATGAATCTTACTATTGGCAGAGACGTTGACACCTCTATCGTCAACGCCTGCGCTCACCATAGTTGCTGAGGCAGATCTCTACGATCATGATGCAGCAGCAATTGAGTGTAGAAATATATACTTTACTTCAACAGGCTTCGAATAACTATTAACAAATAAAGGCCAAAGTCTGTGGTTAAAAACATTGATATTAAGAGAAATATAATATAAAATAAATTCACCTGGGGACTAGCGCCCTTGTTTTGAGCAAACCTTCCAAATTTCTTGAGAGAAGTTGCTTTCATTCGTTTTAGATTTAATATTTGAACTCGCTTAATTTACAGTCAAGGTTGGAAATTTGTTGGAGTCTTCCTGCGATTGTATTCTTGTTTTTCTTGCTTCTCTTGCAGAACTTCCGACTGGTAGTATTCTTTAAACCTAGAAGATGAAGATTAAGCGAGTTGACCACGATATGAATATTCCGATACGTACTCACACAATTGATCTCCGCGCACTGTTGCGTCGTTTTTTTTTTGAGCCGCTTGCATTTTATTTCTTGGCAGCTGATGAATAGGCCGAGTTGGCAGTTGCTGCTGTTATGTCGTTCCAACAACAACACTCAGCTGGTGGGAAAAGGGCGTTAGCGGTCGACTATTGCATGGCAAAACTTCCACTTGCATCATTGAGTTGGTGGTGTCGTTGCTGATGGTTTTGTTGCATTGAATGCATTTGACTATTGGTAGAGATGGTGGCACCGTCAACGCCTGCGGCAGCTGTGGCCGTTGATAAGTACATACAAACACAATCGGCAGTATCTGTAGTTAAAAACATTGATATTATTTTGTTAAGAGAAATATAATATACAAAAAACTTGCCTGCAAATCAGCTCTTTGGTTGCTTTGTCTTCCAGATTTCTTCAGGGAAATTGCTTCCTGCATTATGGTATCTTATTGGCAGTATCTAAAATGAAAACACAGACTATAAAATAAATCGATTATTGTTACACCTCCTTCACTGCAATTTGACTTACTTTTTATTTAATGAAGTGAACTTGTATATACTTTCTTCATTATAAAGAATTTTGGTCCGAAAAATATCAAATTATATTAAATATCAAAACAATTAACAAAAACTTACTCTTCAAATCCGAAATCCATTGTTTTGTTTTGTAAAATTGATTGTCATTTTTGACAGGTCACAAAAATTCCATAAGTTTCTTTTTAGCCCAGTCCCCCATTTTGCTTTTTTTTGCACCACTCACATGTATTCACCGATAGCGAATTTAAGAGAGTTCACCTCGAATTTGAGAGTTCACCTCAAATAAAATTTGAGGGTGTTTAAGGCAAGACGGGTACCGGTCGGTTCTCTTGGTAAGTATATTTCTCTATGGAACGAACAAAGAACAAAAGACAATGATCGTCCCTCTTTTTTTTTAAATCCAGCAAAGTAGTCAAGTTAGAATAAAATTGTATTCCGAGTTGGCCGGTCGTCGCACTTAAAAACTATTCTCAAATAAAATGTAAATTATAAGCAAGCAAAATAGTGTTTTCTTGTAGGAAGCAATCCTACAAATTGGGGACTCGCCCGGAATTGAGCACCGGGAGAAAGAAAAAGGGCTTCAACCCAAAGAAAGAACTAGAATGAAAAATTAAATAAAAAAAAAGAAAAGAGTAAGGAAAAGCAAAGGGCATCAACCCAGTGCAGTGCGAAAGTGTGATCGTGACAAAATAAAGATTTAATCAAGGCAATAAAATAAAATTGCAGAAACCACGCCAGAAACAATATTCAAATTTTTCTACGCCGTGCGTCGTCGATTAAAAAACGAACAACCGTAGATAACTGGTGTTCGAAAAAACAAAGTGTGCGCAAGTGTGTATGTGTACGTGGAAGGCGAGTGTCACGACTCACAGTAACTGAATAAAAAGCCGTATCAAGGCGAACGAAGATTGCCGTGTCAAGGCGAACGAAGAGTGCCGTGTCAAGGCAAGTGAAGAGTGCCGTGTCCAGGCAAACGGAACAAAACAAACAAAGGGGAAGAGTGCCGCGTCCAGGCAGGCGAGAGGAGACAACAGTTGCTGTAGCGGATTTTTTTTTGTTTCACAAAATTGTATGTGGGTAAGCGAAGACTGTTGCCAATAATTTTTCTTTTTGTTCATTTATGTATGTATGTACATTTGTAAAAGCTGGTATTTTTTTTGTTAGAGAAAAACATTTTGTTGATTTTAATTATAAAGATAAAAATAAATTAATGAATATGGAAAGGGATGAGATATTGTCTTTGACGGTAGAACTTTTAAGGGAAAGGTTGACAGAACTGAACTTACAGGCGACAGGACTGAAACGAACACTACAGGACAGACTGCTCACCCATTTTGATGATGATAGCGATGATTGGGACAAAGTTGTCGTCGGCGGAAGTCCACCGTAGGTTGAGGACTAGGCAGAAGAAGTCAACCGAAACGTTGTTAGAATATCTCTATGGACTTTTAGAGATAGGGAAGCAAATAGAACTGGATGATGAGAGTCTCATCGAATATTTCGTCGAGGGAATACCAAATGTAAAACAGCACAAACTCATGCTGTACCAAGCAACGACAATTGAAGAGCTGAAGGTGCAGATTAGAGCGTATGAAAGAACGAGAGTTTCCCAGCCGCAGTCATCAAACTCAAGGGGACGCTCGAACTATGCATACACTTCTGGTGGAAGCGCTAATGCCCAGGTGCCAATCAAGGACGAGAAGAAAAAATCGTACTAGCGGTGTGGAGATTCCACACATTTAGCAAGAGAATGCCGAGGAACAACAAGTGCTCACAACAATTCTTTGCCGGAAGCCAGAATGAACTTGGCAATCGGGAAAAATCGCATTTTTAAAGACATTTCAGCTAGAAGGTGTAAGTTTACCGCGCTTTTAGACACAGAAAGCGATTTATGTCTCCTGAGGTATGACATTTTAGCTTTGATGGAGTTTGTGGAACTCGGTAGGGAGAAACGAAATTTGGTGGGCATAGGGCAACATAGAGTTACGACAATAGGTAACGTTAGGGTGGAAGCAGAGGTAGATGGAATTCCATTAGAACTTGATTTCCATGTGGTGAAGGAAGGAGATATGCAGTATTCTGCGATAATTGGGAACGAAGTTCTTGAGTTTGTAGATTTAAATATCACAAACGAGGGTGCAGAATTTAGGCAGAAACAGAATCCAAGTGTAATACCGAATGAGTCGTGGGTTCAGGTAAATGATGAGGGTACTGGTAAAGGGCTATGTGTTAATGCGGGTGCGGTTAAAGAGGCACGAGAGGACGTTAAGGTCGTCGATCATCATGAGAACCACAGACACAAGGAAAACGATCTGAGATCGAATGTTCTGGAACTGGAGGAGGTATTTGGGGAAATCTGTTTGGCTGCGGAGCAAGGCATGTTCGCCAGGGATCTGGAGTTGAGTCACCTAGACGTCAACATACACAAGGTGCTACTGCCGATCATCGAAGGGTACGTTCCCGAGGGAAGACAGTGTTCACCTGTCACGATGAAACTCGTTTTGAAGGATGATGTGCCTGTGTTTCAACGACCAAGGCGGATGGCGTATGCGGACCAAGTTCTGGTGCGCGAGCAGATTGAAGAGTGGCTGCAGCAGAAGATTATACAACCAAGTAAATCAGAATATGCATCACCGATCGTGCTGGTGGCGAAGAAGAATGGGACCAAGAGGCTGTGCTGTGACTATCGGAAACTAAACGATCACTCGAGATAATTTCCCGATGGCACAGATGAATGAAGTTCTCGAGCGGTTAGAAGGAGCAAAAGTGTTTACGAAGTTAGATCTTGTGAATGGCTTTTTCCATGTTCCGATGGATAAGGATTCCAGGAAATATACAGCGTTTGTAACACAAGATGAGCAGTACGAGTTTTTGTACGTACCGTTTGGAATTTCGCATTCGCCAGCGGTATTTGCGAGATTCATAAATGCGATATACCGGACATTAATCCAATCGCGAGTAGTCGAGGCGTACATGGATGACCTCATCATACCATCCAAGGATATAGACGAAGGTATCGAAAAGCTTAAATAAGTGCTGGAAGTTGCTTCAAGGTACGGATTGCATTTGAATTGGAAAAAATGTCAGTTCTTAAAGAGCAAGATCGAATTTCTTGGGTATATTATCGAAAATAGCACCATTAAACCGTCGATAGAGAAAACCAGAGGTGTGGCAGAGTATCCGGTACTGAGGGACCCGAAAACGCTTCAACGTTTTTTGGGCTTGACGTCCTACTTCAGAAGATTCATCGAGGGATACGCACTGGTAGCTAAGTCTTTATCTGACATGTTGCGAAAGGGGAGCAAGTTTAAAATGAACACGGAACAGCTGATAGCTTTTGATCAATTAAAAGCTGCACTAATCAAAGCGCCCGTGCTAAGATTATTCAATCCCAAAGCTGAGACAGATGATGTTCAAATGGTAGACATGTGCATTCAAGAGGACACAAGCGTCCACAGGTTTTTTCTCAAAACCCACCTCTGTCTATCAACTCCTACTCTCACCTCCCCGTGGTGAACATCGGGTGCCTAGTACCTCAACTGGAGATTGGGTTCTAACCCCAGTGGAAAGTTGTTGGGGGCAGCAAACGAGAGAGGGGGGGAGAGGTGTTTCCACTAAGGCATCTCTCCTTATCCAGACGGCAGCGGACGAATTCTCGGGATGGAATCAACGGTGGCGTCTACAGTTCCAGTAAGGTTGAACTACTTAGTGAACACCTTATAGGGCTTCTACGACTTATTCGGAGCCCAGGCCTATAAAGAGCGGTTTATCCGGCTCCCCGTCCTTGGAGTTATACTAAGGATCTGGCCCTCCAGGTTGGGGGTTGTGCCGTCAGGGTGACTTCCTGACCACGTAAAAATCTCATAGTTGCGAAGCACCAACAAGCCTCGGATACGGACGGATTCACTGTTGACAACCCAAGCAAACGAATTAAGGACAACGAACTTCGGATCTGTACGTGGAATGTTAGGTCCTTTAACAGACCACGTGCAGCCGAACAATTAGCGAAAGCCCTAAACTGCTGCAAGGCAGATATTACCGCCATCCAAGAAGTGCGATGGGATGGACCGTGCAAACGCAAACTAAAAGACTGCGATATTATACTACGGCGACTGCTACCGAGAACAAAGGCAGCGTCTATTTGGGTGTGGATTTGTTGTTGGAACTAGACTCAGGCAAAAAGTCTTGAGTTTCAACAGTGTGAGCGAGCGCATCACGACAATCCGCATCAAGGCTAAATTCGCCAACATAAGCCTAATATGCGCGCATGCCCCAACAGAGGAGAAAGATGAGGACACCAAAGACATATTCTTCAAGCTCTTGGACAAGACATATGAGCAGTGCCCTGGCTATGACATTAAAATTGTCTTAGGAGATTTTAATGCCAAGCTAGGAAGAGAAGACATCTTTGGTGGCACAATGGGGAGATACAGCCTGCACGACACCAGCTCCGACAACGGATTCAGGCTGACGTTCTGGTAGCTAGTACGCAGTTCACACATCTCAATATCTACAAGGGGACATGGAAATCTCCTGATCAATCAACCGTCAACCAGATTGACCACATTGCGATCGACGCACGACATTTCTCCAGTATACAGGATATCCGAACTTTCCGAGGGGCCAACATTGACTCGGACCACTACCTCGTTGTAGCCAAGGTACGGCTACGGATATCCCGGTCCAAGCCAAAACAAGGAAGTACTGTGAGAAGTTTCGACGTTAGACGGCTACAATCGCAAGAGACTGCCATGTCCTTTTCCGATCGAGTCTCTAGTAACCTCTTAAGGTTAAGGATTCAACTTAGGCGACGCAGATCAACAATTCTGCCTACCCGACCTAGACGAAGTGAAGATAGCTATATCTAAACTGAAGTCAAACAAAGCTGCTGGAGCTGACGGCATAGCTGCCGAACTATTTAAAGCAGCAGGCGATGACTTGGTAGGGAGCATGCACCAACTCATCTGCAAAATATGTTCGGAAGAAAGCATGCCCGATGAGTGGAATCTCAGCATAGTTTGCCCGATACATAAAAAAGGAGACCCTTTAAATTGCGCCAACTACAGAGGGATCAGTCTCCTTAATATTGCATATAAGATCCTTTCTGCCGTACTATGTGAACGTCTGAAGCCGTTCGTCAACAATCTGATAGGTCCTTATCAGTGTGGCTTCAGACCAGGAAGGTCCACTATCGACCAAATATTCACACTACGGCAGATCTTGGAAAAAACCCAGGAGCTTCATATCGATACCCACCATCTCTTTATCGATTTTAAAGCCGCGTATGACAGCATCCATAGGGAAGAGCTCTACAGAGCAATGTCTAGTTTTGGCATCCCTGTCAAACTTATCCGTTTGTGCAGAATGACGATGGAAAATTCACGCTGTTCCATCAAGGTCGGAAAAGATCTCGCCGATGCATTTGATGTCAAAAAAGGTTTTAGACAAGGCGATGCACTGTCATGCGACTTCTTCAACATCGTTCTGGAAAGAATTGTGCAAAACCCAACCGTCAACACTAGAGGCACAATCTTCCAAAGGTCCATCCAAGTACTCGGATGGACCGCTATTAACACAGACAACGACACCAGCGCTGAAATCAAACGAAGAATAACTCTTGCAAATCGCTGCTTCTTTGGACTTAGAAGGCAATTGAGAAGTAAAGTCCTCTCTCGAGCATCTAAAATTACCATCTATAAGACACTCGTCATCCCGGTTCTCATTTATGGCGCTGACGCCTGGACCCTGTCAAAGAAAGATGAGAACGTCTTAGGATGCTTCGAGAGAAAAATTCTTCGGGTGATTTTTGGTCCCGTACGTATAGATGGAGAATGGAGGAGAAGATATAACGACGAACTGTACGGGCTGTACAGCGACACTGACCTAGTTAGCAGAATAAAAGTCCAACGGCTTAGATGGCTGGGTCATGTAGAGCGAATGGACATCAACGCTCCAGCCCGGAAGGTCTTCAAATCCAATCCCGAGGGACGGCGCAGTAGAGGAAGACCGCGACTCAGGTGGCGCACTCAGGTGGGTGAGGACCTCAACCAACTTGGCGTGCGAAACTGGAGACAGCTAGCTAGGGACCGAGCTGGCTGGAGACGCATGTTGGTTGAGGCCCAGGTCCGCCCCGGACTGTAGCGCCACCTTAAGTAAGTAAAGCTGAGACAGAAATCCACGCTGACGCCTGTAAATTCGGATACGGTGCCGTTTTAATGCAGAGAGACGGAGAGGACCAGATGTTTCATCCGGTACAGTATATGAGCCGAAAGACCACTAAAGACCAATAAGCTAAAAAAATGGCGGGTGTATGTACTAGGTATACCGTTCAAAATCATCACCGACTGTAACGCGTTTACTCAAACGATGAAGAAGCAAGATGTTCCTCTCAGAGTTGCTCGTTGGGCGATGTTCTTACAAGAGTTCCATTATGAAATCGAACATCGGTCAGGCACGAAGATGAAGCATGTTGACGCTTTAAGCAGAGTATTTTTTTTGCTGATCGAAGATTCGTTGAGTCATCGGATTAAAGAGGCGCAGTTGACAGACGAGTGGATAAGAGCAGTTTGGAAGATTCTTGAAAGGGAGGAGTACGAAGACTATTTTATGAAGGCGGGGATATTATACAATGATCCCATTAAGGAACTTGTCGTGATACCCAAGGTTTTGGAAAAGGAGTTAATTGGAATTGCACATCAACAAGGTAATTTTTCCATCAAGAAAACCCAGGATTTGTTGGAGAAAACTTACTTTATTCCAGAACTCAAGAAGAAAGTTACTGAGGCGGCTAGAGGATGCGTTAAGTGCATTATCACTGAATCTAAAGCTGGTAAGAAAGAAGGATTCTTAAGACCCATTGATAAAGAGGATAAGCCGTTAGGAACCTACCACATAGACCACGTTGGACCAATGGAACAAACTCGAAAACGATATAACCACATTCTGCTAGTGATTGACGCTTTCTCCAAATTCGTCTGGCTTTATCCAACGAAGAGTATGAGAACAGCTGAGGTTGTGGATAGGCTAAGTAAACAGGCAGCCATCTTTGGTAATCCTAGGCGAATAATATCCGATAGGGGGACAGCATTCACCTCAACGGAATTTGAGAGCTATTGCAGAGAAGAGGACATCCAACATCTACTGATCGCGACGGGAGTACCTCGAGGAAACGGCCAAGTGGAGAGAATCCACAAGATCGTCGTGCCAATGCTGGCAAAGGCGTGTGTCGGGAACCCAGAAAGCTGGTACAAGCATGTTCATAAACTGCAGCAAGTGATTAACAATTCACCATCCAGAAGTACGAAGTTCGCTCCGTTCCGGATCCTCACTGGTTTAGAGATGCGTACTGCCGAATGTCCGGATATGAGACGGTGGTTGGATGAGGCAGCGATTCAAGACTTGCATACCGAGAGAGACTCGATCAGAGAAGAAGTGAGCCATAACATCGAAAACATTCAACGTGAAAACAAACGGTCATTTGACAAGAATCGGATCGCTGAAGCAGAGTACGAGTTGGAAGCACTAGTCGCCATTAAGCGCACGCAATTCGGTACGGGTATGAAACTCCGACCGAAATTCTTGGGAGGTTGGCGAACACGAAGGACCAAACAAGACGACGACCATTGCGGAGAATATGAAGCCTTGGAATCCTTCATTCGGGACGAATGATCCGTCAGGATAGCCGATTGTGGGATGAGTAGCAGGCAGGAACGTACGCCCAACACAGGACGCCTTAGACAGAGCAACGATACATACACACTAATAAAACAGATACCGAAAGAGAACGCACACGAACGAACAAACACTTACGAAAGTACATAACGAACACGCAACGAATATGAGCCAACGGGACAGTAGTACATAGAACGAACGTAAAATTGTATTCCGAGTTGGCCGGTCGTCGCACTTAAAAACTTTAAAAACTATTCTCAAATAAAATGTAAATTATAAGCAAGCAAAATAGTGTTTTCTTGTAGAAAGCAATCCTACATATACATCAAGGTATATAAGAAATCAAAATATTTGCAGCTCGTTAAATATACCACCGTATGATTAAATTGTTTTTTTTTTTTTTTTTTTTTTTTAATATATGTATGTACATATGTATGTATATTGTTAAAGAGCCGCAACAACAAATAGATACAATAAATACTCACGAACAAATTGCATTGTATTTGAAGAACATTTAAACCTAAAAATAAAAGAGTTCATGGTTAAATGTCAAAGCATTTCCTTGAATTAAAATTATTGAATTAAAACTTCATATTTGTATTAAATTTTTGGAAAATAATAAAAAAAGGATAAGCTGTATAAAGCATGTTGTTTTATTACTTATTCTTCTTATGTTTTGGTTCATCACGTTCGTTTGTATCCTTTCGCGATTTCATGTGGTCAACAGACTCATGAGTCTTCATTTGACTATACCTACAGTTTGGAAAAACTTGATTGTAATCCTTTTATGGTTTTAAATAGTTCGTTTAAGAGTTCATTTTTAATGCTGATTAAGAATCCGAACTTTAATTTTAGCTACATATGCTGAATTAAAGGCTTTTAAGAATGATCAGATTATGCCATTTCACAAGGGCTGTTATGGCATCTCTTGAGAGTTAATAGAAAGAATAATAGTTATGAAAAAAGTAGAGTGTGAATGAAGGAAAAGTTCTTGTCTTTCCTATTGGAACTTTTTCTCATGACAGAATATATTCAAATACACTAATTTAGCTTTATAAAGCAAACAAAACAACATATTTTAGAGTATGTAATAAAATGGAAACTTGTGAAAGTCTTCATTTGACCAACTGTCCAGCCAATCTCGAATCTGATTGATTTTTTTACTATTTGCATAATTTCGATTAAGTGAGAAAAGTCCCTCAGTTTTCGTTCCCGATTTATAAAGGTAATCGATAAGAAGAAAAAATTCCCTCGGCATACTTACTGGAAACTTGTCTTTGATATTTGCCTTAAAATATAAACCAAAAATATATATTTAAAAACTATGATTGAATCTCTTAAAAATGCAAACGAAAAAAAAAATCCTCACCAATTCATTTAATTCCTCAATAACATACTCGCAAACTGGACGTTCTGTTTGGCATAATGTCTCCACCAATAAACCAAAACAACTTGGCCTATAAAGTCCTAGAATCGATATAAACGAATGCGGTCCATCTTTAACTTGAAGCACCAATATATCGAAAACGGATTTTTTCTTTGAGGAATTTATTTTCTGAACAAAATCAGCTATTGTTTCAGAATTTGCTTGAAATTTGACTCGAATACTCATACTAGAACCTTGAACGAAAGAAATCAAAATAATTTTGAAGACACAAAAAATATAATACGAATAGCGAATAGAACATTCGACTTAAAGCGAACGTTTAAGAAATCCAAAATGTGGTAAAATTAAGATTAAGAACTTTAACGTTTAAAAAGAGCAACATTTCTATTTCCAAAAAATGTGTTTTTTAAAGTGAACATTGAAATGGGATTTGCGGAAGAAGTGATTACATAAATGTTCGCTTTAAGTGGAGCGTTCATAATAAGGATCATAAATCATCATCATACCTCTAAGTAGTCGTCCTGATTTCGGTTCAACATCCAACCATTTCTCACAAATTCTACGCTCTTTTTGTTCGAAAGAAAACTCAACAGGCAAATGACAATTATTAGCAACTGTAAAATCCCTAACCACAAGTTCGTTGAAAGTAACTTCGTCAAAATCGATTTCTGTCCTTTCAACTGTAATTTGGGGTCGATTATAGTTTTCATATTTGTCAACGCTTTTAAGTGTTTCCTCGTAGACACGTTTATAAAGATCTAAATCTTTTGTTTTTTATCTAAAATAAACCACACAAAAAAAAACGATTATGTTTCCTTTTTTGTATTTGGCTAACCAAAAACTATCTTACCGGTGTTGTAAATTCAGCATATACTGGTTTATGATCACTTTGTCTTATTTCCATGACACTGTTATATGATAACTGTGTTATACCATCACCTCTCCAAAGAACACGATCACAATAAGCAGGCGCTCGAAGTTTTTCGCTAAACAAAAAATAATACTAATTAGCCTTGAAAGTTATTTTGAAATTTTTTGACAATTCACCTGGAGTCAAAATTATCCGTGCCAGAATCGTATTTATATGTTGGGCTAAATTTAATAGGACCTTCAGTATAATCACGAAAAACATTTTCCTTTCTCATTTCCATAACGAGTTGATCAAATTTAAGCAGACTTTCATAGTTCGATTTCGTTTAAATCACCAATCCAAAATATGTGACTATAAAAAAAGATAGTTTATATTTAAACTAATTCAAAAATGTATCGATACCAATTAATTGTGAGAGGAATATTCAAAATCAATACTCACTCATGCTGTGAAATGCATCGAAGACCAGAAATATCATTGAAAATGCATTTTCTATTTATTGTATCGAATCCTTGATTTCTTGCTACAATTTCATGCATATGAGCAGCTAAATGCGAATTAACAAAACATAAGGTAGCATCGTTAAATGTCACACTAACAGCAACGCCTCCTTTATTTCCAAAAGAAATCATTCCTGTGCCAACACTCTGGGTGCTATAACGGACAACACTTGGACGAAGCTCTTTTCGTACGAAAATTGTTAGCATCATACCGACAAGACGCACAGATGTTAGTTGTTCATATTTTGCGTTCTTATGAAGAGAGTCCAAGAATTTTCGACTTGAAACGATATAAAAATGTCAATATGTATTATAAATTCATTTTCTAACTTAAACTCACTTCCAAACAGGGAAAGTGTCAACAAATAAAGCGATCCCTCAACTTCATAGCCACATTTTCGACATGTGTATCCTTCTCGACAAATACAGCATGTCACACCGATTTTATCGCGAAGCTTTCCAGTCTTCGGCAATATCGATCCTTTCGGTGTAATGGGATCTTCTCATTTCCACAGTCGAGTTGGAGGACATAAGAACCCATCAGAATACAGCGAATTAATTGCCAGGAACTAAATCTTGTTGACAAGTGTAATTTTAACTAAAAAAACAAAGTAATATTCATACAATTTGAGTTTAAAATTAATGTGACAAACACACTTACATACCTTGAATTTGTACCTCTTCGTGGCTGATAATTTTTCGCTCCAGAATAAATATGTTGGCGTTGGTGGCTTCCTTCTCGGGGGATTCCACTTTTTCTGTTGAAACATCCTCCTTGGTTTCTTCTTTATCTGAGGATTACATTAAGTGCAAATTCATTATACATTTTCATTAAAATAAATTAATAGTTTGTATTTAAATTGTTTTACCTTCATTATTTTGCATTACTGGGAATGGATTATGTTTTGTTTACATTTTCGTAGAATTGTCAAAATACTCACCTCGCTGTTAATCTGTCAAATTTGGGTTAAACTCAAATTAGGCCACGTCGGCATTGCAGTTCTATGGTGCGCCTATACTTTCTGCATGATTTTTTTTGTTTTTAGCGAAACTTTTCATAAAAATCACAGAATTTGTATGCCAAAAGCAGGCAAATA
Organism: Eupeodes latifasciatus; assembly: GCA_920104205.1. NCBI lineage: Eukaryota > Metazoa > Arthropoda > Insecta > Diptera > Syrphidae > Eupeodes > Eupeodes latifasciatus. Next base: position 209,602,013 of record OV049924.1, on the reverse strand, counting down.
TTATTTTTAGCACAGTTTTCACTGAAAAGAAGTTGCACAATTCATTTTTCTCAAAATATTGCAATAATTTTTCAATTTTTGAATTCAACGGATCTCTTTTTTGAACGTCTGAGTTCACCTCACATTGTTTTCCCCCTAACTGTGCACACTGAGCCCAAAAGCCCATAACAACTACATAGAATCATAGAATCTGGATTTTCCCATAAGAAATGTATGGGACAACTAAGACATGTTTATGCTTATGGGCAAAATGTGCTCAGTAGAGCTTGTAGGTCGAAAGAGAGCGAACCCCATAAGTCGGTTCTCTTGGTAGATATATTTCTCTATGGTATCTAGTCAGTTGTGTTCCTTCGATGTTAAATTGTCATGTCTTCATAGGTATAGTCTCTACATAACCTTTGAATTGCGGATAACAGGTCGGAGTCTAAAGAAATCGCAACTGACATCTCTAGTTTGAGTCGTGCTTGTCGTCAAGATCGAGGCATAGCGTAAGTCTTTGTCAAGATAGCTCTTTAGAAAGCTTGTCAAATTGCGACGCGATGTTTCGACCCCGACGACAGGAACGAGTTGAAATTGTGTTGGCGTTCAACATAGGAAACTATCCACACGTCACGCTCGAGAAACATACGTCATCACATAAAAGAAAAGACATATGACGTCATCAACACAAATTGAAATGAAGACTTTGAAATAACACACCGGATTAACAATTAATATGCAAATTTATATATTAATTGCATTAATTAACTATTAATTGTTAATCCAAGGTATTTTTACAAACTATAAATAAGAATTAAAAACAAAAAAACTATTAATGAAACTGAACACTGTCTAAAGAACCGAAACACAAGAAAGAGAAAATGAAAACTAAAAGAAACTATGTAAAATAAAATTCATAAGTATAGCTTTCTCACTTTGTCATGTTAAATTGTAATGCAAAAAAACTTAACGATAATTTAAATAATGGCATTTCTTTTATTTAAGAATATATTTAAAAGGAAAATAAGAAGAATTGCATACATATGTAAGAATATAGAATATAATTCAAATGAACTATTTCCCCTATTTAAGGTTGTTGAACTTTTATATTAAATCCGTACAATCAGCTGTACGGATTATGTAAAGAAATACAGTATGACATGGGTAGAAGCTTTCATTGTAGGATCTTTTATATTTTTAGTTTTAATTGTTAACGATCAGTTTATTTGAACAGACTATAACTTAGTTTCTTGAATATTAAAATTATAACGTTTAACCAAACTAAACGGTCTTTCTTTTAAACAAAGCATTGAACTATAACTTAGTTCAATTTAAAATATTTTCTTTGTTCTTGATTTACTCCTTTGGATACAAGAAGATTTATATTTTTTCTTGAGTCAACGCCTTTGACAAAAGAACATGGTCCTTCGAGCCTTTTAAAAGAAAAGTGCGATTTTTTTAATTTAAAAAGTATTAAATTAAAGTTTAAAGTGTGTAAAGTAACATAAAAGCCATTATCTTGTACTTTGTTTTGCCGACGACGGCTTTTCAACATAAATTTAAAATTTTTAAATAAATTGGACTAAAACTAAAAGGAGAAACACTCTCGTATCTGGATATATATGGTGCATGGGACTTCCAAATTAACGGTAAAACGTGAAAAGGTGGTAATTAAATAAATTCCATAAAAAACATTAATAATTTGAACAATTTAAATGAAAACGTATTTCAACTACATATAATAAACTATATTTTTTTTTAATACAAATATATACATTTTAAGTGATTTTATTCTCTTTAAATAAAAGTAAAACTGCAAGCCTCAAGTGTAACTAGTTTCTTACAATGTCTAAGCTAGGAAAGATAATAGAAACTCAAGAACTTAGACTTAAAGAGTTTCAAAATGACTATGAACAATTCACTGAAAAAATAGAAAAAGATACCGCGGCGCGATCTTCAAAAGGTTTCATGAACACGTGGCTGGTAGAGGTAGAAAATACTTACAAGCTGGCAAAAAAGGACCACACGTCCATTGTTAATAACTCTGCTGACCCAGCAAAAGAAAAGTATCTTGAAAGTGAAACCTTTACAAAAATTAAATAGATTTATTTTGACTTTAATGGCAAATTACAAGATTTACTCGATGAAATCTGCCCTGAACGCGAAAACACGTATCTTGACATTTCTCGGTTAAACACTACAACAAAATCTTCCGTGTGTGAAACAAAACTTAAACGAATTGAAATTAAACCATTCTCTGGCGAATATGAGGATTGGTTTGAATTTCAAAACATGTTTGAGAGTATGGTGCACCATAATGTAGATCTCTCAGATATACAGAAACTGCAATACTTACTATCTTCACTAGCAAAAACACCTTTAGAACTAATAAGTCATCTCCCAATCGAAGGCAAATCATATAGCTCTGCCTGGGAAATTTTAGTTGATAGGTATAAAAATACGCGAAAACTTGTTAATGCTCAAATCAGAAGATTAATGGAGCAACAAGAACACACACACGAATCGGCGTCGGGTCTAAAGTCCTTGCATGATGTAACGACATCATGTATTCATGCACTCGCAAATTTAAACATTAAAGTTGATGCTTGGGATTGCATTTTAATTTATGTGGTGTACCAAAAACTCCCGCTTCAAACTCAAAAAGAATGGGAATTTCGTTTAGGGACATCAAAGGTACTTCCAGATTGGAAAACTTTTGCAGCCTTCTTACAGGCACGATTTAGTTCGTTAGAACAAATTTATGACGATAAGGAATTTAAACAACCAGCTTCAAACACATCGTTCAAAAAAACATCGGCTTCGTTCCATTCGAAATCGCAGAATAAGCAGTTCTCTTGCCGCCTGTGCAAGGCCGACCATGGAATTCGATTCTGTAGACAGTTTTCGAATATGGGTGTGAAAGCACGTATTGAAGCCATGAAGCGAAATTCGATTTGTTCAAATTGCTTAGGGTATGACCACCATTCATCCACGTGCAGCAGCAGTAATCGCTGCCTCAAATGTGGATTAAAGCACCACACTATGTTACACATAGAAACGCAACAAAATAGAAACAATACGAATCATCCGAGTACATCATCTAACAAACAATATAACAACCCATCCCAGCATCAAAATCCGTTTAGAAGACAAAGCAATAATAACGAAAACTATAACGTTTATTTAGTGCAAAATCCTGATCATGTTTCTCTTCAGAGCAGCGAACATGAGAATTCAACAAATCCTCAAACTGCTCGTACCCTTTTTAACAATATACGTTCGAAGGGATTGCTGGCAACGGCACAAGTTAAGGTCTTTGCTCCCAATGGAACAGCCCATGTTCTGAGAGCACTAATCGACCCTGGGTCTGAAATTAGCTTTATAACAGAAAATGTCACACAGCTCCTCAAACTAAAAAAAGAAAAAACATTGGCCAACGTTACCGGGTTAGGTCAAACCTTGACAGGCAGCTACAAGTCCAAGGTTGACCTCACCATATACTCTATTACAAATCCATTATTTTCCCTTGAAATTCAAGCCTTTGTTTTTTCAACATTGGTGCCAACACAGCAAGTTGACTCAGCTGATTGGAACCACCTGGACAACTTATCACTGGCAGATCCTTCGTTTTCTATCCCTGGGAAGATCGATCTCTTGCTTGGAGCATCTATCATCTTGGAAGGGCTTGTAAAAAAAAAGAATGGGTCTCCGGTTGCACAACAAACCGAGTTAGGATGGATTTTAACTGGATCCTTCAGATCTGAAGGCCAACAAACTAAACAAACTGTTCAGAATCACTTCAACGCCATCAGGGCGGAAGTAAGACGTTTTTGGGAGTTAGAAGAAAATCTTGATTACCGTAAACTAACGTTAGAAGAGGAAAAATGCCAACAACATTACAACGAAATTTTTCAAAGGAAAGAAGATGGAAGGTATGAAGTACAACTTCCCTTTAAGGACAATATCTGACCTGTCCTTGGCGACTCTAGAAGGGCGCGATTTTTTCAATTAGAAAAGCGAATGGCAATGAACAAAAAACTGAAGGATGAGTACTCCAGTTGCATAAATGAGTACCTAACGATGGGACATATGAAGGAAGTGACATCCGTAACTGCTATAACTGAAGGTAATCATTACTACCTTCCACATCATGCGGTCTTCAAGGAGTCCACGACAACAAAACTCAGAGTAGTCTTAGATGCCTCTTGTCCCACTTCTACTGGTTTATCTTTGAATGACCATTTGATGGTTGGTCCACGTCTTCAAAGGGATATAATCGACTTAATTGCCCAATGGAGAAAATTCAAAATAGCCTTTGCAGCTGATATCAGCAAAATGTACAGACAAATATGGATGGCTCCAAAAGATACCATATATCAACTTATATTATGGAGAGATAGTGACACTGAACCAATAAAAACATTTGCTCTCAACACTGTCACGTTTGGTACAGCCTCTGCACCTTATCTGGCAGTGCGTACCCTACAACAAATCGCTTTGGATGTAGAGAATACTTAACCTCATGTAGCCAAGGCTATCAATGAAGGTTTCTACGAGGATGACTTTTTATATGGGTCCGATAACGAAGCGGACGCAACCACGTTACAAAGAGACGTTGTGGCAGTCTTAAACCAAGCTGGATTTCCTTTGCGTAAATGGGCAAGCAATTCGTCAAACATTTTGGTTCAGATACCTAAAACTGAAAGGGAAGTTAATTTACCGATGGATTTTGATTCTACCGATTCTATAAAAACACTAGGTATCCAATGGCATCCAGCGAAAGATGTCTTCACATTCAAGCTTAATCTTCCCAACACTGATAAATACACAAAACGATCACATCTCACGCCTTTTTGATCCATTAGGATGGATTGCGCCTTGCATCATAAAGGCAAAATTGTTAATGCAACAATTATGGGTCGATGAGTTATCTTGGGATTCAACTTTACCCCATGCACTTAAAATAAGTTGGCTTGACCTAAGAAACAATCTTAAAAAATTAGAAGAGATTCAAATACCTCGCTGGATTAACTTTGAAAATTCATCCTTAATTCAACTACATGGATTTTGTGATGCTTCGGAGAAAGCATACGCTGCAGTTATATACGCAAGGGTTGTTAAAAATGGAAAAGAGGTTATTCATCTTATAGCCTCAAAAACTAGAGTAGCTCCCATTAAAAGTATATTACTGCCTAGATTGGAACTGTGTGCAGCACTACTGCTTGCAAAGCTCATTCATCGTAGGTATATCAAGATCTATGCAGTTTGAAAATGTAGACATCTCTGCTTGGTCTGATTCTATGATCACTTTAGCATGGATCAGAGGAAGCCCATCATTAAGAACGACATTTGTCGCGAATCGAGTAGCTGAAATTCAGTCTCTCACTGAAACAACTATATGGCATCACGTTAATGGCAAGGAAAACCCCGCTGATATTGTCTCAAGAGGGCTATCGCCCAAAGATGTTATTGATAGTGAAATGTGGTGGCATGGACCACCATTTCTGAAAAATTTTATCAAAGATGAGGGTAAAAACGTAATACCTATTAAAACTGATCTCGAAACAAAAAGAACTAATTTATGTTCTATGAAAATACCATTTTTTTATCAAGAAAACATTAATATCTCACCTTCAAGCATTGATCACGTAGTTTTCAGTTATCTTTTAAACATAAAACCAATTATAGACAAATATTCAACTCTTAAACGTCTTGTACGAAGTGTTGCAATATGGCGCAGATATTTTTATAATCTACTACACAAAGACAGAAGAAAATCACTTGTTACACATCCCTTACAATCAGATGAATTAATTTCAACTCAAAATCAGATAATTAGGTTTGTTCAAAAAGAATGCTTTCCTGAAGAAATATCTAATTTAAAAAACAAAAAATCTATCCCAAAGAGCAGCCACATTCGAAATCTTAACCCTTTTATCGCCAGTGATGGTATATTACGAGTAGGTGGAAGACTAACCAACTCAACACTAAGTTTCAATCAGCAACACCCTGTAATACTAAAAAACTCTCATCCCTTTGTTAAACTCTTGATATCGGACATTCATCAAAGTGCACTGCATGGTGGTCAACAAATTATGATGGCCACAATAAGAAATTTATACTGGATTACAAATGTTAAAAGGACAATTAAATCCGTAATCCATCATTGCGTTCGATGTCATCGATACAACGCGAAGATGCAAGAGCAGCTTATGGGTAGCTTACCTGCAGAGAGAGTGATTGCATCCAGACCATTCACAAATACTGGAGTCGACTATGCTGGACCAATTGAAATCAAGGTGTGGAAGGGTAAATGCAATAAATTTTCAAAGGGCTACAAAGCCGTCTTCGTCTGTCTATCTACTAAGGCCATTCATATAGAGCTGGTCAGCGACTTAAGCTCGGTTGCCTTTATAGCAGCATTTAGAAGGTTCCCATCCATCATCACCACATTTTGGAGGGCTCTGGGAGGCAGGAGTGAAGTCAATTAAGTTTCACCTCAAACGAACTATTGGCGGCTCTAAGCTCACCTTTGAAGAACACGCTACACTTCTGGCTAAAATTGAATCCTGCCTCAACTCCAGACCACTTTGCCCCATGAGTTCGGATCCGGACGATCTGTCAGGTGCTCACACCTGGGCATTTTCTTATTGGAGCTCCACTCTGCACTCTTCCTGAAAGGAACCTTATGGAACATAAAATCAATGCTCTCAACAAATGGAAATACCTGCAACGTCTCAAGCAGGAATTTTGGAAGCAATGGAGCTCATCGTACTTGCATCACCTACAGCAACGTCCAAAATGGCTCAACCCAAAAGAAAACCTCAAGGTCGGAGATATCGTTCTCGTGAAGGAAGATAATCTTCCACCATCAGCGTGGTTACTTGCCAGAGTAATCGAATTACATCCCGGCGCAGATGGTTTAACACGCGTCGTGACAATAAAAACAAAAAACTCTATTTTGAAAAAAATATAATAATATAAAACTAACTTATAAATCAAATTTAATAAAAATATTGTTTTCGTAAAAAACAACATTAACTAAAGCCCATATCATTCCCTGAGTGAAATGCCCATATCCCTGAATTAAATACATATATTTCAATAAATGAACAAATCATTTTAACGCCCATATCAATCATTTCACATGTACCAAACAATGAACTCACCCTCTCTAAATCAACAGGTACAAAATAGAATCCATTGATGCTGCCAAAGGAAGAAGAATCCAAAAACACCTGTGGGTGGTGGGTGGTGCCGAAGCAGATAATTAAATTTTGAATTTTAAATTTTAATTTTGTTTTCTTAAAAAAAAAAAAAAACTAATTCCTTTTTTTTAATTTATTTTTATTTTTGGTAACACACCTTTTATGAACCACGGACATAGCCCAAAATAATGATGATGGCGATTTATGATGACAAGAACAAAAGACGTCTGCAAATTAAGATAATTTCGCCATCAAATCAATCAACACACTTTGGCCACAAAACACTAACACACTATACCGTACTTTCCCGTGGGGGTGGAGGATGTTGGCGTTCAACATAGGAAACTATCCACACGTCACGCTCGAGAAACATACGTCATCACATAAAAGAAAAGACATATGACGTCATCAACACAAATTGAAATGAAGACTTTGAAATAATACACCGGATTAACAATTAATATGCAAATTTATATATTAATTGCATTAATTAACTATTAATTGTTAATCCAAGGTATTTTTACAAACTATAAATAAGAATTAAAAACAAAAAAACTATTAATGAAACTGAACACTGTCTAAAGAACCGAAACACAAGAAAGAGAAAATGAAAACTAAAAGAAACTATGTAAAATAAAATTCATAAGTATAGCTTTCTCACTTTGTCATGTTAAATTGTAATGCAAAAAAACTTAACGATAATTTAAATAATGGCATTTCTTTTATTTAAGAATATATTTAAAAGGAAAATAAGAAGAATTGCATACATATGTAAGAATATAGAATATAATTCAAATGAACTATTTCCCCTATTTAAGGTTGTTGAACTTTTATATTAAATCCGTACAATCAGCTGTACGGATTATGTAAAGAAATACAGTATGACATGGGTAGAAGCTTTCATGGTAGGATCTTTTATATTTTTAGTTTTAATTGTTAACAATCAGTTTATTTGAACAGACTATAACTTAGTTTCTTGAATATTAAAATTATAACGTTTAACCAAACTAAACGGTCTTTCTTTTAAACAAAGCATTGAACTTTAACTTAGTTCAATTTAAAATATTTTCTTTGTTCTTGATTTACTCCTTTGGATACAAGAAGATTTATATTTTTTCTTGAGTCAACGCCTTTGACAAAAGAGCATGGTCCTTCGAGCCTTTTAAAAGAAAAGTGCGATTTTTTTAATTTAAAAAGTATTAAATTAAAGTTTAAAGTGTGTAAAGTAACATAAAAGCCATTATCTTGTACTTTTTTTTGCCGACGACGGCTTTTCAACATAAATTTAAAATTTTTAAATAAATTGGACTAAAACTAAAAGGAGAAACACTCTCGTATCTGGATATACATATATGGTGCATGGGACTTCCAAATTAACGGTAAAACGTGAAAAGGTGGTAATTAAATAAATTCCATAAAAAACATTAATAATTTGAACAATTTAAATGAAAACGTATTTCAACTACGTATAATAAACTATATTTTTTTTTAATACAAATATATACATTTTAAGTGATTTTATTCTCTTTAAATAAAAGTAAAACTGCAAGCCTCAAGTGTAACTAGTTTCTTACAATGTCTAAGCTAGGAAAGATAATAGAAACTCAAGAACTTAGACTTAAAGAGTTTCAAAATGACTATGAACAATTCACTGAAAAAATAGAAAAAGATACCGCGGCGCGATCTTCAAAAGGTTTCATGAACACGTGGCTGGTAGAGGTAGAAAATACTTACAAGCTGGCAAAAAAGGACCACACGTCCATTGTTAATAACTCTGCTGACCCAGCAAAAGAAAAGTATCTTGAAAGTGAAACCTTTACAAAAATTAAATAGATTTATTTTGACTTTAATGGCAAATTACAAGATTTACTCGATGAAATCTGCCCTGAACGCGAAAACACGTATCTTGACATTTCTCGGTTAAACACTACAACAAAATCTTCCGTGTGTGAAACAAAACTTAAACGAATTGAAATTAAACCATTCTCTGGCGAATATGAGGATTGGTTTGAATTTCAAAACATGTTTGAGAGTATGGTGCACCATAATGTAGATCTCTCAGATATACAGAAACTGCAATACTTACTATCTTCACTAGCAAAAACACCTTTAGAACTAATAAGTCATCTCCCAATCGAAGGAAAATCATATAGCTCTGCCTGGGAAATTTTAGTTGATAGGTATAAAAATACGCGAAAACTTGTTAATGCTCAAATCAGAAGATTAATGGAGCAACAAAAACACACACACGAATCGGCGTCGGGTCTAAAGTCCTTGCATGATGTAACGACATCATGTATTCATGCACTCGCAAATTTAAACATTAAAGTTGATGCTTGGGATTGCATTTTAATTTATGTGGTGTACCAAAAACTCCCGCTTCAAACTCAAAAAGAATGGGAATTTCGTTTAGGGACATCAAAGGTACTTCCAGATTGGAAAACTTTTGCAGCCTTCTTACAGGCACGATTTAGTTCGTTAGAACAAATTTATGACGATAAGGAATTTAAACAACCAGCTTCAAACACATCGTTCAAAAAAACATCGGCTTCGTTCCATTCGAAATCGCAGAATAAGCAGTTCTCTTGCCGCCTGTGCAAGGCCGACCATGGAATTCGATTCTGTAGACAGTTTTCGAATATGGGTGTGAAAGCACGTATTGAAGCCATGAAGCGAAATTCGATTTGTTCAAATTGCTTAGGGTATGACCACCATTCATCCACGTGCAGCAGCAGTAATCGCTGCCTCAAATGTGGATTAAAGCACCACATTATGTTACACATAGAAACGCAACAAAATAGAAACAATACGAATCATCCGAGTACATCATCTAACAAACAATATAACAACCCATCCCAGCATCAAAATCCGTTTAGAAGACAAAGCAATAATAACGAAAACTATAACGTTTATTTAGTGCAAAATCCTGATCATGTTTCTCTTCAGAGCAGCGAACATGAGAATTCAACAAATCCTCAAACTGCTCGTACCCTTTTTAACAATATACGTTCGAAGGGATTGCTGGCAACGGCGCGAGTTAAGGTCTTTGCACCCAATGGAACAGCTCATGTTCTGAGAGCACTAATCGACCCTGGGTCTGAAATTAGCTTTATAACAGAAAATGTCACACAGCTCCTCAAACTAAAAAAAGAAAAAACATTGGTCAACGTTACCGGGTTAGGTCAAACCTTGACAGGCACCTCCAAGTCCAAGGTTGACCTCAACATATACTCTATTACAAATCCATTATTTTCCCTTGAAATTCAAGCCTTTGTTTTTTCCCAACTTACAACATTGGTGCCAACACAGCAAGTTGACTCAGCTGATTGGAACCACCTGGACAACTTATCACTGGCAGATCCTTCGTTTTCTATCCCTGGAAAGATCGATCTCTTGCTTGGAGCAGATGTCTACGCATCTATCATCTTGGAAGGGCTTGTAAAAAAAAGAATGGGTCTCCGGTTGCACAACAAACCGAGTTAGGATGGATTTTAACTGGATCCTTCAGATCTGAAGGCCAACAAACTAAACAAACTGTTCAGAATCACTTCAACGCCATCAGGGCGGAAGTAAGATGTTTTTGGGAGTTAGAAGAAAACCTTGATTACCGTAAACTAACGTTAGAAGAGGAAAAATGCCAACAACATTACAACGAAACTTTTCAAAGGAAAGAAGATGGAAGGTATGAAGTACAACTTCCCTTTAAGGACAACATCCGACCTGTCCTTGGCGACTCTAGAAGGGCAGCAATGGCGCGATTTTTTCAATTGGAAAAGCGAATGGCAATGAACAAAAAACTGAAGGATGAGTACTCCAGTTGCATAAATGAGTACCTAACGATGGGACATATGAAGGAAGTGACATCCGTAACTGCTATAACTGAAGGTAATCATTACTACCTTCCACATCATGCGGTCTTCAAGGAGTCCACGACAACAAAACTCAGAGTAGTCTTTGATGCCTCTTGTCCCACTTCTACTGGTTTATCTTTGAATGACCATTTGATGGTTGGTCCACGTCTTCAAAGGGATATAATCGACTTAATTGCCCAATGGAGAAAATTCAAAATAGCCTTTGCAGCTGATATCAGCAAAATGTACAGACAAATATGGATGGCTCCAAAAGATACCATATATCAACTTATATTATGGAGAGATAGTGACACTGAACCAATAAAAACATTTGCTCTCAACACTGTCACGTTTGGTACAGCCTCTGCACAGCTGGATTTCCTTTGCGTAAATGGGCAAGCAATTCGTCAAACATTTTGGTTCAGATACCTAAAACTGAAAGGGAAGTTAATTTACCGATGGATTTTGACTCTACCGATTCTATAAAAACACTAGGTATCCAATGGCATCCAGCGAAAGATGTCTTCACATTCAAGATTAATCTTCCCAACACTGATAAATACACAAAACGATCACATCTCACGTCTTTTTGATCCATTAGGATGGATTGCGCCTTGCATCATAAAGGCAAAATTGTTAATGCAACAACTATGGGTCGATGAGTTATCTTGGGATTCAACTTTACCCCATGCACTTAAAATAAGTTGGCTTGACCTAAGAAACAATCTTAAAAAATTAGAAGAGATTCAAATACCTCGCTGGATTAACTTTGAAAATTCATCCTTAATTCAACTACATGGATTTTGTGATGCTTCGGAGAAAGCATACGCTGCAGTTATATACGCAAGGGTTGTTAAAAATGGAAAAGAGGTTATTCATCTTATAGCCTCAAAAACCAGAGTAGCTCCCATTAAAAGTATATCACTGCCTAGATTGGAGCTGTGTGCATCATCGTAGGTATATCAAGATCTATGCAGTTTGAAAATGTAGACATCTCTGCTTGGTCTGATTCTATGATCACTTTAGCATGGATCAGAGGAAGCCCATCATTAAGAACGACATTTGTCGCGAATCGAGTAGCTGAAATTCAGTCTCTCACTGAAACAACTATATGGCATCACGTTAATGGCAAGGAAAACCCCGCTGATATTGTCTCAAGAGGGCTATCGCCCAAAGATGTTATTGATAGTGAAATGTGGTGGCATGGACCACCATTTCTGAAAAATTTTATCAAAGATGAGGGTAAAAACGTAATACCTATTGAAACTGATCTCGAAACAAAAAGAACTAATTTATGTTCTATGAAAATACCATTTTCTTATCAAGAAAACATTAATATCTCACCTTCAAGCATTGATCACGTAGTTTTCAGTTATCTTTTAAACATAAAACCAATTATAGACAAATATTCAACTCTTAAACGTCTTGTACGAAGTGTTGCAATATGGCGCAGATATTTTTATAATCTACTACACAAAGACAGAAGAAAATCACTTGTTACACATCCCTTACAATCAGATGAATTAATTTCAACTCAAAATCAGATAATTAGGTTTGTTCAAAAAGAATGCTTTCCTGAAGAAATATCTAATTTAAAAAACAAAAAATCTATCCCAAAGAGCAGCCACATTCGAAATCTTAACCCTTTTATCGCCAGTGATGGTATATTACGAGTAGGTGGAAGACTAACCAACTCAACACTAAGTTTCAATCAGCAACACCCTGTAATACTAAAAAACTCTCATCCCTTTGTTAAACTCTTGATATCGGACATTCATCAAAGTGCACTGCATGGTGGTCAACAAATTATGATGGCCACAATAAGAAATTTATACTGGATTACAAATGTTAAAAGGACAATTAAATCCGTAATCCATCATTGCGTTCGATGTCATCGATACAACGCGAAGATGCAAGAGCAGCTTATGGGTAGCTTACCTGCAGAGAGAGTGATTGCATCCAGACCATTCACAAATACTGGAGTCGACTATGCTGGACCAATTGAAATCAAGGTGTGGAAGGGTAAATGCAATAAATTTTCAAAGGGCTACATAGCCGTCTTCGTCTGTCTATCTACTAAGGCCATTCATATAGAGCTGGTCAGCGACTTAAGCTCGGTTGCCTTTATAGCAGCATTTAGAAGGTTCGTTGCCCGACGAGGAAGTTGTGCAAATATGTTTAGCGACTGCGGAACAAACTTTAAGGGAGCAAATAACGAGATGCGAAAGGATAACAAGTTCATTTCATCTGAGTGGTCTTCAGAAGTAAGTGAAGCTCTTGCTTCTCAAAACACGAAATGGCATTTCAATCCTCCATCATCACCACATTTTGGAGGGCTCTGGGAGGCAGGAGTGAAGTCAATTAAGTTTCACCTCAAACGAACTATTGGCGGCTCTAAGCTCACCTTTGAAGAACACGCTACACTTCTGGCTAAAATTGAATCCTGCCTCAACTCCAGACCACTTTGCTCCACTGGAGCTCCACTCTGCACTCTTCCTGAAAGGAACCTTATGGAACATAAAATCAATGCTCTCAACAAATGGAAATACCTGCAACGTCTCAAGCAGGAATTTTGGAAGCAATGGAGCTCATCGTACTTGCATCACCTACAGCAACGTCCAAAATGGCTCAACCCAAAAGAAAACCTCAAGGTCGGAGATATCGTTCTCGTGAAGGAAGATAATCTTCCACCATCAGCGTGGTTACTTGCCAGAGTAATCGAATTACATCCCGGCGCAGATGGTTTAACACGCGTCGTGACAATAAAAACAAAAAACTCTATTTTGAAACGACCAATATCAAAACTGTCACGCCTACCAATATGTGATCCGTTAAATATTAATTAATAAAACTAACTTATAAATCAAATTTAATAAAAATATTGTTTTCGTAAAAAACAACATTAACTAAAGCCCATATCATTCCCTGAGTGAAATGCCCATATCCCTGAATTAAATACATATATTTCAATAAATGAACAAATCATTTTAACGCCCATATCAATCATTTCACATGTACCAAACAATGAACTCACCCTCTCTAAATCAACAGGTACAAAATAGAATCCATTGATGCTGCCAAAGGAAGAAGAATCCAAAAACACCTGTGGGTGGTGGGTGGTGCCGAAGCAGATAATTAAATTTTGAATTTTAAATTTTAATTTTGTTTTCTTAAAAAAAAAAAAACTAATTCCTTTTTTTTAATTTATTTTTATTTTTGGTAACACACCTTTTATGAACCACGGACATAGCCCAAAATAATGATGATGGCGATTTATGATGACAAGAACAAAAGACGTCTGCAAATTAAGATAATTTCGCCATCAAATCAATCAACACACTTTGGCCACAAAACACTAACACACTATACCGTACTTTCCCGTGGGGGTGGAGGATGTTGGCGTTCAACATAGGAAACTATCCACACGTCACGCTCGAGAAACATACGTCATCACATAAAAGAAAAGACATATGACGTCATCAACACAAATTGAAATGAAGACTTTGAAATAATACACCGGATTAACAATTAATATGCAAATTTATATATTAATTGCATTAATTAACTATTAATTGTTAATCCAAGGTATTTTTACAAACTATAAATAAGAATTAAAAACAAAAAAACTATTAATGAAACTGAACACTGTCTAAAGAACCGAAACACAAGAAAGAGAAAATGAAAACTAAAAGAAACTATGTAAAATAAAATTCATAAGTATAGCTTTCTCACTTTGTCATGTTAAATTGTAATGCAAAAAAACTTAACGATAATTTAAATAATGGCATTTCTTTTATTTAAGAATATATTTAAAAGGAAAATAAGAAGAATTGCATACATATGTATGTAAGAATAAAGAATATAATTCAAATGAACTATTTCCCCTATTTAGAGTTGTTGAACTTTTATATTAAATCCGTACAATCAGCTGTACGGATTATGTAAAGAAATACAGTATGACATGGGTAGAAGCTTTCATGGTAGGATCTTTTATATTTTTAGTTTTAATTGTTAACAATCAGTTTATTTGAACAGACTATAACTTAGTTTCTTGAATATTAAAATTATAACGTTTAACCAAACTAAACGGTCTTTCTTTTAAACAAAGCATTGAACTATTACTTAGTTCAATTTAAAATATTTTCTTTGTTCTTGATTTACTCCTTTGGAAACAAGAAGATTTATATTTTTTCTTGAGTCAACGCCTTTGACAAAAGAACAAATTGTCTATGTGTCGTTTCAATGTTTTTTTTTAATCCACCACACTTTAAGTAAACAAATTTTTCCTTTTGGAGCGTTATCATCAACCGAAATTGAAGTCATACAATTTCATCAACAAAATTCAGAGTAAGCCACTTCCCTGGCTCCCCAAACATCCCCGAATCACAAATACACATACAAACAAAACATAATAGCTAATATTAATTCGATTTCGATTGCAATTCATACATTATTTTTGAAGAGGTTTCAGAGATATTTTCTTGATTATATTTTTGCAGAGGTTTATTTTTGTTGCGAGAAGTTTTCTTGAAACCGATTAAGTTTTTTTGTGGAAATTGAGGTTTATTTGTTTATGATTTTTTTTTTTTGAGTCCATAGAGTAATTTTATTTTCGTTATTTTCTTATTTAGTTACTTTTGTATTTTTTTTGTCAAATTGATGATTGGTAGTAAATAAGTTTAGGTCTTAAGTAAAAAAAAACACAAAATTCCAAAACAAAAAAAATTAAAATTTAAAATAATAAATAATAAATAAAAAACAAACAAAAAAAATAAAATTTATTACATAGTAGTAGGAAATCTTTGGCGTAATCGCTTAAGATTGTAACAATTAGGTTTAGTTCTTTTAGTTTTTTTAAATTTCTTTTGTATTGTTGGTTGTTAGTCAGTTTTGACATCAACAATTTTATAGTATTTTAGAGTCTAGGTTTAATAATTTCATTTTCTCCCGTAAGGAACCGTATTTTATTTTAGATAAAATTTTCATGTTTGCTTCATAGATGTTTAATTCTTTTGCAAATTCATGATTTTTTTTGTTATTTATTAATTTTGTTCAATTATTAATTAATTTATTTTATTAATTTATTCATTTCATTTATGAAGTTTTAGTGTAGTTTCATCTTTCGTATTTTTATTTATTCTTGTAATTCTTTTTTTTATTATTATTTCTTTTTGTTATTTATTTATTTATTTAATCATTTTTTTTCTGTCTTCAAATTTTTTCGTTAATATTATTTATTTAATCATTCATTTAATTATTCCGTAATTATCTTTTTTATTTTCATTTCTTATAGGTTAGTTATTCTTATTGCAAATTACAATTTAATTTTTTTTGTATTTTTTTCAAATTTGTCAGTTATATTTTTTTTTGTGAGTTATTTATTATTGTAGTCGTTTCCATTTGATCCTAGTTCGCAATAGGTCATTGGATTTTAGAGAGGAAAAGGTATAGATACCAATCCGTACAACTTGCTAGGATTTCTTGGAGAATCACCCTAGAGTAGTTTTTTTTTGAAGTAGGTTATGAGTGATAACCCTGTGGTCAAGAAACCGAGAAAGCCACGCAAAACACAAGTTTTCAATAGACCCGTAACCCGCCGACAACTGAAACTAGTGGGAATCGACGACGCTATGCCCATGAGTCGCACTCCACTACCCGGATTGATTGATCCAAATATTCAAGATCCACCATCTATTGATAAGGGGCCGAGCGATCCAGCCAATCAAGATCCGGAACTGATGGAGAAGCCAGGTAGTTCGAAAGGTCAGGTCGTGGGTGATATGATTGGACTAAATCCGCCTGTCCAAGGGACATCACGCGGGACCAGCGGCTCCGATGAAACCGACAATACGATTACCACGCCCGCATATAGCAATCTGACTTCGGCAGAAGAGGTAAATCAAAGGTCAGACCAAACGAGGGGAGTGGAAATTCCAGCGGAAAGGGTGAACAATGCCAGCTTGATGGACTTTGAGCCAGTGTATTCGACCCAAGATGCAGCCTTGGCTGGGCAAAAATCTAGAAACGGTGAATATCGAGAGGTGGAAATAACTGCGAGTAGCGTATCGGCTGAACTTAGACGCTAATTAATCTAGCTGTCGTGAACGCGTACGAGTCTTACACCAGCTCGATAAGCGGAAACGTCTCAGAGACTGTCAGAAGTGAAGTAGAACGAGGATTCTTAGATTTCATGAAGGAAATCAACTACGCCACACGACCAACTCCACCACTCCAGAAAGAGTCCGACTGACAAAGGCACCTCAGCCGTCGACGTCCCGAGCTGCACTTGAAAGTATTCAAGCGCCGCCGATTCAACTTCCGGTGAGGAACTTGCCACCACCAATGTCTAATAATTCACAAAGAGTGACTTCAGAGTTCCTACACGCGCCGACAAGTCAATTTTCTGATAGACTTCAACCACAGCCGGATCATTCTAGGCGAATGATCCAAGAGAGGCTATATGTTGAGCGAACCCATCCCTACGGTCAGGAGCCTAATGGACACAGGATGCCATATCCACCAGAGGGATACCATCAGGGCGAAGATCGTCACCCTGAACCCCAATTTAGGTCACCACCCAACTATTTGCAAAGACCGGGGAGACAACCGATTCGCATCGATAAGTGGGGGACAGTTTTTGAAGGAAAGCCGGATCGGCTGACCGTCGAAGACTTCATTTTTCGCGTAGAACTACTCCAACGTCAGCACGGATGTACGTGGGCGGAAATCCTAAGGGACTTCCACCTACTACTAGCGGGGACTGTGTATGAATGGTACTGGCAGTACCAGCGAACCAGTTTTCGTCCGGACTGGACTGGACTCAGAGACGCGCTAATGCGTCAATTCAGAAACTTCAAGTCCGACCTAGAGATCATGAGGGATATCATGGATAGACGCCAAGGAGCTTGGGAGCCTATCGACACATATTTTGCTTCTATATACAAAATGTACCCGTAGTACCCGTGGCATGATGGTTAGTGCGTTGGACTGTCATGCAAGAGGTCTTGGGTTCGATCCCTGCCTATGCCATCTAAAGTTTTTTTTCACGGGTACTGCCTCTTGCGAGGAATTGACAAATTCTCCAAGAGTAATTCTTGTCATGAAAAGTGCTTTCTCAAATTTGCCGTTCGGATTCGGCTTAAAACTGTAGGTCCCTTCCATCCCTGACAACAGTACTCGCACACAGGAATGGTTGAGAGTTGTAAGTCACTAGGCCCTAGTTCTCAAACGGACTGTTGCGCCACCCAATTTATTTATTTATACAAAATGAAGAGTCAACTGGGAATTCAGATCTCCGAGGAAGAATTAGTCCGAATCCTGAAAAGGAATCTGAACGAGCGGATCGGGATATTGGTATACCCGCAAGCGCTTTTCAACTTAGAACAGCTGAGGCGAGCGTGCAAGGATGCTGAATATGCATTCCCATCGCGTGGGGGAGAGCGTGAGCGAGACGTCGCTAGACCAGTAAGGCAACCAAACCGGTTTGTAGCAAACGAGCTGGCTTACGAAGATCCCGATTATGAGGAAAAGCATATATACGCTTTCCAGAAAGATAATGTTCGACCTCGAACCAACAAAATCAGCAGCGAAACAAAAACATTAAAGTTTTGGAATTGCCACACGGTTGGTCATTCTTTTGTCGATTGTCCTTCTCCGTCCAATAGGATATATTGTTTCGGTTACGGAAAAGAAGGCGTCATTAAACCGAATTGTCCGCAATGTCGACCGGAAAATGCGAGGTCGAACGCGAGGAGCCTGGGGGAGTCGCGTTCGGCACAGACACCCCACGAACCACCTTGAACATTGTAACTGAACAACCACAATTGAACGTAAACAACCAACAAATCACAATATTAAAAAGGGACAAATTAAAATATAATGTAAGTAACAAGACGATAGACATTAATAGAAACAGTTTCCACATAAAACCTTACACATACGCTTAAAACAATATAAGGAAACAAGGGAAAGAATATTTAACCCAAAGGTAAATGCCATATCTAAACGAATAGACAAGCCAATTTACAAGTAATTCGCGATAAATTAAAAGAAAATATTCTTCAAAGTAACGCAAGAACCGCAAAAGTATACAATTTTCGTTCAAGAAACGTAAAGTACAGTCCTGGACAAGAAGTCTTAAAACGTAATTTCGTCCTTAGTGATTCGTCTAAGATAGTGTCAGCCAAGTTATGTCCAAAATTTGTTAAGTGTCGAGTAGTTAAAGCCGTAGGTAAAAACCTTTATGAACTTGAGAATCTAGTTGGTAAAAGCATAGGTATCTGTATCGAACGCGCTAAACACATTCAAGTCAATTGTCTTATTCCTTTGTATTAGTAAAGTTATATATTTATTCTTGTTATTGTATGCGAGTGCAACTTGGAGAAATAAGTTCACTCATTTTTTATTTTGTTGAGTTGGTTGCCTTTTAACTCTCGTCCCGTACAGGCCGGCCTCGGATAAAATATAAATGTATATAATATAATAAATAATTATTATAAAGAATCTAATTGTACAGAGAAACTGATTGTACAGAAAAACCTTATTAATAAAAATGATCAATAGTCGGGTTTTTTAACCACTTTTCCCGACTCTAAAGTGCCGTGTTTTATTTTTCCTATGATTTTACAGTCCGCTTTAAACATTTGGTCCACGTCGAGACCGGATAACGCCAGTTGAGTAAAAATATACCGGTAAAAGTGCTCCTCATTGTCAGTTTTAATCCGCCTTATAATAATGTGTTGTGTCCGTAAACCCTCTTTTTGGTGCGTTGCCGTGTAGTGCTGTACAGAAAACAAGTACAGAAAACAAGTAAAAATAAAGGAACATACACAAACATGTGGTTCTTGTCGCCAAGCCATGCGCGCCGTCGCGACTGGGTCTTACACATACCCATGCTAAAACAAGAGCAAAACAAAAACACACAGCAGCACGGCCGGCATATACTAAATAAACAGCAAGCCTGTGCAACAGTTACGCAGCTGCGATGTGCCTATGTACACGTAAATACATAGCAGCAACAAGCTCAAATGAGAAGGAGAGAAAATTCTCCGCGCAGTTCGAAAGCGTCACTTTAGTTTCGACCGTCAAGTAGTAAAGTTGTTTGTGTCCAAAACATATTAAAAAATTTAAGCAAAAATCAGCTAGTCTAAGCAAATTGAAA
The DNA here is from genome assembly GCA_920104205.1 of Eupeodes latifasciatus. Taxonomy (NCBI): domain Eukaryota; kingdom Metazoa; phylum Arthropoda; class Insecta; order Diptera; family Syrphidae; genus Eupeodes; species Eupeodes latifasciatus. The sequence continues at coordinate 209,581,815 of OV049924.1, read as the reverse complement.
AAGTTTAAGTGAGAAAAATCAAACAAAAAGTACAGAAAGAAAAGAGCAAAAATAAAAAGTACAGAAATTTCAAAAAGCAAAATAAAAAGTACAGAAATCTAGAAGAAGAAAACAAGAGTTGGTACAGGTAAGTCCCTAAAATATAGAATAATTAAAATTTAAAAGTGCTCAGGGTAGTGATAGCTATGTGCAGTGCCTGGTGGTAAGACATGCTGTTGTTCCTTTGCTACGGTTCTTTTTGTGTGGATGTTCTGTTGGCAGAAACAAGCCAAAACACAAATAAGACGAGCAAAAGCAAGCCCGCGTCGCGTGCCATCGCATGTGTTGCAATTTTTTATTATTATTATTTATTTATTCGTCTTAACGACGCGCGCCGCTGAGACGGCAGCAAAATATATAATTCTGGAAGTTTCCATGTGCATACGCGCAGAAAAATATAAATATAAATATACATAAGTAAATTCCCTTCTCTAGTTTAGGTTTCGTTGGCGTATATTGTATATACCTCAACTTGAGCAAACCGTCTCAGGCTTTATATGCATACATGCATACTCACTCGGCAGCAAATTTATTCGTAGCCAGACAGCCAGCTGCAAAGAAATTGTTGGCAAAATAAAAAATGAAGGGGAAGTGAATGCTATTCCTCTATGCCGATGAGGGCATACAACCAGCATCGGCATGGAGATTTGTATACTCTTTCTCATGTGTCCATGTGTGTGACTTACAACCACCGCTGGCACATGCACGCATGCGAAGACAAATGGCAAGTAGAGAGCTCCGCCCATGATGCGCAGTATAGTTATAAAAGGTAGGGGAATATATTAAATGATTCTCTTACGTATATGAAAAGAATATATACAGCGCATCTGGATGAGCGACGCGAGGCATTTAAACGAGAGCCCTGTTAAAAAGGAGAAGAGTCCTTATTGTACTGAGCCGTCGATTTAGTAGTATAAATAGAATTTTGTAGTACAGAGTTTAAATACAAAGTAGAGATAGGTTATTGCCGAACTTAGAAACATCGGTTATTAATTCTTATATAAGGGTAGTACATCTTAGAACATTTTTTCCAATGCGATTGGCTATTGGCAGTGTTTAGCTTGAGTGCATTGAGTTACTAATGTGAACGCAAACACTTGCTTAAGCCATTTGCAGATTAAGCTACCATATTCTCTTGGGATCGTATTAATCTTTGAACATGAGTTGCAAGTTATATGGCACCAGTTCTAGATTCAATCGTGCGTTCGCAACGAGGATATGAAGCAATACAGTAAGCACAATATAGAGTAGCATAACTTCGAGGAGGTTGCGATGCACAGAGTATAGATTAAAGTATAGATAAGTAAATTAATAAAAAAAAAAAATATATATAAGTACAGAATGTTAACATGATTTAAAGTACAAAGATTTAACATAAAAGGTACAGGATTTTAACAGGGGGCTCTAGTATAGAATATGAAATAGGATGAAAATGTAAAAGAATATAGAATACAAAGTAAAGAGTAAAGACAAAAGAAATGAAAGATTACAGAGTATAGAATATAGAGTACAGACAAATAGAAGTACAGGCTGAATTCAGGTACAGATATATATGTGCAAGACAAAATAAAAGAAATATCAAGGCGCCACTTCGACGGGAGTAGGTAGCTAACGCCTATATGCTGGAACAGCAATAGGAAGCTGTAAGTCGTATTGGAATATTAAGCGCTTAATAAGTTTTTTTGGCGATCAAGCAAAAAACGAATAATAGATATTCATACGCAAGCAAGTGAACAACCAGGTCTAAGTTCCCGTTGGTGTCTTATTTCTACTTCTTATTTCCTATCTTATATTGAAAAGTAGAAGAACGTCCGTTCGGGGATAGAGCGGATCAGAATGAAGGCCCTCGGTCCCTATCGTCCGCAGCTGCAGATGCGTATTGGAGCTGTGTGGTTACACGTTATGTGCGGACAGCGAACCCAATACAGAGGCGAGCAAACCGGGAGAGCCTCTTCGGGTTTTGTTCTCCTTAGGACGGGCAGTTCACTACGATATTTTTCTTTTTCAGGTTTCTGACACTAGCGGGGGAGTTGACCTGAAAAATAGCACGCACACTAGATAAAATAGGCACTGAAAAAGCACATATAGGCAGGCACAAAATTCAATTAAAAACAAAGCCACTACTTATAACCCGAGCACTTATATATATATATATAAATTTTGATATTTCAAGTACAGATGCCTAGGACAAATACCTACAGGCTAAGATAAAAATTTTGATATTTCAAGTACAGATGCCTAGGACAAATACCTACAGGCTAAGATATAAATTTTGATATTTCTGGTACAGATGCCTAGGACAAATACCTACAGGCTAAGATATAAATTTTGATATTTCTGGTACAGATGCCTAGGACAAATACCTACAGGCTAAGATATAAATTTTGATATTTCTGGTACAGATGCCTAGGACAAATACCTACAGGCTAAGATATAAATTTTGATATTTCTGGTACAGATGCCTAGGACAAATACCTACAGGCTAAGATATAAATTTTGATATTTCTGGTACAGATGCCAGGGACAAATACCTACAGGCTAAGATATAAATTTTGATATTTCTGGTACAGATGCCTAGGACAAATACCTACAGGCTAATATATAAATTTTGATATTTCTGGTACAGATGCCTAGGACAAATACCTACAGGCTAAGATATAAATTTTGATATTTCTGGTACAGATGCCTAGGACAAATACCTACAGGCTAAGATATAAATTTTGATATTTCTGGTACAGATGCCTAGAACAAATACCTACAGGCTAAGATATAAATTTTGATATTTCTGGTACAGATACCTAGGACAAATACCTACAGGCTAAGATATAGATTTTGATATTTCTGGTAAAGATGCCTAGGACAAATACCTACAGGCTAAGATATAAATTTTGATATTTCTGGTACAGATGCCTAGGACAAATACCTACAGGCTAAGATATAGATTTTGATATTTCTGGTAAAGATGCCTAGGACAAATACCTACAGGCTAAGATATAAATTTTGATATTTCTGGTACAGATGCCTAGGACAAATACCTACAGGCTAAGATATAAATTTTGATATTTCTGGTACAGATGCCTAGGACAAATACCTACAGGCTAAGATATAAATTTTGATATTTCTGGTACAGATGCCTAGGACAAATACCTACAGGCTAAGATATATATTTTGATATTTCTGGTACAGATGCCTAGGACAAATACCTACAGGCTAAAATATAAATTTTGATATTTCAAGTACAGATGCCTAGGACAAATAACTACAGGCTAAGATATAAATTTTGATATTTCTGGTACAGATGCCTAGGACAAATTCCTACAGGCTTAGACATGAAGTACAGATGCCTAGGATAAATTCCAACAGGTTTAAACATAAATTTATTTTTCGTACAGATGGTAGAGTGCATACATTTTAATAAATTCGTACAGACGCCTAAGTATGTATGCTTACAGGATAGTTAGAAATAGATAGACTAATAGAGGCAAAAGGTAGACATACCTGCGCCAAAGGTTTCATAAAAGAATTCATAAGGCTAACCGGAAATTTTTCTTCTCTTGTAAACAGAAATGTTCACGAATAGAGCGCGCTGTGCAGCCAATGCCATCAAGACTACCAAGGCCCTTGTGGACTCAGAGGAATTTGGGGAGTTATCATATCTCCATGCTAAGTTGCGATTGGCCGCATTGGAAGAAGATTGGGCCAAGTTTCAAGCTCTAACCGACGACACGCTGGATGTGGTTAGCAAGAGAGACTTGCCAAAGGTCTTGCAAGAATATGAAGCCACGAGAGTAGACTACTTCCTGGCCAATGCAGCGTTACAAGAAAAAGTAGCAGCCGCATGCCCGCATACCGAGAGCCAGCCAAGTACAGGTGACGATAGCCGTCAGATCCAGGTACAGGTCAATATGCCGTTCCAACAGCAGGATATTTCAAATACATGGGGCCAGTTTGACGGAGCTTATACTAAATGGATAGGCTTCCGTGATATGTTCGAGGCAGCAGTGCACAACAATGAGAAGATCTCGCCTGCCTTCAAGTTCTCTTACTTAAAGAAAGCTCTTGTTGGCGATGCCGCAGCCACTCTCGGTGAATGGCAACTGACCGAGTAGAACTATAACGATGCTTGGGAACGGCTAAATAGCGTGTATGATAAAAAATGTCTCATTGGGCGCGACCACCTGCGCCAACTAATGAATCTGCCAGAGCTGCGCAATCGTCCCTCGGCATGCGCCCTACAAGCCATGGCCAACGGCACTCATGAGGTCATGAGACAACTAAAGGCGTTAGGTCACCCAGTCGAGCACTGGGATTTTTTCGTGATCCACATCCTCACCGAAAAACTTGACCCAGAGACAGCACGCCAATGGGAGCTGCAGCGAGATTCCGACCAGCCCAAGCTAGTGACCATGCTCGCATTTATCGACAAACAGGCAGCAGCATTGTCGAATGTCTCGAATGCCCGTCAGCGGAGTCACGGACAGGGAGACCTACGAGAAGCCGCTGCTCTCGGTCAGCGGCAACGGCAGAAGCCAGGCAAAGAGGCGGTAAGGCCATGCGAGGTATGCAATGAGAGTCACAGATTATGGGAGTGCCCCGACTTTATAGCCCTCTCTATAAGAGGCAGAACAGATTACGTTGGAAGGCGTGCAATCTGTGCAAACTGCCTAAAGCATGGGCACAAAGAGAACAATTGCTTTATGCGCGGCTGCGTCAGATGTCTAGGGGCCCCGAAGCATAACATCTACCTATGTCCAAGACGGGAAGTCAACAAGCCGGCGCTCACGGTAGTGGCAGATGACGTCGCCTCCGGATCGGTAGCCAGGCGACGCACTAAGAACAAGGCCGATTGACTAGCAGCTAAAGGCAAACGTCTCAAACCCTCACGTACAGGTCGTACAGCGTACAGACGTAGAGTAAAAAATAAGAATCGAAACCACATTACGAAAAATCCGTTCAAAAATGCAGTCAGAATTCAACGTACAGATCATTCAAACCGTAAAGACCAGCAGAAAAACAACAACACAACCAGTACAGAACTAGCTCCCGCAAGGGTAAGAAAATCATCAGGTAACACCTCATTTTCCAACAAGTTGGATCTTATCAGCAGCAAAATAGACCTGCTATCAAAGAGGGAAGAGAGTCCAGAGCCACAGCTTTCGCCGTACAATAAGAGGAAATGGTCTATGCCAAAAGATGTATTTCCAAACAAAATTTCGAAAATAAATTATGAAAAATATGTACAGACTATTAATTATGTATGTAGAGAGTAGTACAGATTTAATACCAACTGCTATGGTAAAAATAGAGGTAGAAGGTATTCTTTTAGGTCCTTATCGAGCAATGCTTGACACAGGCTCCCATCTTAATTTAATGAGGGTAAAGCTGAGAAAGGAACTTAGAGTTCAAACTAGGCAAGTATCAGGTAAGCTGGTGGGTATTGATGGGTATTGATGGAGTACCATTACTAGTCAAAAGGCAAGCTATGCTAAAGGTTTTGCCATGGTATGCTACCGGGACAGGCAAGCATAATGTAGCGGAATCATTTTGGTTTTTACCAGAGAATTGCCAGTGGCAGCCGAGGTTGCCACTCAGGCTAGTCAATACCCAAGGGTATTCAGACTCGTACAGATATGCCGATCCTGAGTTTTACAAACCGGGGGAGGTGGAAATATTATTAGGCATAAGCATCTTTGCAAAATCAATCAAATCAGTGATTGGCAAAACACTGTCTGGCACGACACTACTAGAATCCTCGCTTGGTGTATTAGTTATGGGATCGAATCGTACGATTGACCCAGGAACAAGCAATGATCGTCCAGCGATAGTCTATACTGCTGGAGAGCAATTAGACAAGCTTCTTAGTAGGCTTTGGCAAATGGACCAGGTCGGTTCATGCTCAAAGAGGTCAGAAGAAGAAGAGCTTGTGGAGCAGCATTTTGTGTCCTCCCACTATCGTGACAATGACGGCGTGTTTGTTGTCAAATTGCCGCTAAAGCCAAATTATACAAGTATAGGTAGCTCGCGTGAAACAGCGTTGCGCCGATTTATGTGCCTAGAAAAGAGGCTAGAAAAGAACGAACAGATGAGAATGGCCTACGTAGAAAAGATGCGTGAAAGCATTGAACTAGGGCATGTACAGATAGTAAAGAGAAATCCTGGTACAGATAAGCCAGTATATTACATACCTCATCATTGTATAGAAAAGAAATTTCGCATCGTATATGATGCAAGCTGTTGTACAGACATGGGCATTTGGCTGAACGACATCCAAATGCTAGGCGAAAAGCTCCAGAGAGTCCTGAATGAGACGGTAATGAGATTTAGAAGGCATCGCATAGCGATATGTGCCGATATTAAGAAAATGTTTAATCAGGTCCGTCTAAATGAAGAGCAATGGGACCTTCAGCGCATATTCTGGAGAGAGAACAAAAACGACCCGCTTTGCGAGTATTGGCTCACGTCATCACCTTTGGGCTAACGTCATCAGCTCATTTAGCGGTGAGGTCAGTAATGCAAGCCGCAATAGAAGCACAAGATAGTCTGCCAAGAGCAGCAACGGCAATCAGAAATGACTTCTATATGGACGACTGCGTAACAGGCGAAAACAATGAAACAAAAGCCATCGAATTAGCCAAAGACATGTACAGAATATTAAAAGGATGCATCCTTGGTGTTTTCGGGGGAGGAGAAATCATCCATTCTAGGTCTGAAATGGCTGATAGCGACAGATCAGTTTACATACGAAGTAAAAACACCAAAGTTAGCTGGCACACTGACTAAGAGGAAAGTTGTAAGCTGTATAGCACAGCTATATGACCCAAATGGTTACATATCTCCAGTCACGGTCATAGGCAAGATAATGATCCAAGACATTTGGAGACTAAGTACAGACTGGGATGAGAAAATTCCTGCAGAAGTTGAAGAAAGATGGCGAGTTTATTGGGATGATATTACATCTCTTGAAAAATTCCGTATAGACAGATGGCTAGGCACCATCGGTTCAGCAAATGTGCAGATCCATGGGTTCTCAGATGCATCCAGCGCAGCATATGGCGCAGTAATATATGTTCGTATAGAAAACTCAGATGGTACAGGCACATGCAAGTTATTGATGTCAAAGTCACGGGTGGCTCCGTTGAAGACAATAACGATTCCGAGGCTAGAGCTAGCTGCAGCCGAATTACTGGCGAGGCTGCTCGTAGAAGCAAAAAACTCCATGGAGTATCTCGACACGCCCTACTTCTTGTGGTCAGATTCCACAGTAGTACTTCACTGGCTAAATAAGCTGCCATACAACCTCAAAACATATGTGGCGAATCGTGTTTCATCCATCCAAACGAACACAGAAATAAAATGCTGGCACTACGTCAACACTAAAGACAACCCTGCTGACTTATTGAGCAGGGGCGTGCAGGCGTCCGCATTAGTAGACAACAGGCTATGGTTAGAAGGCCCAGTATGGTTGCAACGACCACGTACAGATTGGCCAGAATCCGCTTTTGGTACAGATGATTTGGTACAGATACAGAATGAACTAAAAATAGTCGCGCTTACACAAGTAAAGCCAGCGTTATGTATAGGTTTAAAGAAAAAAGGGAATAATGTTCCTCTATTAGAGTATTCCCATAAACTTGAAAGATTAGTCAATATCTTAAGCTATACAATGCGTTTCATAGAAAGATGGTCAGCCAATCCGACTTTCAAAATAAGAGTCAAAAGGCGTAAGCCTGAAATTCAGCAGCCGACTATAGAAGAGAGAGCCAGAGCAATGGCCTACCTCTTACGAGATTCGCAAAGACATTACTATGGTACAGAATTGAAAGCAATAAAAAGGCACAATAACCTTCCCGAGAAAAGCAAATTAGAGCCGCTCAAGCCAATCCTAGATGCCAAGGGACTTCTGAGAGTAGGAGGCAGACTTTACAGAAGCAGTAATTCGTACGAGATGAATCATCCCGTGATAATACCGAATGGTTTGGCTAGTGATAGATCATGCGCATCGTACCACCAAACATGGTGCCGTACAGATTATGATGCAGTTTATCAGGCAAAAATATTGGATCCCGAAGCTGCGTAGTGAGCTGAGAGGCTACCTGCACAAATGTGTAGTATGTGCCAGGTACAGTGCAAAGTTGGAACACCAACTAATGTCAAAATTATCAGCAGATAGAGTACAGATTGGGAAACCGTTCCTGCATTGCGGGGTAGATTACGCGGGTCCATTACAAGTAAAGATGATAGACAAGCAAGGCGATCAAATAACCAGAAGCAAATGTTGGGTGGCAATATTCGTATGCCTGAAGACACGAGCCGTACACATTGACTTGGTCACAGATTGGACCTCCGTGGCGTTCATCGCATGTTATGAGCGTTTTATAGCCCGAAGAGGGCGATGCGAGCGCATGTACAGCGACAACGGCACGACTTTCGTCGGCACAGATAAAGAATTAAAGAGAGCCATTCAAAAATGGTCAGAAGAGCAAACTATATCTCATCTAAACAACAAGAGTACAGAATGGCGGTTCATGATACCGGCCGCACCACATCAAGGTGGCATTTACGAAGCAGCCGTGAAATCGATGAAGTATCATCTAAAGAGGATAGTTGGTATGAGAGTGCTACCATATGAACAGCTCCTGACGCTTCTAGTACAAATAGAAGCCATCCTCAATTCAAGGCCGATCCATCCGCTAAGTGACGATCCGTCCGATGTACAGGCATTGACTCCAGCGGATTTCCTAGTGGGTTAGCCAGCCATACTTCCAGTCCCATTTGATATCGGCAGCCAACCGAGCACAGTGGGGGTTAAACTCTGGAAAGAGCGACAACAGATGCTGACACATTTCTGGAACAGGTGGAGTACTGAATACTTGTCCACTCTGCAACAACGTAAGAAGTGGCGTAGAGAGAAAGAGAAGCTCCGAATAGGACAGCTAGTTACGATTGCGAGCGAAAACTTCCCTCCAGCATCCTGGGCGTTGGGCAGAATATGCGAACTCATCACCAGCAAAGATGGCGTCGTCAGATCCGTAATTGTGCAGACAGAGACAGGAAGATTGAAGCGACCAGTGCAGAAGATTTGTATTATACCCGTAGAGAGCGAAAAGTTGCATGAATAGATTCAAGTGAATAAGATACGGCTATGTTGAGCCCAATTGAATATGTATTAAAAAATTGTTAATTTTTGCTGGCACTGTATCGAACGCGCTAAACACATTCAAGTCAATTGTCTTATTCCTTTGTATTAGTAAAGTTATATATTTATTCTTGTTATTGTATGCGAGTGCAACTTGGAGAAATAAGTTCACTCATTTTTTATTTTGTTGAGTTGGTTGCCTTTTAACTCTCGTCCCGTACAGGCCGGCCTCGGATAAAATATAAATGTATATAATATAATAAATAATTATTATAAAGAATCTAATTGTACAGAGAAACTGATTGTACAGAAAAACCTTATTAATAAAAATGATCAAAAGTCGGGTTTTTTAACCACTTTTCCCGACTCTAAAGTGCCGTGTTTTATTTTCCTATGATTTTACAGTCCGCTTTAAACAGTATCTTTCACGCAAAAGATATCAAGCAATGAAAGGGTTTTCTTGTTGAACGTTTACATTAACTTCAACTAGCCTCTAGTCAGAACATGTGTCTAGTCAGAACATGTCTCTAGTCAGAACAAGAATTCAAAACAATACTAATTATAGTCAGGCCTTAAGCTTGGTGCGAAATCACCAGATATCATTGAACTATAAGTAATAACCCTGTGATAACGAACAAGCATGTTCAGACGGAAGTCCATAAGTACCTGTACTCTTTGACCAAAATGTCCACCACTGTACCTGATTAGCTTTAAGTCTTACTTTAAGTTAGAATTTAGTGCTAATCTGTGATACGAGAGGATATATATTTTTTTTATGAAGACTGACTAGAATAGTATTAAGGCCCACTGTGATATGAAAACACGAAGAGACATAACCCGTGTTTTGTTGGGAAATCTATCCATAGTGAAGTGGGATTTTACACGAATAACAAAAACAATTATCCATAGTGAGAATAACACCGATAAAAGTTCGTGTAGAATCTCACTATGGATAGGTTTTTGACATTTATACGAGCCTCGAATGGATCTTATGTGATTTCGTTTTCAAATGTTGGTACGATTGATATTGCATTTGTATCTCGATGGCTGTGTTGGTAGAGTAGTTGTGCATTTGGAATCATGTATGTGTTTTCCATTGGGGAAAAAATCAATCTATTACTGTTTTTTATTGTTATTTAGTTTTGTTAGTGAAAATGGACTAACTGGGCTTATTTTGCAAGAGAAAACAAAAGAAAAGATATTTATTTAATATTATGAACAAATTTTTATTTATTATTTTATACAATTTGTCTAATTTAAAAAAAAAAAACTTACATGTTGTTTATTTGTTGTTGTATTTTACATTGCTTTGTTGGTTTTGTTTTTTAAATCTTTTTTTTTTTATTTCGTTTGAAAAAGGAAAATGAAAATGAAAGAAAAATATTTAAACTATTTAATAAATTAACATTAAAAACAAGAGACTAATAAATTAAAAAGACAAACATAAATTATCACAGTGTAGTTCAGGTACTTATTTTATTGCTAATGCGTAGCTTACAATGGTGTTGTCTCGATCTTCTTGAGTGTTCATCGTTCTTCTTATTTTTTGTTGTATGCGCAAGGTTTCAAGAGTATACCTCGTCGTCATTCTCAGAAAAGATAATTAAGTTTTGCTATGTTTCCACCAAAGGTTTATCTCAGTTTAGATTAGATAAATCTTTTTGGTGTTTCCACCGCACAAGAAGATTTAAAAATGATTAAGTTTGACAACACTTTCTAAAATGCAAATGGTGTTTCGATGTTTCTTATGAAGTGCAAGTGAGATAATTTGATTCGTGTTAAACAATGAAAAACTGAATATTTCAGCACCATATAAGAATATGCTACCTACTCCATGCGCAAAAATTGCACTTTTTTTTTAATTTGATTAAAACAAAACTATATTTTTTGTACACAAACATGCAAATAAACAGAGCATAACGCATTATCTGTAAAACCAACTCCTCCACACAGGTTTGTTTCCACAAATTTTGACTCGAATCCGAACTCCGACGGGAATCGAGTCAAATTAAGCTCATTTCAACTCGACTCAGGTATATAAAGAATTGAGGCGATCTTCAAGCTCGCTTCAACACCACATGTAGTCTACGAACAAACCCCCTTCTTGAAGTTTGTATTTTATGTCAAATTTGTTCTTTCAGTTGTACCAATTTTTAAATACAAAAATCTGGCCACTGCGGATCGTTTTGTTGGGAATTTCTCACTTCACTATTTATAAAATGCGAACAAAACGCATGTATAGACTGATTGGAGACATAGACTATAAGAAAAATGAGACAGTGATGACAGATAATTGGAAAGTCTTCCTGGAAAGCGAACTGGAATAAGGAGTTCTAAAAGGTTAAGGGAGGTGTGCAGCAGTCGTCAGGGGCGATTCCTCATAGTTAGCTGGTTTAGCGGCGCTAAACTAAGAATTTTAGAATAAATCTAATTTTTTAATGGGCCTTACCAATAATTATTGACTAAACAAGCGTTTAGATAAACGCCACGTTAAACTTTAGAGACGAGTTTATTTGTGTGTTAACCAATAACCAAATTAAACACGTCTTTAACTAAACTGTGCTCTATTACATTATCTACTACATTTGTTGCCAAACAGACAGCTGCTGTCGAAATGACATTCCCCACGTTCGGGATGCTAACAGATACGTATCCGAATCCAAACAAATTTCACTGCTTCAACCAGCAACTCCTTCATTGCTGGTGTCCAGTTAACGGACCGACTTCGCTTTGTTGCCATTGGAATAACAATTTACTCTGAAATAAATTGAAATGTTACTTTTATATTTAAATAAAAAGAAATTAATCTACTTGTTTACTTTAATTGCCTTTTTTTAGTTTTGTTAATTTTTATGAGCTGACGGTCACGGCCAAAAATAAATTTGCAACAGATAAAAGAAACATACGAAAAATTTCTTTTGCTACCAACTGTCAGAATGACAGCACAAACATGACGACTTAATCACGCGTTTCTCTACTCTAAAATTTAGAGTGACGTTTAGCGTTAAGCTGACTATTAAATTGATTATTGGTATAGTTCATTATTTAGAGTCAACTTAAATATTTAAGTCGTCACTAAATTTGATTATTGGTAAGGCCCAATATGTATATTATTTGGTAATTGAATTACTAACCAAAACTCAACAGTTGACCATAATGTTAAAAAATTCGGTTGCAGTTACATAACTTGCATTCAAAGTGACTTTTCTACAAATAATTTTCATTTCATGCAATAAAACTCTCATACAAAACTTAATCTATCTTGATACATTGGGCTTTGGTCATCGCAAAAGTTTTTGCTATCAAATTTCATACATTCTACACATACAGATAAATACACACATTCAAATAAAAGCCTATACAAATTAATAGAAGCGTAAGCGCAAAAAAAAAGCGATAAACCAGACGAAGTATATGCAAATGCAAGTACAGGTACACATTAAAGACACACAACAGAGAGGAAGACCAGGCTCGACCAAGAGTTTGATGTCTCCTCTCTTTGAACTTCGTATGGACTATGGCAGGAAGAACAAGACCGAGCGACGATTCGAACATGATCGTCGAACACATCAACTTTCATACATACCATATTTTTTGTTTTTAAAAACAGCTAATAATTGTGCGAGTGCGAGGTTATTTATTTGTGTGAAATTTATGTTTGGTAGCGAAATTGACCCAGCACGACAAGAATGTATCGAACAAGAGCATGTTCGTCAGTTAGCGCTGATTTTAGCGATAATACTCATTTTTGGAGTCCATATGTGAGTAAAAGGAAATTTCACACAGATGTTAGAGCATAGGCGGATTTTTCAATTTTTTAATAGGAAGTAGTTTTTGTTTGGACGTGGCTTTTAGACTGGAAGGAAAATTACTTCAGAAAGTGCTTTTCACTAGTAAAGTATTTGATGTGTTATGACCGGTATGTTTTATGTTCATTTTTTATATTGTAGTTATTATTAATATAAGTCCATACCAATTCATATCTGCAAGATACTAGGAAATTATTTTACTAGATTTGTTTAGAACACTCAAACATTTTACTTTTAATAAAAAAGTAATATTCACACCTACCTACGAATTATACATTTTTTAAAGCCAACGGGTTCTCCAATCAGGCGGTTTTTAAGTGATATTAATTCATAATTTTCGAAGAAAAACTAAAATTTGTCAAAAAAGTATAAAAATCAGTTTGTGGTTTTTCAAAATTTTAATAAAGTAGGTAAATACCTTTTTTAATTCAGAATTCGTTGCTCTTATTAATACTTAAAAAAATGAATACTATATGACTTTAAATTGAAAATTACCAGAACGAAAAATAAAACAAAATAAAATAATATAACGACTTATGCACCTGCATTACTTCAAATTCAATTCTTTTTCAATAAAAAAGTATAATACAAATTGTATAAACTTTTATTTGCAAATAATATTCAATAAAAAAATTAATTTGACTTTAAGACCATATAATTGCAATTCTATGACCAGCTAAATAATTGTATGTTAAAAAAACGAAACAATTTCGGCACTTTACTATACCATTATTATTTTTTATTTTTTTTTTTCATATCTTAGTATATAAAAAAAAATGTCACATACTTTATTTGTTTCGGACTGGATGAACACCAACTGTGGAACCGTGGTGAATTTGAACGCACGAACAGCGGTGCAATGTGTTTAGCCAGCGAACTGGCTAAAACTATTGTCGGCGGCTTAACCCTGAGTCTCCACAAGAGTAAAATCCAATCCAACTTCTCTTCCGCAATCTCATCCGCAATCCAGTGTTTTTTTTTTGACTGGACATATTATGTCTTGCCATGAGCAACCTCAAATGTCACATTTGACACAACGGCTAATCTGTTGTTCACTTTTAGTAACTTAATAGGTATAAAAAATATGTAGGTATGACCGCACTCGACCGCACTCGAAAAATCCAAACTGCGATGACCGGATCATGGATTGGATGTTGGATTGTTGGTCTCTATTGGGTTATCTGATGACAGGCCGAAAGTCCTGTACGAATGTACACTGAATGCATATTTTATTACAAGAATTAAAACGAACATAACTTGGAGTTGTTAACAATACGTTCCACATCCCACAATCTTAAAAGTAAAAAGAGAATACAAAAATGACTTTGAAACTTAACTAAAGGACATTACATTATTAATAAAGATTCGATTAACAAAAGAGGTTGTGTATATATATATATATATATATATATACATATTAATTTTGATTCACTTCCAAAATTATTAATTATATCTGGAAACATTGGTCCTTCGAGCCTTAAAATACGAACTAAAAAACTTTAAAAGAACAATATAATATACGTGCGGTGTGTGCCCCGATATTAAAATAAAATAAAAACCGAATTTACGATTCGTACAAAAATAGATACGTGATATAAATTGTGCATTTAACAAATCGTTTTTTTAATCACGAATTGATATTACAAATTAACTTAAAACTAATTAGTTTAACTTAAATTTAACTTAAAGCTAATTTATGAACAAAGTGTCCGGCAAAGACACTAACAAATATACATTTACATCGATCATCAACGTGACGTCGTCGTCGTCAGCAGCAGCAGCAGCATCAGCAGCAGTAGCAGTTGCAGTTGCAGAGAAGCAGTAAGTTTTGCTTTGTGTGTTGTAAACTTGTCTATTTGATTTCTTCGTCATTTCTGTCAATTTTAAAAGAAATTAAATATTATTATGGCTGAAACCAAAAATTACAAATATGGTGAGCTACAAAAAGACCTTTTAGCTAGGGTAATAAGAGATCTTACAAATTTTAAAAAGTCTCCAAAAGACCGTAAGGTAAAAGCCTATGCTTCAGCTCGTCTAAGCAAGTTAGAAGAAGATGTTCTTTCGGCAAAAACTTATAATGAAGCCATCATTGGAGGTGGTATGCTGGAAGAAGAAATGAAAGTTGAAGAGTTAAAGGTAGTATATGAGCAAATTAACGAAATATACCTCGAACATCGCACAGAGCTGGTGGAAACAATCGAAAAATCGTCATCAATCGTTGCGACCCCTCCAATCTTAGGGGCTCCGCCCAGTAATACAGCAGCACCATCGACGTATTCGGGGATAAGACTTCCACGAATCGATTTGCCAAAATTCGATGGTTCATATACTACCTGGCGTGCATTCCACGACAGGTTTCAGGCTCTTATCCACAATAACAAGAGTATTGAAGACATCGATAAGCTTCATTTCTTGCAGTCGTGCTTGACTGGTGATGCAAATCGGTTTTTGCAGAATTTTTCTGTGGAGGCTGCCAGTTACGATAAGGCTTGGGATTTGTTGAAGGATCGATACGATCATAAGCGCATTCTTGTACATACTCAAATGCAAACGCTTTTTGGTCAACCTTCTTTATCTCGTGAGACTGCTACGGGCCTGAAGGATCTTTTGTATACAACAAAAGAATGCTTTCACGCGCTTGAAAAAATGGATGTACCTGTTTCCAGTTGGGACACCGTCCTTATATGGTTCCTTTATCAGAAGCTTCCACACTCTTGTCAAAAAGAAAGAAGAAAATTAGGTAATAGAAAAGATTTGCCTACATTTAAGGAATTTACCGAGTGTTTAGAGATCCGTTTTCGAACTCTTGAAGTTATTGGCCAACAGGAGCATGAAGCAGCATTCCGGACTAAAGAGGAGCCATTTTTAAAAACAAGGCCACGAATACAACCAGCTAAGACAAAAGTCATGCATACAAAGCAGATCGTCAAACAGCCATCCAAAAACGCAGACAAGAGCAACACCGTGGAGAAATTAATTTGTAAGCTGTGCAGTCAAGGCAAACACACATTGAGAAAGTGTCAACAATTCCTCAACATGGATGTCAAAGGTCGACAAGAAGTTGTTTCCAGACTCAAGATATGTGAAAATTGTTTGTCCTACGGGCATCTTGTGGCAACGTGCTACAGTTTCACATCGTGTTATTTTTGTCAAAAAAGACACCATTCGCTGCTACATGACAAGCAGCAGCATGCAAGTGGAAGCAACACACACATGCAACAGCAATCTTCAATCAACACACAGATACAACAATTTCCTGCAACTAGTGCTTCATCTCAGGCGAAAACATTCCAGACGTCAATAAATCCGAATGCTCCTGTGTTTCAACCATCGGTTGAACAACAACTGCAGTCAACACAAGGACAGTCATTTAACTACCACGCGTCGCAAAGTGGTTACGAACACCAGGTGCTCATGGCGATAGCGGTAGTAAAGGTACGGGCAGCAGATGGTAAGTTACGTCTTCTACGTGCTCTCATCGATACAGGGTCAGAAAAGTCCTTCATCACTGAAGCAGCAGCACAACTTCTGAAATTAGAAAGAAAGCGTACAAATGTTGAGGTATCCGGGTTAAGGTTGGTCAACAACGGCACTGCGCAATACTCCGTCGAAGTAAGATTTGCTTTACGCCACTCGACGTTCGAGACTGCCATCCAGGCGTTGGTCTTCAAGTCGTTGACTGGCCATCTCCCGACCCATCGAGTGATACCTGGCATTTGGAAGCATTTGAAAGGCCTATCTTTAGCTGATACTCATCTCTGTGAGCCTGCACCCATAGATTTACTGCTCGGTAGTGAAGTTTGCGCCGAAATACTTCCTTCCTGAAATAAGACGTTCAGAAAATGGAGATGGACCTATAGCACAAAACACAGAACTGGGGTGGGTTGTGTTCGGGAAAGTTTCAGCCGAAATTCCTGAGCAAGTTCGAAGTTTCGTTCAAATTACTGACCTGAGTTCGCAGTTGGAGAAGTTTTGGGAGATGGAGGAGATGCCTTTTCAGAAGCAAGAAACTGAAGAAAACACTACTTGCGACAATCATTTTGAGCGACACACAACACGCTTACCTAACGGGCGTTACGAGGTGAAGTTACCGTTTAAAGGTGAAAGGCATCCAGCAATGGGATCTAGCAGAGAAAACGCCTTTCGACGATTTCTACATCTTGAAAAGAGGCTAGATTCGAATCCAAAGCTGGCTGAAGCCTATACAAACTGCATCGAAGAATATGCAGAGCTTGGTCATATGGAAGAGGTAGATGTCAATGATGCGGTGCTTCAATCCCCATTCCACTACTTCTTACCACACCATGCGGTTTTCAAAGAAGCGAGTTCTACAACCAAACTGAGAGTAGTATTCGACGCTGCAGCGAAAACTTCCGATGGCAAATCTCTCAACGATTGGTTGCTTGTGGGTCCAAAATTGCAATCAAGTATCATAGATCTTGTTCTGAAATGGCGGACTCACCGAGTAACTTTCACGGCAGACATCGAAAAGATGTACCGACAAATTTTCGTCAATCAATCAGACCGATATTATCAACTTATTTTGTGGAGAAATAGAAAGACGTCACCTGTAAAAATTTTTAAAATGAACACGGTTACTTTTGGTACAGCAAGTGCACCATACCTTGCTATCAAAATTTTGAAAAAGGTAGCTGATGATGAAAATGAAAATTTTCCTGAGGGGGCGAATGCTGTCCGTGAAGACATGTACGTCGACGATCTAATAAGTGGAGCTGACACTATTGAAGAAGCGCGAAAGAAACGTGACGAAGTTAAGCAACTTTTGGCAACAGCAGGACTTAACCTCAGAAAGTGGACAAGCAACACGAAAGAACTCATAGAAGATATTCCAGTTCAGGATAGAGAACTTGATTATGAACTTCCGTTCAACTTGTCAAACCATGTCAAGACTTTAGGCATGAAGTGGTTCCCCATCGATGACTTCTTCTCATACCAGAATCTACAACCTGCAACAGAGTCAACGACAAAAAGATCTATGCTATCAACTATAGCCAAATTATTCGATCCTTTGGGTTGGATCTCACCATGCATCATCACTGCAAAGCTTATGATGCAGCGTTTATGGGAGCTTGGCTGCGACTGGGACGATCCAATTCCAGTTGCTTTGAAGAAAGATTGGGATGCTTTTCTCCGAGAACTCCATCTGATCGAACGGCTGCAGATTCCAAGATGGATCCAGTTGAGCAAGACGAATAAAGCGATCGAGCTACATGGATTTTGCGATGCTTCTATGAAGGCTTACGGTGCAGCAGTGTACGTACGAGTCCTGGATAGTAAAGGCAAAATTCATGTCAATCTTCTTTTGTCAAAGACTAAGGTAGCACCAAATCAAAGAACAATAACTCTACCTCGTCTTGAACTTTGCGGCGCAGTAGTGTTGGCAGAGTTATTACAATACACCAAGGAAGTTCTAGAAATTCCAGATGTGAAGATGTACGCATGGACAGATTCCACTATTGCACTGGCCTGGATACGTGCCACTCCCGCCAAATGGACCACATTCGTATCCAACCGTGTGTCGGAAATCCAGCGGTTAGTGGGGATCGATTGCTGGGGACATGTCGCAACGCTTCATAACCCAGCCGATCTGGCTTCCAGGGGTGTATATCCATCGGAACTGGAGTCACTTACGTCGTGGTGGAATGGTCCAGAGTTTCTGCGAAAAAATGGGTATTCGATCTTCCAGATCAACCCACCGAAATAGACGTTGTAGAAGAACAACGCACAATAAAGGCGTTCACTATACATGCGAGAAAAAGTGATAGCATATTACAGACTATCTACAACTTTTCGAGTCTTCTCAAGGTTATAAGAATTATCGCCACCTGTTATCGTTTCATAACAAGATGTCGACCCAAGTTGGGACCTAATACAGGATCACTTAAACCAAAAGAGTTGGAAATTGCCCTCCTATTCATTGTCAAGGCAGCACAAAAGGAAATGTTTGAAACCGAAATTCAACTAATTCGTGAAAACAAAACACCAAAGGCCTTACGGGCGTTAAACGTGTTCATCGATGCTAACGGGGTCTTACGAGTTGGGGGACGTTTGGAGAACTCCCTGCTTCCCTACGAATCTCAACATCCAATATTGCTCCAAAACAACCATCACTTTACGAGTCTGGTTGTCCGAGATGCTCATAAGAACACATTTCATGGCGGTATCCAACAAATGATAAGCCACATTCGACAACGATACTGGATTGGACAAATACGAAGAAGCGTTAAATACCAACTGCATAGATGCCCTTCATGCTATCGCCAAAAGGCATCCGAAATGCAGCAGTTAATGGGAAATTTGCCTGCAGCGAGAGTACGTATGTCTCGACCGTTTAGTCATACCGGCGTTGACTATGCAGGTCCAATTGATATCAAGTCCTGGAAGGCACGCGGTGCAAAAATCCTTAAAGGTTACTTTGCAATTTTTATCTGCTTAGCAACTAAGGCTATTCACTTAGAAGTTGTTTCAGATCTCACAACACAAGCGTTTTTAGCAGCATTTAAGAGATTTACTGCCAGAAGAGGAAGCTGTCTGAAGGCATATAGCGATTGCGGAACTAATTTTGTCGGTGCTCATAACGAATTAGCAAAAATGTTGAAGGAAGCACAACATGATTGGAAGGAAATTGCGGAAGAATTAGCAAATCACGGTACAGATTGGCATTTTATTCCCCCAGCTTCTCCACACTTCGGTGGGTTATGGGAAGCGGGTGTGAAATCTGTCAAGTACCATCTAAAACGAGTTGTAGGAACAGAAAGGCTAACATTCGAGGAGCTCGCGACGCTTCTAGCACAAATAGAAGCGTGTCTGAATTCGAGGCCCCTTTGCCCTCTTTCCGACAGCCTAGACGATTTGAATGCACTCACGCCCGCGCACTTCCTAGTCGGCGAATCGTTACACGCTATACCACAAGGCGAACTCGATAACAACATCACGCATAATGATCGATGGAAACGCGTCCAAGCTCTATCAGAAGGATTTTGGCGAAAATGGAATTCAGAATATCTCGCAAGGCTTCAGCAACGACCAAAATGGACACAAGTCAAGGAACCGCCGAAAATAGGAGACTTAGTTCTTCTTAAAGATGAACGACTTCCATCGACCTACTGGAATCTTGCAAGAATAGAAGGAACCCATACCGGATCGGACGGATTGATACGCGTCGTGACTGTAAAAACACAAAACGGGCAATTGAAACGGCCAATAACAAAAATCTGCCTGCTACCATTAAACAAAACTGCAGAACAAATAGCCATCGTATGAAATCACGCCAGTAAAATTAACATACCGAATGAAATTAAAAATGTACTCAAATAATTGATCAATTAAAATGTTAATATTTATTAATAATTCAAAATCAATATAACAAAATTATTAAATAAATTTATTACAAAAATCTGAAAAAATAAATTTATTACAAAAAACCTGAAAAATCTGAAAACACAAAATTCACTAAAATAAAAGAAAAACACATAAATTATAATTTTATTAATTTATTTATTGCTGTTGTCTAAATTAATGTACACATATTCATCTTTTCGTTCGAAAAAGATGATACGCGTCGTGACTGTAAAAACACAAAACGGGCAATTGAAACGGCCAATAACAAAAATCTGCCTGCTACCAACAAACAAAACTGCAGAACAAATAGCCATCGTATGAAATCACGCCAGTAAAATTAACATACCGAATGAAATTAAAAATGTACTCAAATAATTGATCAATTAAAATGTTAATATTTATTAATAATTCAAAATCAATATAACAAAATTATTAAATAAATTTATTACAAAAATCTGAAAAAATAAATTTATTACAAAAACCTGAAAAATCTGAAAACACAAAATTCACTAAAATAAAAGAAAAACACATAAATTATAATTTTATTAATTTATTTATTGCTGTTGTCTAAATTAATGTACACATATTCATCTTTTCGTTCGAAAAAAACAAATAAATTTTTCTATTTTTTGTATTAAAACTTAAAACAAACAATTCTATAAATTAAACAAAATAATTATACGTCAATTGGAGTTTAAAACACCTACACCATCCACAAATTTAAAATAAACAAACTACTGTCAAACACTTGGCACTAAAAATATGTCAAATTCACCGAAACGCGAAAATTACAAAATAGAATAAAACAAACAATCATAATTTACAATTAATCCAAAATATCATATCGCGTCAAAATAATTTGATAAAATATTTGAAATAACACTTTAATTCCAAACCGAATAAATATGTATTTTATACCAAAACGAATTTATTTAATATCAAAGAAAGTTAACATTTGATCAAAAAACCGAATCACATTTGAAACAAAAAAAAACACATCAATTGAAAGTCATCGTAATACTTCACCAAACAAAATTAAATCATAATTAACACAACACTGATTGTCACAAATAATTTCAAAATTAACTCTCAGAATTAATGATTATTGTATTTAAACTTCGTACAAAACCAATATAATTTTTTTGTTTGGTTTTGCTTTTGTAATGTTCACAATCACTTTAACTCGAATTCAAAATGTAAACAAACTTCCCGCAATCAATGGAAACCAAATTCGTTCCAACTGGAAACAATCAATTTTTGGTTGTTATATACTTACTTGTACATAAGCAACCCACGCCGCGATTCACACAATTATCTACATATGTATATACAGTCAATATTAACTATATATATTTAATTTTAAAATTAACGGCATCATAAGCCAATTATATAATACGAACATATTTCAAAATAAATCAATTAATATTGAAAACTAAAAAATACACCACATATCACATACCAGCCATACAAACATATAAACATACAACGCGGTCGCCACCAACTTACGCCGTCGACCGTACGAATAAACGCGTGATATCGGCAATGGATTTTGCGAAATCCATTTACATACATATATACATATCACGCACAATTCACTCATCAAACTTACCTGAATTAATATAATAGATGACTTGATTAATCAACGAACGATTTTATTTAATTTTCAATTAAAACAACACGAAAAAAATGATCACCGCCGCGCACAAAAATCAACCATGATGGATACACAATAACAATACACATTTACTTACTACAAATCGAAAACAACCCGATGCACCATGAATGAAATCAACAACAACAATTCTCATGAATAAAAGGAATAAAAAACTACCTACAAATTTCTCCTAATTGTTTTTGCATTCTTTGTAGTTGAGTTTGTCTTTTGTATTTGTTTAAATGTCAAAATATATTTACTAATAGTCTGTCTCTTTTCATGTACGAATGAGATAAAGCCTAGTACATACTTCCTCGTGAAGTGAACGTTCGCCAGTGTAGAAAGTGAACTTTTGACATTGATCACTGGTACACACTTGTGAGTACACATTGTGAACATTTGAAGTTTCAAAAACACTCTAATGAAGACATAAATCCTTCGTACGTATCACCCTCCAAAACCCATTTGTTTACATTGTTGTATTTGTAATTTTGACATTATGTCCATGAATAAATGTGAAATTCAAATCACTGATAAACTAAATTTCCACGCACCGGACCTCATTAATTGTGTCTTAGTGTGCGTGAAAACACTTTATGAGGTCCGTTTCCGGTTTAGTTTATAGGCAAACCGAGGATTTATATCTTTACTAGAGTGTTTTTGGTTTAAAGCCCAGTACATACTTCCTCGTGAAGTGAACGTTCGCCAGTGGAGAAAGTGAACTTTTGACATTGCTCACTGGTACACACTTGTGATTACACGTTGTGAACATTTGACGTTTCAAAAACACTAATGAAGACATAAATCCTTCGTACGTATCACCCTCCAAAACCCATTTGTTTACATTGTTGTATTTGTAATTTTGACATTATGTCCATGAATAAATGTGAAATTCAAATCACTGATAAACTAAATTTCCACGCACCGGACCTCATTAATTGTGTCTTAGTGTGCGTGTTTTCACGCACACTAAGAATTACTTTATGAGGTCCGTTTCCGGTTTAGTTTATAGGCAAACCGAGGATTTATATCTTTACTAGAGTGTTTTTGGTTTAAAACATCAATCAACTTCATCAGTTGAATCTTCAAGTAGGTATTCTATTTCATATGACACCATTTTAACTTTTTTTTTAGAACAACGCGCAAGCAGCCACAAACTTTAAAATGCGGAAACCAAATGTCAAAGCTTCACCAACAGTTCCCGTAAATTTTGCACGTGAATTGCCCGTGAACCAAAACTCTCCACTTTGTTCTCCACTCAGCTTCACGAGCAAGTTCACGGGTGAACCAAAAACTGAAATTTGTATGGGTTCACGAGATGGTTCACAAGTATGTACTAGGCTAAAGGCCCAACTATAATAGACATAAGCTAGCATATGCGCGCATAAGTAAACGTACGAATACAAAGAATCTAATACGAGTGACCATAATGGAGTCTAGCTCGGTTTCGTTCAATTTTTCTCAGTTTCGTTAACTTAAGCAAACTTAAGCAAGAGCGATCCCAGTCGCTCGCCGCATAAGTAAATCTGACAGTTTGGATCAAATACACACAGGCCAACTCCACTGCAGATAATTTCTCAGAATGTTTATCATAACCGGAAATCAGCCTCATAAACTTATTCATAGTGTGCGTGTCATTTCTCTTCTAATTTATGAAATTTCCCCAAAAAACTCATTAGTTATTTCTATGTATGCGTGAAAACACGTCAATTTTTCTCTTTGAATTCTTTCACATTACAAATACAACTATGTAAACAAATGGGTTTTGAAGGGTAATACGTACGAAGGATTTATATCTTCATATAGAGCTGCGAATATTATTTTGACATGTAGATAAGTGAGCAAAATTGCATTATGGCTACCCGCAGTAATTTCACAAACTTAAGTGAATTTTCGTTGGGTTTTTGACATAAGCTTATGTTTGCTTATGCCTATTATAGTTGGGCCTTAAGAAGGAAAGTGGTAAATGACAACATCGAAAGTGAGCCATGCCGATAATGCAGTCCGATAATGCAGTTCGTTATCAAATAATGATGCCAAGTTGCTGTAATTTAATCGTTTAAGCCTAGTACGCTGCTGATGCGAAACGAAATTTTTGGGCGGTCTCCAAGTGCAGAGCGAAATTAAAACGAAAACCACAGCGGAAAAATATTTGTGGAGAGTTCTGTCTGGAAGTTGAAGTTCAATTTTAAGCCTAGTACGCTGCTGATGCGAAACGAAAATTCCCATACAAAAATGACATGACGAAATCATAAACGAAAATATTCGAAAAATTTTTCAATAAATAAATAAAACGTCAAAATTTCGCAAGCAATTAATATACAGGGCAATTAAATTGAGAACGAAAAGAGTGGAGAATTGTACTAAGGAATCTAGTACAGCTATCCACTAAAATGTCACATTTCGTCGTTCAGCAGCGTACTGAAAAACGAAAAGTACAGCGAAATTTTTCGTTTATGATTTCGTCATGCCATTTTTGTATGGGAATTTTCGTTTCGCATCAGCAGCGTACTAGGCTTTACACTGGATATTTGATTGAGCAGAATTCACATCATCATTCTATCGTGGGGGGAGAATGTACGAATGTACACTGAATGCATATTTTATTATAAGAATTAAAACGAACATAACTTGGAGTTGTTAACAATACGTTCCACATCCCACAATCTTAAAAGTAAAAAGAGAATACAAAAATGACTTTGAAACTTAACTAAAGGACATTACATTATTAATAAAGATTCGATTAACAAAAGAGGTTGTGTTATTTTTCTTACTTTTTATTCTTTGTTTGAAATATATATATATATACATATTAATTTTGATTCACTTCCAAAATTATTAATTATATCTGGAAACAAGTCCTGTCATCGGAAATGTCCAATGGAGACCCCAGGTAAGAATTATCGAACAAAGAAATAAGAAACAAGGTCTGTGGAAGTTTTTTTTTCAGCTTAGAGGGCATTTGAAGTTCGATAGTCGTGCGGTAAAGGAGTCGATAGTTTTTTTTGAGAGAACAAAGAGCGCTTTAACAAACTATTCCCGAGGAGGTTAGGATTGAAATCTTGATAACTTCGAGATTGAATTAACAAATAGAAAGGGTAAGTGCGATATGTTTTTATCAAAGTGATAGTTCTTGGGAAACGTACTGATTATTGTGTTTTGCGTGTGTTTTCTTGGCGACGCAGGGTGGAAATTCTGCCAACGACGACGAACGTGCAAAGACAGCCGTGGGACTGAGGCAGTTTGGCCAAGAAGAAGAGCGAGCATATAACCCGTGAGTCTCCGGGTGCCAAGTACGGGTGTTTAAGAAAATATATCAGTAAAGCAGGTTTTAACGTAAATGTTAAATTAGGTGCCGGCGGCAAGCCGCGGAACGACACACCTTTCGGTTTTTTTTGTTCTATTTATACATATAGTTTTTTTTGTGCTCCAAACGCAAATTTGTGAGATAATAAATCTTTACGAAGTCCGAGTCGATTTTGGTCGAAGATTTACCAATTCGCACGACGTATCGTACAGTGTGCTGCTACGTACGAAAACCGAAGGCACTTAAGATAAAAATTCTTCAAGCTCAAATCTTCAAGCAAAAGTTCCTGGATTCAAGCAAGAAGCTCTAAATCCCCTTCAAAAGCGCATACGAACCTCAGTCAAGAGCGCGGGGTCGAGCGAAGCGACGCGCAAGAACGTCCGAAGCATTTATATATATATATATATATTTTTGTATTAAAATTTAATTCGAAAAGCGGTATATTAATGTCCATTTTGAAAGTTTTCTTTATATAATCAGCCTTATTGTGAGTTTCGCCCGGAAAATCGTTCACCCGAAATATTTTTGTTCGCCCGGAATTTAAAAAGCTATTGCGAGTTTCGCCCGAATAGAATTTCACTTCGAATCAGAACTGACAGTTCGAATAATTGTTGTGTTCAGCAAACTGAGTTCGCAATAAATTTCCTCCTCTCTGATTAAAACAGAGAATTAAATCTGAACCTACATTT
This sequence comes from Eupeodes latifasciatus, assembly GCA_920104205.1. Classification (NCBI taxonomy): domain Eukaryota; kingdom Metazoa; phylum Arthropoda; class Insecta; order Diptera; family Syrphidae; genus Eupeodes; species Eupeodes latifasciatus. Next base: position 209,555,819 of record OV049924.1, on the reverse strand, counting down.
CTTGTTTAACATAAAAATGCAATGAAATGTATGTAGTACCGCAATTTCCTTAAACTTCTGAACACTGCAAACGACAAGACACTTTTAAGCCCACCCCAATGCATTTTCTCACCACTAAAAAAATCTATTTGCGCAAGTGGATATTCAAAATTTCCCTGTTCGTTTTTTGGTATGTGAGTATTCGTGCCAAGAAAACGAACAAGCCTAGTGAAGTGTATTTTTGTTTTGACACCGTCAACGATAAATAAAAAGATAAATAATTTAAAATAAAAAGCAAATATAAAAACAAATAAAATGATAAGCATTGCACTGCGAATGGTCTTGGAGGAAGAAGAAAGGATGGAAGAACGAGCCATTCGAAGGCATTTAAGGGATCATTCAAATCCTTTGGAGTTGCGTGAACCATTGTAAGAATGAAGTGTATACTTTTCTAATTTGGTGTTAAATGTGTATTATTTCCAGATTTCAACAGTATTATAGGCTCAACAAACCAGCTTTTAGGTATCTGTTAGATGTCCACCCACGAAGTTGAAAATGAATCAGTAAACGAAGCAAGTTCTAGCTATCTTACTGCAGGACAACGCATTCGGACACAAATCGCCAATACACTAATGTAGTTGAAAAGAAAAACACCAATAAAACATTTATTTTATTTGAAAATTATATTTCATTTCATTTGTACTTCATTTGGTTTCAATATTCACAGGTTCTGTTTTAAAAATAAATAAAAAAAAAGAAATAAAATTTAACATAAAATAAAGTCATTTTTATACTCATAAACGAAAAGTAAGTAATCCAATTAATACAAAACAAAAACAACTAACACATAAAAAACACTTCACATATTTTCTTTTCCTTCCATAAGTTTGATTTTCAGTTCTTTCAGCTCAATTATTTTTATTTTAAATTCAATTTCTTCTTTTCTTAACTTCTCCATTTCATGGTTGTGCCGCTTCTGTTCTTTTGTCTGCTCTTTTTGTTGATACTGAATGTTATCTAGTGATCGGTACAAATTCTTCATATTTGTGTCCATTTGATTGTTATGCTCTTTCATCACTACAATAGCTTCATCAACCTTCACACAAAGAGATTTTTGGACTTCCAGTTCGTCCAAAAGAACTTGCTGCGCGTTGACTTTGTCAATCCTCTTTTTTTGGCTTTCTTGAAATGTTGTATTCAGAGCGGAGGCACTATTGTCGATAATTTGAGAAGGAACAGGTGGTGGAGCCGAAACAATGGTGATCTCCTCGATGTCTTCTATCTGTCCCTCTTCATATACATTTTCATCGGATGTGTAAAATGCTTCCGATTTGTACGTTTCTGTGTTCTCATTTGGTTTCGTCTTTGGCTGATGCAGTCCGAATGAAGAGGAGGCAACGACACCCTCGACTGCCGTCTTCATTCCAACGAGTTGGAAAATTGCTTCCTCAGAGGGAGAGAACTTCCTAGTTTTGTTTGGTCCACCACCTGTTCCTTTTTCGTAAATTCGGTTTTGGGAGGCCTTCTTCCGCACGTATCGTTTTTGGTCGGTCCATACCTGATAATAATTAATTTGTTAAATACAAAAACACAACAAAAATAATTTCTTACCTTCTTCCATTCAAAATCACTTTTAATGGGAGGCCCAGCACTATTCAGCTCCAACGTTAGCTGCTTCCAAAATGCAGTAATTTTGTTTTTATTTTCTTTCACGAAACCCCTCGCAATGTCAGGGTTTCCCTGCATTTTCAGCAAGAGTATATCACTTTGTTTTGTGTTTATTGATTTACTCCTGAAAATAAAACAAAAATTAATAAATGTTTGCTAATAATAAACAATTTCGTCGAAAAACTTACATTTTAACGTTGTTGCCTTCCTGTTCGCCTCCAAAATTTAAGTGAACATTTTAGCTGTCAAGTGTGTGATATTTCGCCCGAATTGAATGCTCCTGATAAGGGGAATTTTTCGAACATCACTTTTTTTTCGGGTGAAACTCAAAGTAAGGGAAAAGAAAAAGGGAATTTTTTTCGGGTGGAATCACATTCGGGCGAAACTCACAATAAGGCTGAATATTTAAAGTTATTGTCTTAATTTTTAAAATTTTGTTCGCGCCACAAAATAGTGTGGAAAACTATTTTACCAGCAATTTGATAAGATTCCGTGGAGGAATTCTTTCCAATCTCGCTCGTGGGAAGCAAGATTTTGCCCCTAGATACGAACCACACATAGAGCTCTATTTTTAGGTAGGATACAAAGGGTGTTCGCCTTGTTTTTATTGGTGTGAATTGATACACCGTGCAAGTAATTGCGAGACTTTTGGGGAGGGTTTTGTCTGCCAAGGAAAACCGGTAGATTTTCCAGATTTTTTTTTGGTGTTTTAATATTTTGTTTGATGTTTTTTTGATTATTGTTTAAATAACCATTTTTATATTATAATTTCTTAAATTTTTTTGATTTTTTTATTATATTCAAATATGTTAATTTAAATAACCAAATTTCTAGTTTATAAAATTTGTCTTTTAATGTATTACCAATCCAATTTCGCTACACTCATGAATTCCTGCATCAATAAATGATTAATTTTGATGACGTTTGTGTCGAACAAAGTCGAATTTTTTGTCTTTGGTTTTTGATTGAGCGATAGCTCAATGGAGAGTTGAAGCGTTATTATAGGGGGTGATTAAAGGTAAGCTAGGAGAAGTGGCGAAAATGACTTTTTCAGGTTTGATGATGACCAATTAGAGGATTTTCAGTCAAGGGGAATCCGGACTTCCAACGGCCTGCCGGATTCCACGGAGGGGTGGGAATATTAGGCCAAGCTGCGCAGTCACCTGCAGCCCCCAAATGTGGTGGATCACCAGTGGTGGTATCGCTTTTTAGGTTTTTCGATCTCTCCAGGCATGATATATGTTTTTGAAATAGGAGGAGGTCCGTTCACGAGGGCAAGATCCCCCCAATTCCGGCGAGCTCAGCCGAGCACAGCAAGCATGCCGCGACCCTCGCAGCGGACGGCTGCGCATCCTCTCCCACCTTCTTAGGTCTTTTTCCTTTTTCTATCCTTTCTTTCTCATTTTCCATTTTCTTTCCAATCCGTCGTCTTTTCCGGGTCTTTATCCGTTTCTCTTTTTCTTCCTCTGTTCTGTTTATTGTGTCTGACATCTGTCAAATCTTTCCTTCCAGCCTAAGAAGAACTGTCACTGCACTGACATCCGGAGTGACAGCGAGGAGTGCCAGCACTGCGGTCGGTCCTTAGCCGGTCCTATGAACATCGTCATTTCCATTACTTTTTCTCTTCCTCTCTTCTATCCATCTCCGCTTCCAGCTTCTAACTTTTCTATTTCACAAAAACAAAAACATAATCAGAGGCAAAAACGTCAAACCGGTACCGGTATTCCAGCTACATCGGGCGGCAGTTCGGCGGCAAAGTCGGCTGTCGTTGCACCTGTGCCAAACATCGGAGAAGGGATTATGCCAAGTCACTGCCCATCTTCGTGTGCGGTACAGGTTGTATCTACACCGGGCGGCAGCTCGGCGGCAACGTCGGCTGTCGTTACTCCTGTGCCAAATACCGGAAAAGGGCTTGTGCCAAGTCACTGCCCATCTTCTAGTGCGGTACAGGATGCACAATTGGCGAAAACGCTTCCACAGGTCGGTAGTGGAAAGTTCGTGAATAATGATCTTTCCACTACTAAATAGAGTAAACCTCTCCAGAATGCTCCTAGGAGATCGTATAAACAACGGCGTTATGCGATGAGGATTCTAAAATCCTCTGGTTCGCCACGCGGGGATGGAAGTAATCCCATCCTTAGCAAGGGGCAGGAGTGGGTTAAATCCATTGTAGACAAAACAAGTCGCCACGACTCCACGTCAAAGCGACTCCCGCCCCTAAAAAGCCCAAAGTGCAGAACACCAGCACTCCCAACATTGCTAGAGTACCTCTCACTAAACCTTTTAGTGATTTACTTAAGGAATCCAATAAGATCATAGTTGCGGTCATTGATAGGAGCAATATTGATGTCACGATTACTTCTGACCGTTGGCAGATGGTGAAACTGGAGCTCTCGGCTGGCTTTCTAAAAGTCATGCGAGATCATCCGGGTCCACCGCCTGTAACAAGCGATGAGGGTTGGCATCAAGGTCATGTCAAACTCATCGCTTGTAACGATCAGAGGTTGCGCGATCTCTATACGCTTGCTTTCGGCATGCTGGGCGAAGTTTGGCCAGGCGCAAAACTCGAGGTCGTTGCAAAGGAAGATATTCCATGCAGGCCGAGAGCTTGGATCGCTTGGATCCCTAAAAAACCCTCATGTCCAGATGACATACGCGAGATGATTAAGATCAGCAACCCGGACCTCCCTTGTCACGAATGGAAGATCGCGAAACTGTAGGAGCCAAAGGGTCTTTATCGAAGTGCGATTATCGTAATCAATAAAGACTCTGTGGCTTCTCTGGCGCGAGATAAGGGAGTGATAAGATACGGTTTCGAGACAATTACGCTCCGTTTTTTATAAAAAAGATGAGGTAGACGCTTCATGCGAGCCTCCACAACCCTTTTCGAAAGCTGTGTCGCAAGACGTAGGGGGTCCCAGTGCTACTATCACCTTCGCTTCCTTGGATGTGGGTGATGTTGTACCTGGGCCCTCTTCTGTCGCAGCACGGTCTTCTTCCAAACCCTCTTCAGAAGCTGTGCCGCAAGACGTAGGGGGTTCCAGTGCTATCATCACCTTCTCATCCTTAGATGTGGATGAGAATGTGGCAGGGCCCTCTTCTGTAGCAGCACAGTCTTCTTCTAAAAACGTCAAAGGTTTATCCCTAATGGAGACCGATGACTCAAACGACAAAGCTCTTCCTCTTCGTCTGATCTGGCTGAGCTGGATTTAACAGTGGTGGAGGTTGATCTGCCAATATGTAGCCAAAATGCTGCAAATACTACAGATTAATCTCCAACACTCTAAAACGGCTTCGGCCTCCCTTCTTCTCCACCTGACAAAAACTGGGTAAGATTTAGTTCTCATCCAAGAGCCCTGGATTGTGAAATCCCTGGTTCGAGGATTGAGAACTCCTGGCTACTACGTGCTATATTCTGGAGAAGACGGTCGCTGAAACAACAAGACGTAAAACCAACATAATTATCGGTTGTGACGCCAATGCGCACCATACTACGTGGGGTAGTACCGATATCAATGACAGAGGTGAGTCTCTTTTTGATTATATTTTAACAACTAATCTGGTAGTAAGTAATGTAGGTAGTGAACCAACCTTCGTTACTAAAAATCGACAAGAAGTTTTAGATATAACTCTTGTCTCGTTACAGCTCTCAAATAAAATATTGAATTGGAGAGTATCAAAGGAGCACTCGTTCGCCGATCATAGATACATCCAATTCACACTTATTGAAGAGTCCCCAAAATCGATCTGATTCCGAAACTATAGGAAAACAGATTGGCCAAAATATAGGGCGACCCTGAAGAACCTGATTAAACCAGAACTTTCTGATCCGCCCTTAAGCGCTCTTGAACTCGATCAAAAAGTCGACGAGCTTACAGCAGCCCTCAATAAAGCCATGGAAACTGCCTGCTCTTTCATATTTGTGGGCTGCTGAACTGGAAATACTCAGGAAAGGCTGTAGAAGGCTTTTTAATAGTGCAAAAAAGACTAGACATCCCCAAGACTGGGACTCCTATAAGGAATCCCTCAAAAAGTATAAACAAGAATTGAGAATAGCCAAAAGATCCTCATGGAGATCCTTCTGTAGCTCAATAGAATAACCCTCGGAGGCATCAAGGATAAGGAAGATTCTCTCGACAAATCCAACCATGCCTAGTTGTCTTAAAAACTTGGATGGTACTTGGACTAACTCTTGCGAAGAAACGCTAAACCTGCTACTAGACACCCACTTTCCAGATAGCTCCAAATCCGTTAATACAACAAACCATCCTGGATCGGGTATTAACTTAACTTTTCCTCAAGGTCTTGTTACAAAAGAAAAATTGACATGGGCTCTGAATAGTTTCGAACCTTACAAATCTCCAGGTCCAGATCAAATCGTACCAGCTGAGCTACAACTTACCATTGACATAACTTTGTCCATCATTGAGATGATCTTTAAAAGTTGTCTAGATCTTGTCTATATACCTCAGAGATGGAGAGAAGTAAAGGTAGTTTTCATTCCCAAGGCGGGCAAATGTTCGCATGTCAACCCTAAAGATCTAAGACCTATTAGCCTATCATCATTCATTCTCAAAACTCTGGAACGTTTGATTGATATCCATGTACGTAATAGCATTGATAAGAGACTATCGATGTCTCAGCATGCTTACTGCAAAGGGAAATCGGTAGAAACAGCCTTGCACACTTTGGTAAGAACTATCGAATACTCCCTAGAACAAAACGAATATACTATGGTGGCCTTCCTGGATATTGAAGGCGCTTTCAACAATGTTGACACATCCGCTATCACTTCTGCTATGACGACCCTAAACGTCGAATACTCACTCTGTGAATTGATTAATCTAATGCTAAAAAGCAGGATCATCAACTCTAATATGGAGGATTTTTGTACGAAAACGTCTGACAGTATAGGCACTCCGCAAGGTGTTGTTCTGTCCCCTCTCCTGTGGAACATAGTGGTTAACGAACTACTAATATCCCTTGAGAGGGAAGGCTACAGAGTGGTTGCGTATGCCGATGATGTTGCTATCGCCGTCATAGGAGAACATCCTAATACACTGAGAGACCTCCTCCAAAACGCACTCAATATGCTCACTAGATAGGCAGATCACTGCGGACTTAGTATTAATCCTCAAAAAACAGACCTCGTCCTTTTTATACGGAAATACAAGATCCCAGAAATTGTACCTCCTTCAATAAAAGGTGTACCACTAATTTTTACCAATGAGGCCAAATATCTTGGTCTGATATTGGACAAAAAATTAAGTTGGAAACCTAATATTCAGGAAAGAGTTAAAAAAGCTACAGCAGCTCTTTTCCTTTGCAAGAAAGCCATAGGAAGCAAATGGGGTTTTCAACCTCGCATAACCTATTGGCTATACACATCGGTCATCCGAACAATACTTATGTACGGGGTTGCAGTATAGTGGACTGCACTGGAGAAAGTCACATACTACGACAAACTCAGCAGAGTCCAACGCACTGCATGTCTCTGCATAAGCGGGGCATTAAAAACCACACCCTCAGCAGCGTTGGACACTCTCCTCCATCTGACACCCCTCGACATATTCAGCAAACAAGTGGCAGCGAGTACAGCTATAAGACTCAACGCCTCATCTCAATGGCCCAACAACAATGTTGGGCACTCCATCATTTTGAACCTCTTTGGTTCTATACCAAAGTACATAGACTACACTATTCCAAAACCCCAATTTCGAAAAAATTACAGGTATCCATTCCAAACAGAGTTGAATGGGAAGACAAAAAACTCCTGGATGACAAAAGCATCCTTTTTTATACAGATGGATCCAAGACAAATGAGGGAGTTGGTAGTGGTGTGTACTCAGAAAAGCTTAATCTAAGCATCTCATTCCGCTTCCCTTATCACTGTAGCGTCTTCCAAGCGGAAATTTTAGCGATCAAAGAGGTTCTCTCCTGGCTAAGAGAAAACGTGATATCAACTTCTGATATCCGCATCTTCTCTGACAGTCAGGCTGCTATCAAATCTCTTGACGGTGTCTCAACCAAATCTCTAACGGCCCTGGATTGTCGATCGTCTCTTATGGAGATGGCGCAGCAATTTAACATTCACCTCTGCTGGGTGCCTGGCCACAGAGACATCACAGGAAATTGAAGAGCCGATGAACTCGCTAAAAATGGAACCGTCATACCTATTTGACCTGAAAGGGGAGAAGATAGGTATACCAATAGCTACATGTAAACTTCTACTAAAAGAAACAGCTTTCGAGATAGCAAACTCTAGGTGGTACAATTTATCAACATGCGCAGCCACAAAACTAATATGGCCTTCACTGGACCTAAAGCGCTCTAAAGACTTGTTATCTCAAAGCAGACTTCATATTAGCTCCCTAATAGGTGTCCTTACGGGACACTGTCTTATAGGCAGACACGCAATACGACTTGGTGTAGCCTCAAATGACTTCTGCAGGAGCTGTATGGACGAGGAAGAAGAAGAAACAATCTCTCACCTCCTCTGCACCTGCCCTGCTCTTTCACTAAGACGCAAACTTCATCTGGGAGAATACTCTTTTGATAATCCCATTGAACTAGCTAAAAAGGATATCAAATATCTCCTTCGCTTTATAAAAAGCTCAAAATGGTTCGACTAGTGGGAAGTAATTCTCTAGATTCATGTGGTATCACAATGGGCCTTTTCTTCTGGCCTAAGTGTGTGGATTCTGTATCCGCAGCCACTTTAACCTAACCTAACCTATATTGCTATCGTTTTGTTAAGAATTTGTGTGGAAATATGTCTTCAAACGTATATAAACTCACATTTTGTAATTCATTCGTCGTTCGTTGGTCGCGCTCATGTGAATGCTGCTTTAGAGTAGGAAAAACTTTACTCTCAAGTCACCACTACTACAACCATGAACCTCCCGAAGAATGAAAAAACTGTAAAAAAAGTCCTGTCTGTCTGTCATATTCTAGCGGATTGCCCAATTTCACGCCAAATCAGAGGACAAACATCTACATATTGACCAAATTCTTGATCCCTTAAACACAAGATAATTGAAGCCATTAAAAGAAGCCACAACGAAGCACACAAACTTAAAAAAATTTGAAAATTGATTTAAATCGTCAAAACTCACTACTTCACTCCTCTTTTCTTTCTGAAACGTCAAACAGAATGCGGTCAATGCTTTCGGTGTTCTATTGACTCAGTTCTAAGTATTTTATTACACTCAGACTTTCTGTATGCTGCGTGTTTCGCATATTTTCTTTTGAACACTCATCCCATCAATCTCGCATTATTACACTCGGATGTTTTTCGGTTGCGTATTTTTGACACTTCTCTTTCATTTGTTGTTCTCATCTCATCCGATGAAGAAATGTTGTTAGATGTGTAATACCTTCGTGAGGATGCTTTGAAAATTTCCAAGCAAAAGAAAAAAGGGAATTGGATTAAAATCTAGAGAGAAAATAGATCTGACTTCGGATCCTTCACTTTCTTGACAAAAGAACTAAAATCGAATGATAAACCATCGTTTTTAAATTTATAAGGATGAATGAATAAACTTTTAACCTGCTTTTGTCATTTATTGAAAAGGACATTAAAAAAATAAAATTTTGAGAGACACAATATCGCCAGGTCATAAGTTGGCTGCCACTTTGTTTCAACGGGTGAATGGGTAGTTTGGAATGCAAAGCTTCAACTACCAAGGTAGACTCTCTCAACCATTCCTTCATTTAAATTGATTCGGTTATAAGGTCTTTCCTCCACTTGAAATTGTCCGGTGGCATATTTCTTGTTTACTCGGAAACACTAGAAACAATAATAAAGCAACGCCAAGAAACAAAGAAAGGCAAGAAAGAGAAACGTCAAAAACCATCCAAGACAATCCTGAACCCAAAACTCTGCGTGTTGAGCCTTTTTAAAGTATTTCTATTTCACCTACTTTCTCTTTCGCACTTATTTGCGTCTTTCTAAGAACTTCTGAGTGTAATAACACACTAAAGAGTCAAGACAAGTCTTTTTTTTTGTTTTTGTAATTTACTGCGAAAAAAATAATTGAGCAATTGAATCCAAGAAAAACATTTTCTTTTTTAAAAAGCACAAGTAAGGAATTTTTGAGAAGAATTTCAGTTTTTCGTGACCAGTGAGCAGCGACAAAATGAGCATCAGCTCATATAGATACCATAACCGACAGAGCCAAAGATCCAAATAGACCCGAGCCGCTTCGAAATCTACCGTGTGTGGTTTAGTTTTATCTATCCAAGGCTCGGCTCTGCTGTGTGTGGGGAATCAACGAATCAAGTAGTCCTGTCTGTTTACACAATTTTATCTCGCCATCTAAAAACTATCTCATACAATATTTTAAGAAAACAACTCTTTAATGTCTTCCTTTTTTTTATTTTTCTGGGTCAGTTACCAAGTTTCTTTATATGGGATTATTATTTTCGGCCATCTTTTTCTGTATACGAGTTCCATAATTGTATCATATTTGTCTGAACAAATTAAAATTTGTGTTGGTGCTCGAATGGAAAAATATAGAAATAATCAATCTGTCAAAGTGGCTGTGGCTCGGTCGTGTATGCCGGGCAAATTTGGATCGGGTCCAAATGGCTTGGTAGTGTATGTCCAGCTTAAGGCTGATTAAGTCAGATAGTATGTCAGTATACTTAGGTACAATAAAATCAGTGAAAAGAACTTGTTGATATTTAAATGTTAAGTTATCTCTTTTTTCTGAAATGACATAATTTTAATGTACAAAACACAATCTTCGTACGTTTTTTCAGAGGTAGATGGCGCAGCCATATGCGTATATTTTTTATTTTTCCACTTTTTGCACACAGTTAAACCTTTAATTTGTGTTTTAAATGTCTGCAGACAAAATAAGTTTTCTCAGAAATGTCGATAAAATATAGCTTTGTCCATTAAAATATAGTCCTAATTATTTATTTCATACGATGTGCACTGCTTGAAAGCATTCAATAAAGTTTAAAATAAAGAATTCTTCAAGTGTCACGAGCTTTCGTTCATATTCTTAATTCTTGGGCTCGTGTAAAATGAAAAAATGAAGAATTAGTTGAATTTTGGAAAAGTTAGGGCCAATTTAAGAAAGGATTACAAAAATCACAAAACCGTTATAGCTTATAAAAGGAAACAGAAGCGAGAAAATTACCACTAGTTTTTATTCTTAAATTACCCCTATGTCGAGAACTGTAGGACACCCTATATACATATGTTATAAACAAACATAAGTCAAAGAATACGCACTTTTAAATTAATAATAGAAAAAAAGTCACAAAACGGGAGTATTTAGCAACATTTGAAGTAATTTAAAACGAATTTTAAGTTTTAACATAAAATATACTAGGTTTTTCACTCTAAATCTTTAAAACAAAATTAATTCCAAAGAATGATATACGACGACTATACCAAATTATCCTGTTTTGTTATGTAACATCTTTGGCGGAGGGCCAACACAACACGCATTCTATTTGGCCCGCACGCCCTGTGTCTGACCAGGCCTTTAAGCTCTAGGCCCAACTAAAATAGGCATAAGCAAGCAAGTTTACATTGTTGGATTTGTAATGTGAAAGAATTCAAAGAGAAAAATTGACGTGTTTTCACGCATACATAGAAATAACTAATGAGTTTTTTGGGGAAATTTCATAAATTAGAAGAGAAATGACACGCACATTATGAATAAGTTTATGAGGCTGTTTTTCGGTTATGATAAACATTCTGAGAGAAATTATCTGCAGTGGAGTTGGCCTGTTTGTATTTGATCCAAACTGACAAATTTACTTATGCGGCGAGCGACTGGGATCGCTCTTGCTTAAGTTTGCTTAAATTAACGAAACTGAGAAAAATTGAACGAAACGGAGCTAGACTCCATTATGGAGCGTTTTTCTTTTTTAGTTCAGAGCAGAGCTCGAACTGTCAAAAAAATAATTGTGTTTCTTTTTGAGCTCTGATCGCTCAGAGCTTCAAATTCGTGTTTCTTTTTTAGTTCTGAACATGTTCAGAGCGCGCTCTGTGAGCTCAGAATAAAATAACAGAGTAAACGGAGTAAAATGCTGAACACAAACAATTTGATGTTTGAAAGCCGGGAAATTAAAAAAAATCATCGTCAAAACAATAAAAATGGCGCAAGAGGCTGGTCGCTCTAGTGCAGAAGGAAAAATAACTTAGAAAAAACTAATTGCATATAGCATTTTTATGAATAAAATTTATTTCAGGCGTCAAATGGACCAACGCTATGACTGTTTTTTTAATTAATTTGATTAAAGAAAATTTTTAAACGCCTTCAAACACACGACATTTCAAATCATGACAGTTTAGTGCTCAAGTTGTTTCATAATTAAATCAGAGAGCTCTGAACATACTCTGCTCAGAACTCTACTCTACTCTACTCTGTTCGCTCAGAGTCTGCTCAGAGCTCAGCTCTGAACTAAAAAAGAAAAACGCCAATGGTCACTCGTATTAGATTCTTTGTATACTTATGAGCGCATATGCTAGCTTATGTCTATTATAGTTGGGCCTTTAGGTCTCTAAGAAAAAACTATCTTTGGCTTTATATTTTTTTTACTTTGTTTATAAAATAATAAGTCAAGCTAAAAAATCTATACCTTCACTAGTTTACTGATTTCATGAATATATAATTAATTAAGTAAATACCATAACGGTTTCTGAAATTAAACAAAATCAAAAAGATCTCATAGGATGCTTGAAATTTGCGTTGATTCTATAACATCTGCAATTGCTGCTGCAGAGGGTGGTGCTTCTCGTATAGAACTTTGTTCAGCCTTAAGCGAAGGAGGGCTTACTCCAACTGTGGGGACGTTGAAAGCCTTAAAATCTATACCCATTACCATTCCAATATTTTGCATGCTTCGTCCAAGGAGAGGAAATGATTTTATGTACACTAATGCAGAAATGGATGCTCTCCTCTATGATATGGCATTGTTCAAGTCACACGGATGTGATGGTTTTGTCTTTGGAGCACTAGATGAAAACAGAGACATATGCGAGTGGCAGTGTAGGCAGGTTGTACAAATGGCCGGAAATCTACCGGTCACCTTCCATAGGGCATTTGATTTAACGGCTCCTTGTAAAATGCATGAAACCGTTGGTCAAATAAAATCATTGGGATTTGCAAGAATACTAACAAGTGGGTTTAAGCATTCTTGTATACAAGGAATCTACAATATTCGAGAACTCTGTAATCAACACAAAGATATTATCATATTGCCTGGAGCTGGAATTTCCGCAGTAAATTTGGAAGAGATTCTGCGTGAAACGAAATGTAAAGAATTCCATGCTTCTGCAAGAAAAAAAGTTGATCAACCTATTTTTACTACTGCAAATATTTCTATGGGTGGCGGTGAAGCAGACTTAGAACCAATGTTTATCACAGATGAATGTATGGTCAGAGAATTGATTGCTATAGCAGAGCGCAATAAAACCGTTTCTAATAAATAATTATAAATGCATTTCTTTCGTTGTTATTTAATAAAGCAATTTATTTGCATTCATTGCTTGTTACATAGAGGAAATATATTATCTACAAAAACACTATTACCAAGACCGGAATCTTTCGTACGTTTCACTCTCCAAAACCCTTTTGTTTACATTGTTGTATTTGTAATTTTGACAATTAGTCCATGAATAGATGTGAGCGCAAACAAAAAAAAAACGATGCCGTGGGCTAGCGGCACTTTGCAAAGCAAAAACAAAATGGAGGGGTCAATAAGTTTTTTTCAGGTTTTACTTTTTTTGATGAAAAAGTCAGTTTTAAGCTTTAATTTTGCAGGCATTTTGTGGATAGTGAACCAATGTACCTTTTTGTCTTGAAAAAAGCATGTTCAACATCAGTTTATTATAATTAATTCACTAATTTACAGTAATCACTACGAAATTCTTTAAATTTCATAGTAAACCCCGGATTTTTGTATTAAAGATGCGTTCGAAGAACCATCAATTTAAGGGTGCGAGTGCAATTTTTGTATTGAATTCTAATAAATTTTCGTTAACGAACGGCCCAAATATTTTGTTTGCAAGTAATTAAAATCTGTATCAATTTAATTAATCCAAGTATATTTATAGTTTGTATATTAAAAAAAAAGAGTTATAATCGAAAAATATCTTATCCATAACATTCTTGATTGATGGAAGCATACATGTATTTGCTATCAAAAAAAAACTATGCATCAAAGGAACACAAATGTTTTAAAAAAGTAATCAGAACGATTATAGCGAACCTGTTGAATAAATGCAGAGCAAATAAAATGTAAATTTTGACATATATCACAAAATGAAAACGTCTTAAAATCGTTCTGAATTCATGCACAACTAATTCGATAGAACATGTAATCGTCATGAATGTTTATTGTTGACGTACAGAAGTTTTTTTAGTGAATTTCCACAGTTTAACGAAAAATATAATTTTCATTCATTCCTTAAAAATGTTTAGTTACCAAAGTTCAAGTTTACTTATTATTGTTTGAAAAGTATGTTTAGTAAAAATGCTGCTAATAATAAAAAAAATTAATGAGTTTTACGTATATGTTTTTGTTTTTCGTAATATAATAAATACTACCGTAGGTTACATTTTATAAATGCACAACATAGAAGAAAATATACATAAACAATAGTTTTCAGATATAAAGCAGAAGTTAGTGTAGAAAAATATTTTTGAGAAAGCCAATAATATTTTAGGTATGTTCATTAAAGAAATTTCCGCTTCAGCTAACCTTCATCAACTTTTTAGAAACAAAATTAGCATTAATAGCAGCATTTAGTTGGTATTGTGTGTAACCATATTGCCTATTTCTATTCCTTAAAGATGCTTTACACAAAGCAACTTATTTTTAAAACATGGTTCCCTCAAATTTTTATTCCAAAATCTAACTACAAACAAAATTCTTACTCTAACACAGTCCCTCGAAAAGAAATTTTCAGGAATATTTCTGCAACAAACAAAACTAAAATTTGGTCTTGCAATTATCGAACTGCTTAAATGATGAAAATACTACTCTAATTGAGGAATCTGAACTAGCTAAATTTGGCAATGGAACTTCACAAGTATGCTTCTCGTAGCATTGTACAAAAAAAATACGGAGGCACCCGCCTATTGTTTCCACCTGAACTTCTAACGTCGCCAAAAAATGCTCTAAGCAAACTACAGCTGAAAAAATTGTCTGTTTTGTTGTTTTACAAAGTATTGAGTTACACTTTTGTCCATTTGCAATAAATTATACTTAACCAGTTGCAGCGCATGTTGCGTTCGCAAATAATTTAAGTAAACAAAATAAATAATAATAAACTAATAAATCATTAAATAATATGTATTTGATCAATTTTATTTTATTTAATATACATTTACAACATTTATTTGGATTGAAATTAAAAAGCTATACAAATCTTCCATTTTAAGACCATGTCAGCACTTCAGATTCTGTTGGTAAGGATTATTTAGTTTTTGAACGAGCGAGGCCATGAAACATTCAAAATAAAGCATTTAGATGGGGCTGATTACTATAATGAAGCGTTTTGATAGGCCGAAACACTAAATGTGAGAATGTGTTTGGTTTTTTGCATCATTTCACGCACACTTTCTCACATTTAGTGCTTTCTAGCTTGTAGGCAAACCGAAATGTCAGTCTGAGATTCCGGTCTTGGTAATGGAGTGTTTTTGATTATCTAGAGTCCCGACTTAATGGGTTTGCTCTCTTTCGGCCTACAAGCTAAATTGAGAGGATTTTGTCCATAAGGATAAGCATGTGTTAGTTGTCCCGTGCATTTCTTATGGGAAAAAGCCATTATGAATGTAGTTGGAATGGAATTTTGTGCCCATATTGCTCAACGCGGGGGAAAAAACCATAGAGGAAATATATTATCTAGAGTCCCGACTTAATGGGTTTGCTCTCTTTCGGCCTACAAGCTAAATTGAAAGGATTTTGTCCATAAGGATAAGCATGTGTTAGTTGTCCCGTGCATTTCTTATGGGAAAAAGCCATTATGAATGTAGTTGGAATGGAATTTTGTGCCCATATTGCTCAACCGCGGGGGAAAAACTATGAGGTGAACTGAGCCGTTGAAAAAAGAGATCCGTTGAATTCAAAAATTGAAAAATTAATGCAATAATTTAAGAAAAATTAGTTTTATGGTTCCTTTTCAGTGAAAACTGTACTAAAAATAATATTTGACTGCTTTTGGCAAACAAATTCTATGATTTTTATGAAAATTTTTGATAAAAACAGAAAAAATCATGCAGAAAGTATAGGCGCACCATAGAACTACAATGCGAACGTGGCCTAATTTGAGTTTAACCCAGTTTTGACAGATTAACAGCAAGGTGAGTATTTTGACAGTTCTACGAAAATGTAAACAAAACAAAATTAATTCTCAGCAATGCAAATGAAGGTAAAACAATTTAAATACAAAATATTAATTTATTGAAATAAAAATATATAATGAATTTGCACCTAATTTAATCCTCAGATAAAGAAGAAACCAAGGAGAATGTTGCCAAAGGAAAAGCGGAATCTCCCGAGAAGGAAGCCAGCAACGCCGACGTATTTATTCTGGAGCGAAGAGGTACAAATTCAAGGTGTGTTCATTACGTTAATTTTAAACTCAAATTATATGAATATTATTTTGTTTTTTTAGTTAAAATTACATCGCTCTAATCCGATGGATTCTTATGTCCTCATTTTTAATCAAATATCGTCTGGCTATCTGCTATCGTGAGCTGAATGACTCCAATTTGGCTTTTTCGACATTGCAATCGATTCCGAGTAAGTCTAGACTTCCAAAGATAAACATGCTTCTAGCAAAGATACAACATCGACAATCAAGAAATCCATTGGAGGCTATTGCCTCTTACAAAGATGTACTGCGTGTCAATGGCCATGTAGGCTATAAGTTCACTCTTGGAAGTCGGCGTCGATGGAATTGAAGTCAATTCGTTGGTAGTGAATGGGAAGCAAGCAAGTTGAATCAATTGCAGCGTTTGATAGCAGTAGCACATTCATGTCATGTGTCACCATCTGTGCAATGCAAAGCACTTCTTTCAGCCACCTACCGATAGGCGAAAGATTGCAGTGTATGCACGCCCTTCCTCATGATGTGAACAATCGTTGATTTAATCTACAGTCAGTTTTTCAAGACATTACCTACCGCCGAGTATTGGCCAATTGATGTGTTTCACTATGTTCTCAAGTATGATGAGATGCTTGTGGCTACCGATACAATTTTGCAGAAATTCACAGTTGAATATCTGCCTTGTACATGTTTTGGCGAACTCTGTGATGTAGGTGGTGAAGATATTTTTATAAATAATAAAATAAGAACTATCTTAACTTTTTTCTCTTTCTAATTTAAATTGTAGGTCTCTGGAATTCAATTGAAATACCTTCCTTCATTCATGATGTTTTGTCCGCAGATAAAAATCCTTGAGATAATTATCAAATTCAAAGTTGTTTATTGAACAGAAAAATCCTTGAGATGATTCTGTGCTGAAAAGTAAATAATTAATTAAACACCAAAATGTTTGATACAATACTAGCACTTTTGTCACATTTTCTTATTCTATTTATACTATTCATTTCCTATGGAAATACATTTAATTTCTTAACCTACATAAATACATTCAATTTCTTAACCTACATAAATACATTCAATTTCTTAACCAACATATTTATTTATTATTACTTAATTTCTACATTTTTTCTTACTCATATTTTTCTTAACCTACTTAACATAACTTAATATTAAATGATGACCTTATGTTGTTGTTCGTCATCGCCACCTGCCAATAATTCACGTCAGCAAAATATCGCATATTAAAGCAAAGCCAATGCACTCGATATCGCGACATCGACATGAATTATTGTTTTGTTTATTTCCAGCTCATACATTTCCGCCCACCAAGAACTAGGTGGTTCTTTACAGGCATGTTTTGTCCAATTCGTTTGTAGTTGATGTTTCATACCATTTGGAGGGCAATTTAATTTGTTCACGTTGGTTTTGAACATGTTTCCATATTAACAAAATCATTGCTATTAATGCAACGGAGAGTATGATTGATATCGCTGATGAAATCGCATGTCGGTGAATCGGCTTCCATATTGAGTTGTCTATCTCTTCTTCTAAACTTGATGCTTCTTCAACTAGTGTTGTTAATGTATCTGATGACTGGAGTACTCTAGATATATTAAGTTTCGGAATTTGAATTTGTTGGCTGCCGAGTAATGAAAAATTGGATGGAATGATTGACGATGGCTTAATGTATGTTTGTACTGTCCGAGTGGATTCTTGATGTTCTGCTGTTATGGTTATGTCTTTTGTTTTAACGACACAGTCTGATGTTAATTGAATGATACCAGCATCTTTCAAACAAATTTCGCTTAACTGGCCATTACAAACTGCTTGAGCTATTATTCGATTTGGACTTACATACAACCATGTATTTACTTGATGTAGTTGTTTCCATATAACTGCGTGTATTGCGATCGTTTTGCTTGAGCAGCTTACTCTGCTGAACTTTTGATATATTTCCGAAATTACGCAATTCGGGTTTGAATCAATGTTATATATAGCTTGGATTGGGACTATGTACTCTAGATTAGGTAACTCAATACTGTTTGCCATCATGTCTTCTGTGAATTTGAAGTAGGTCTGTGAATCGTAATGAATACCTAGGACTTCCGCTGGGATGGTTTGAACCGTATATGTGGATTCACCTATTTTTGTTGGTACCGTTGTCGCTTTTATTAGTTCGTATTGCTTATCTTCATAGATTGGAAGTTTTTCCATAATTAAAATTCTTTCCAAAGTTGAACTCATAATTACTTGACTGGTCATACGGTGATAAACCTTTAATGTTGGTGGTAGATGTCCTTCAGTTTTGTTAAGTACGCTGCTTAAGTCAATTATGTGTGGACACTGCCAGCTGCTCGTTCTCGTGGAGACAATTTGCCATATGCAATTATATTTATCGGCAATTTCTTCCAAGTAATTCTTGGCTTGCTGATACGTGCTGAGGTACTTTGTTTGAACACCAGTAGGTATGGGGCTACTTGGCGGTGGGAATTTTTTGCGGTTAGGTAGTGACTTAACAATAATAATAATTTTAAAAATGTTGTGTGTTGAGTGGGGCTGGGGCTGGGGCTCGAACCGAAGTATGTGAGTTTAAGAAGCAGAGGTGGTTTTTTTTTTTTTTTTTTCAAATTCATTTTTATTAATTCATTCTTAAGACTATCTTAAAGCTAGACAAAAATTCATAAAACTAGCCTAATTATCCATAACTTACAACTAACTTACTGGTCCCATACGGACACTCTAAGTTAAACAATAATACTTAATGCTAATGCCTTTCGGCCCTAAGATCTATTTAATTTCAATTCATTTTATTTATTTGTGTATTCATTAGAAAATTTAGCAAAAACTAATGTCAATATCCTTTTTTATTTTTACTTAAAAACTACTTAAAATAAGGTCCTTAATATAAAACTTAAAGCTAACTAAAACTACCTATTCTACCTATAAACTAGTTAAAACTAGAACAACCACAGCAGCAAATCTAACTATCTAACGTTTTTTGTTTTTCATATTTTGTCTTTTTTTTTATTTTTATTTCTTTTTTGATTATTCCATGATTTTTTTTTAATTTTTTCTTTTTTTTTTTGTATTTTTTTGTATTTTTCTTTTTTGTATTTTTTTTTTTTTATGTTTTTTTTTTTTTTTTTTGTGCCACCATGCCTATTCTACTTAAAACTAAACCCTAAAACTATAAAACAAGTATGTAAGCCGGCCACGGCTTAAAACCCCATCCCGACTACTCACTATCAAGTGCCGATTGAAGCCACCAAAACTGGCTCTCCTGCTTCACCCTATCAGTTCGGTCCTTTTCGGACACAGCCCTACTGAACCGAAGGAGCTCTGCTCCGCCTTGTGCCATGACGTCCCGATTGTACAGGAGTCGCCTATCCACGGTTCGTCGTCTGACGTGGTAGATTAACGGAACTGCCAATCTATCCTGTATCAGACCGCATCTATCTAAAAAGAGGAATGCCTCTGGTGGAATGAAGCCGCTCAAGCGTGCACTTTCAAAATACTCGTCGTTCGGATAGAACGCCCCGAAAATTAAATTGTTGGTCGAAGACATAGCTCTTGCAATATGACCTCGGACGAGTTTTATCACGAAATTGTCAATTCTGTTGATTCGAGCCCCGTTGTATAGGACCTCGTTGGAATAGTAATGCACGAAAGAAGATTCGGCTGTTCGATATAAGCCGGTACAGCGTCGTAAACACTGCCGCTCGAACACTCGAAACTTCTCCATTTGGGAAGGGGCAACGTTGAACCACACAGGACAACCATAAACGATCATCGGCCGTATGAGGGCCATGTAGCAAATTACCTTCACTCTGGGGTCAAGCCGACTGCTAAAAAACAGCCGTTTCGTCAGAGCGAAGGCTCCTCGGGCCCTGGTCAGAGCAGCATTTATATGTCTGTCGAAATATAAATACTGATCTAACCAGAAAAGCAGAGGTGGTATGGGGTGAGCTATGGTGAAGTTATTGTTGTGTAGTTTAAATTCGACTAGTGTTTAAAAAATAAAATTGAAGTGAGTGTTGCTGTTTGAGAAGAATACTGTGATGTGTTTTATTTTGGAAGAGTTTATTTTTAGTGTGAAAAAAAAATTGGTTGAGATTTGTGAACTAGCAGCGTAGTGGAGGGGCTGGGGTTGGGGTTGGGGCTGGGCTGGGCTGGGCTGGGCTGGGGCTGGGGCTGGGGCTAGGCTGAGGTGTTTCTAAGCTAAGCTGAGTGCTGAGGTTGGAGAGGCAAGCGCGCAACACATTGTGCTAATGTGTGGATATAATTTGTAGTGTTTTTAATTGTATATTATGGTAATTTGTAATCTATTTTTGTTTTTTGTTTTTTGTTTTGAAAAATAGAAAATAAAAGACAAATGAATTGGTTGGGGCTCGAACAGGAGATGTATGGATTGAGAAGCAAGCTCGCAACTCATTGTGCTATTGTGCGGATATGTTTTGTGGTGTTTTTAATTGTCTATTATAGTAATTTGTAATCTATTTTTAGATGTTTAATTGTTGATTTAAAAAAAAATAGAAAAATATTGTTTGCTGTGATGACGTTGGTGGCGGGGCCTGGGGTCGGGCTGGGGCTGGGCTGGGGCTGGGCTGGGGCTGGGCTGGGCTGGGCTGGGGTGGGGGCGGGGAGGGGGCTGTGTGTGTGTGTGTGTGTGTAGTTTTGAGGATAATGTCTGGGGCGAGTGTATGGTAGTGAAATGGTACGTTTTTGTGGGTTGATAGAAAAAAGAGGAGTCTTGAAGTTTTGTTTTATAGTTTCAGTAGTCAAGTTTTAATTGTCGAGAAACATTGTGGATAAAGTGTATGATACAAATTAAATTAAAAAAAAACAATGGAATACTACTTTGATGTTCAAGGTTTCATCGGCTACAACAATGAATTCATACCAAAAGAATTTGCATTGATTCACCAAGGACAACATCAACACTTTCTTATTAAATCACCCTTTGAATTCAACAAATTGTCAACAGCGTTGCAGAGGCAGGTGAAATGGTTGAATCATCATCATCACGGAATCAGTTGGGAGGACGGTACAACGAATTTGACATTCGTTAAAAACTTAATAAAAAACTGATCAGAGGAAACTCAATAGTTTTCTTTAAAGGAAAGGATAAGCAAATTTGGATGGATAGCCTATAAAAAAATGAAAACATAATGTATATTAATATTGAGGATTTTGGTAATACGCCTAATTTAAAATGTTTAAAGAAACAATTCAATTGTAAACAAATATGTTATTTTCACTCTAACCAAAAATGTTGTGCTTTGGAAAATGCGCAAATTGTTCTTGAATACATGTGTAGAAAACAAGATTTTTAATAAAAAATAAAAAAAATTGTAAATCAAAAACGACCTTGGATCTTTTTATTTTCTATTTTTTTTTTATTTTTGAAGGTACTAAGTCTGCTATGGTATGCGGTTTGCCATATAATTGAATTAGACCGCAAACGTAATCATTTAGGTTTTTTTTTTTTTTTTTTATGATAGTAGATAGTGTATGTGTGTAATAATATGTTTTGTTAATTTGGAGTTTTCAAAATATCAATATAACAAGATAGTGTTAACGTGATGAAGACATTTTATAATTGTTCATTAATTAAAATAGTCGACCCTTGTAAAAATGTTTTGGTGTGAAAAATTGAAAGAGGGGGAAACTTTTTGTGTTTGTGAAGCAGGATGGTTGGAAATAAAAATAAGTGATGTTGTATTTTTTACTGATACTTTGAAATTACTTGTACAACCAGAATATGGTGTTGAATGTACCATAATTCATATAAGAAATGGGGAGGTTACTTCTCATCTAAACAATTTCAGAATGCAGTTTCAATCAATGCAACATGTGAAATTTAAAGTTGAGGGTAAAAGAGTCAATTTAGATAAAAGAAATAGAATCTTAATAAAACTTATTGATTTCACAGGAGGAGAAATAACTTTGTTTGGATCAATTTTTCCTCATTCCAATGTTATAAAAAGAAAAGAGAATGAGTACCCAATTCTTTGTCCGTTCGGTGCTGCAGAACTACTGAATATATCTAAGAGGAAGCACCCCGAGAAATTAAGAACACGCGACTCTTCAGAAGTAATGAGAGAACAAAGCAGAAATAAAAACAATTTACAATCGCATTTAGTTTAATGATCCCTAGAAATAATAACACGATGGAGAAGAAAAATAATTTTTACACATGTGTACATATGTATTTGTGTTAGTAAGCAAACTTTTTTAAATAAAAGTACCTACCTAAATACTATATAAATTTCTTACACTTGTTTAATTTATTAGTTTATATTTATTACTTGACGTATAAGTACTTCTAGTTAGCAAGAACAAAATTTCAACTAAAATGTTCTACTTAACATTTCTGGCAGTTATACCAACTTTAATCCTTGGATTGCCTCTACCGATTAATATTGATTTACAAGAACCAAGCAATACCAATAATCTTTCTTTTGCTGTGAGTTTACCAAACAATGATACCGTACAAATAGGTTTATCATTTCGTTTGTTAACATTTTCGAATGGAAAATCGCTGTTAAATACCACAAATGACGGTGTGTCATCATATCAAAATGATGAGATAGTAAAAACAACAACAACAACAACTACTACAACAACAACAACAGACAAAAATGTATTACAAAAGAAGATCGTTACTGTAGAAGAGGCAATTGAAAGTTTTAGGTAAGATTTAATTAAAAAAGAAGCCGATATATCAGGAATCATTCAAAGTAAAAACATATTTTATAGACATTTTAAATTGGAATTTGACGATGAAATGGCTTTAACTATCCGATGTTCTTATGATAGTAATTATAATATGCGTAGCTTAACTATAAAATGTTATGAATATCATGAATACGAAACGGAAAGAGTTCTGAGTAATGGGGAAGTTGAAGTGTTTATGAAAGAGGATCTTGAATACAAATCTGATGTGGAATTGTTGGATTTTAAATCAATGAAACAAACATATAAAATGGAAATTTCTTAAATAAAACATGTACTTATTTTTTATATAGTATTAAAGGTTTATTATTTTAAAATTACAAGTTTTTCATTTTTTTTTTTTTTTATAAAGATGAACTAATTCCTTGGAAGATATCCAAGAGTTATCTTTTGAAGGAAATCCAAGCCATTTGACAAATATTTGATCATGTTTCTTTTGCAGTACTTTCTCAATTAAGTAAGTATCAGGAAACTTGGTCTTTTGGAGCACAAGTTCATAGAATCCACCCTTGATAGGATTGCCCTGAAAGTCCTCTAAAAGATAAGTAACAGGATTTGTGCGTTGAACTTTATTTATAGTAAAAATTTCTGTTGTCCAATTCGGTGTATATCCCTTTTCAAATACATGTTTATATTTACTTATTCTGACAAAGTCTCCAACTTTTAACTTAGATGGAATATGAAATTTGATATGATTATAAATATTGGAGAGTAATTGCTTTTCATTTGAAGCATTGACTTCAGATGGTTTCATTTTTATTGTTCGATGTACTGAATCATTATACTTTTTTGTAAGTGTTTTTATTATATCGGTCCATCGATATGTTCCATTGGTACTGAATTCTTTCCACATGAGTGTTTTAAGAGTGCGATTAAAACGTTCAACAATCGATGCCTTGAGTACGCTAAACGTTGAATAATGATTGATTCCATATTTTTTCATGAGATTTTTAAAACATGAATTAAAAAATTCTTTCCCATCATCCGTTTGTAAGTTTTTTGGTACACGACCGCTATTTATTACACTAGCCAAAGCTGCAGTAACTAAATTACCTGTTTTACTTTTAACAAGAACTGTCCAAGCAAATTTTGAAAATGTATCAATTACCGTAAGAAGATATCGATAATTGTTATTATTTGTATTGTACTATCCAGCCAAAACAATGAGTGGTAGCACCTTTAAGTTGTTGTTGTTGTTCAAAAACGTTCAAAAACATTCGATATCGATAATTGTTATTTTCACCTGAATAAGCACCCATTTCAACAAGATCAGCTTGCCATAAATCATCTAACCCCTTGATAACAACTCGTCTTCTCTTAAAATTTTTTCGAGAAGGCTTATGTAGTTCATTGACAACGTCTCTCTTACTCATCTTCTTAAATAATGATTAAATAAAATTGCAATAAGTCTGTTATTTTGTTTATAAATTTTGTATTATTATTTTTTTAATCTTTCATACAATGACATTAATTTTTTAATTCTTATCAATCTGTTTTCAACCAAGAAACATGCACATGTATCTGGTCCTTCTTTACATTGATTTGAAGACCAGGGGCAGTTGACAAAATGACACCCGTTATCCGATAAGGTAGTAGATACATTTTTAAATCTTCGCAAGAAAGATAAGCATTCTAGAAGATATTCGTAATGTTCATCAAGTATATTACACTGATTTGTTTTCAGGAAATTTAATATTTCTCCAAAAATTAATGAAGTATTTATGTTGGACATCGTGGAAGTATGTATGAGTTCACTCCTCAATTCAAAGTTTTAGACTGCAGTAAACAATAAATGACTTGATGTTAAATAGTTGATTTTGTTTGAGCTGCAATTTCGGTTTTTTTGTTAATTACATTTTCAAGCAAATACTTTTCTATTTTTTTAACTTCATATACAATGTATTTTTCAAAATTTGTAAATTTTTCATCAACATAGTTTTTTGTTGCCGCATCTGTTTTATCATAAGGCTCCTGAAGATTTCGTATCCTTTTTGAGTTTAAACTAAAGTCTCCGTTTTCTTTTTTAAGAAACCCCTCTCCTGGTAGTCCAGGTGGACCTCTTTCCCCCTGTAAACCTTGCTCTCCTCGTTCTCCTCTTTCGCCTCTTGGTCCTAACCTAACTTTGGATTGAGTTCTGTTTGAATAACGTCCAAACTTATCAACACTCATTTTCATTCAATGATGTTTGCTTCTTTGAGTTCTTCAATAATGGAAACAATCTCGTTAGAATGATTATTATGTCCTGCCTGATGTGAGGCAATAAGAAGTCGTAAACGAACTACGAGTTCATTTGGATCATCCCAGTAGACATAGTCTTTTTCTTTGTTTGATAAATGCATTAAACCCTGACCTATATGCAAATCAGTGGGAGAGCTAGAAGTATCTTTAAATAGTTTACTTATAATTTATTTATATCCTTTATGTCCCAGTATTTGATTTTTAGAATCATGATTACGTCTATATGCATTGGTGCTAAACAATATGTTTTTGTAATTATTTAAATCCTCTTTATTATAAAGGGCTGAACTTGGTATTTTCTTAAATATCAACTCAAATAAGCCACTTGTTCCTTTATAAGTTTTATTATTAATTTCTATATTCTGCCCATTAATTTTGAAGTCCTTATCACCTATTTGTAATTTCCCATTGTTAGTATGTACACCGTATACGCCATCAATTGTTTTTGAATTATTTACAAACAAATCCATATATTTCCGAGGAATTTCTCCATAATTTCTTAAATCTATTTGATCTACAAACTCTCGAACAAGGTTTCGACGAAGTTTGCATCCACTCCTATCGGATTTGCTTCTAGGTGTTGATAAAGATGTTTTTGGGGGAATATTGTCGACTAAATTAGAGGAGATGCCTGGAGTTATGAATTTATCATCAACTTCTTCATCATCATTTTCTTCAGTTTCCTCCCCTTCATAATGGCGCTTTATTTTTTCCACAGGCGATTTAAAACTGTTTGGATTTTCATGAATTGATGACATTTTTACTAATTCGTTAAGAGGTTTAGTAACTGGTTCGAAGGTTTCTTTTAATTGAAAATCGAATGCTTCTCTACCATTTCTAAGAGCTTTATATTTTTTTCGTAGTGTATCGGTAGTTTTAATGAGGTCTTTTGTTAATTCTTTATTTAACTTCATCATGATTTCCTAAGTTTTTTTTTAACAGTTTATAAATAAGTATGCAATTAGCTTTTTAAAACGTATAAAATTTAGTTTAATATTTAAAGATTGGGTTTTGAATGAAGAACAGCTTTTTCTGAACTGAGTTGATCTGCTTTCAACTGTACCGGATGCAACCCTGTACACCTTGGAACTACTTTGGTAGAACATAATAGTATTAATGCTGAACACATCAGTTGCACTTAGCTTTTATAGCCTCAGGAATTCATCGAATAACGTATAAAATTTAGTTTAATATTTAATGATTGGGTTTTGAATGAAGAACAGCTTTTTTTGAACTGAGTTGATCTGCTTTCAACTGTACCGGATGCAACCCTGTACACCTTGGAACTACTTTGGTAGAACATAATAGTATTAATGCTGAACACATCAGTTACACTTAGCTTTTATAGTTTCAGGAATTCATCGAATAACGTATAAAATTTAGTTTAATATTTAATGATTAGGTTTTGAATGAAGAACAGCTTTTTTTGAACTGAGTTGATCTGCTTTCAACTGTACCGGATGCAACCCTGTACACCTTGGAATTACTTTGGTAGAACATAATAGTATTAATGCTGAACACATCAGTTACACTTAGCTTTTATAGTTTCAGGAATTCATCGAATCTCTTTCTATAGCGGCCTTTATTCAGGGGACTATCCTTATCAATGACTAGAAATCCATACTTAATGTCCCAGCATTCGGCGCAAATCCTTTGAAACATTGGAAATGTCATATCAGAATTCACATTGTTATGGTAAATATGTTTTAAATTCATGTCATCTTGTTTGAAAACAATGACGAAATTCGTATCGTCTCTTATTAAGTGCATAGAAATTCTTGTGTATGTCTGACACAAATAAAAACTGTCTACATTACGATGTCGACCCATACTGAAATAGTTTCGAACCGCATCTTGCTTTTCACAAGCAACATCATCAGAAATAAATACAGAGTTTGGTATGGGCTCTTCGGGTGGTATGACATCGCAATTATTTACAAATGCAAAAAAAAAAACGTATTTTTTTATTGGCATAACTGTTTGTTTTAAAAACTCATACTTTGGTTGGTGTAAGTTGTTAAATGTATGAATATCCTGCACTGCCAACAGTAACTGATCACATTTGGACTGTTAAAACTTCAAGTCAACTGGAAAAACCAAGATTTATTGTAATTGCTTTGCAAAGCGATAGAAAAAATCAACGAAATAAAGATGTTAGCAAATTTGATCACTGTGACTTGAATAATCTAAAGGTGTATTTAAACTCAGAAGCATATCCTCGTGAAGACTTAAATCTCAAATTTAAGCAAGATCGATTCGCCCTTATTTATGATATGTACAGTAAATTTCAGCAATCCTACTACAAAAAACAATCAAATCCACTATTATCTCGACAGGAGTTAAAGGATACCGCACCGATAATAGTAGTTGATTGTTCACACCAAAATGAAGCAATAAAAACACGGCCAGTGGATGTGAAAATAGAACTAAAAACCACAATACCGGTTCCTCCTTCAACAACTGTGTATTGTTTAATTTTGCATGATAGAGTCATTGAATACAATGTAATAACGGGCGAGGTTCGTAAACATGTTCAAACTATAATAGCCCAGCAAATAAAATAAATAAAACAAATATTGTGTATATTTAATTAATCATATTGTTTTGTTTTTATTGTAAATTATCTTTTATTTTTGATGGGGTAATTTTTCTTGTGAATCCATATGGAAGGGAACTGAAATCGGGGAGGAAGTTTCTTTTTTCCGAAACAAGTCTGTACGTTTTGTGTTCTGTTTTGGTAACTACTTGATGTTCCTTTGTACGTTTTATGTTCTCAGAAACAACCAGAATACTCTCATTTTCTTCAGGTTTAAGTATTGCCTCTTTAATGGATTCAAAATTTACCTTTTTTGAAGCAGAATAGTTTAAGGAAATACCTTTCACTTTGCACACAACGGAGGATGCATTATCGTTAGGGTTAAATACTTTGTAAGCATAATTTTTTGGCCCACCACTTACGAACTCTGTAATAAAACTGCCTACTCCATAAGATTCCAACTCATCCGTCAAGTCTCCGATTAGGTCTTCTGTTAATGGTTCAAATTCTCCTTCACGACTTATAAAGACAATAGAGTCTGTGTCATAATATAACACTCTTCTATTTAACTTTTCCAAAAAGTCATACAGTTTGAGACGAGCCTGAGTTGTTGTGAAGGCTGCAATGCTTACATTTACCGTTGGAGAAGATTCCACAGCCTCTTCTTTACTTGTGAAATTTACGACAACATTTTCATCATTTACTGGTAAAACACTGCAGACTTCTAGAGTGGGGTTTGTCAACATTTCATATAATTCTGAAGGGCTGTTTACAATGCTTGTTCTAGCTTGATTCTCTCGTTGACCAAACTTACCCCAAAACGAATTTAGTATTAATTTTGAGAAAGATCTTTTACCTTCATTTTTCTCAATGTTAGAATATTCAAGTTGAATGTTTTCATTTTTTAAAAAGTGAGAAATGTAGTTTTGTTTTTCTTCTTCTGTGTTACAATTACTAGGCCAACCCGAGGCTTCTTGCTTCAATTTCAGAAACTTATCCATCATGGAATCAAAAAGCCCTTTAGTACCTATTTCTGTACTACACTGAACCACATTATATTTCCATATTTCGGTGATTTCCAAAAGCTTATAACCTTTTTCTAGGGCTTTGCACACCTCATCAATTATCCATGTTCCGTATAAAGCTCGTTCATTATCTGTATGACGGCAAAATTTTTCTCTCGTTTTGAGGTTACTGCATGTCCTACACAAAGAGAAAATAAGTTTATTGTTTT
This sequence comes from Eupeodes latifasciatus, assembly GCA_920104205.1. Classification (NCBI taxonomy): domain Eukaryota; kingdom Metazoa; phylum Arthropoda; class Insecta; order Diptera; family Syrphidae; genus Eupeodes; species Eupeodes latifasciatus. The sequence goes on along the minus strand of OV049924.1, from coordinate 209,526,851 downwards.
GTTTTATTGGAAGAACAGGATGAAACAAGTTCTCTGGTGGTAATATTTTGCATTTGATAATTCCACTTATGTCTTTTAACTTTATCTGAGAAGTTATGGATGGATCTGTGTAGAGTTCTGGGTGTCCTATAGGATATTTCCCATATTTACAAACCCATGGATATAAGGAACATACGTCGAGGTACTTGATTTTTTCATCCTTTTTACACTGATAATACATGGTTGTATTGCCGGTTCTACCCCCATAAAATGCATCTCGAGGGTTGAGTGGAGTTTTCTCGATACACGGATGCGTTTTTAAGAACTCCGACTCCTCATGATTCATCATTGATAGTTTTCTTCTAAATTCGCATTCCCAAATTTCAATGACTTCATAGTTGAATGATTTCAATCTAGCCGTTTTGGATTGCGTTCTTTCAAATCGCAAGTTTAGTGTGTCAAGCGTATCACTTCCTAGTGGTTCATCTCTTCTATGGGTTAAGCACTTAGGATGTCCATGATAATAACAGTCGTGAAACTCAAAAACCTGACCAGTTTCTCTACAGAACCCATCCACTTTCAATCCAGCAATAACCATTTCTTTTCCGTTGGCAGCATGTTCAATATATATTTGACGCGTTCTCCCTTCCCAAATTAAAGCCTTAATGGAAATTTTAGAATGTTTTTCCACATTCCTATAACCATTTTTTGGGATCAAACCGATGGTGTTTTCTGCAAGAAAATTACGCCGATACACAAGATTACATGCCGAAGCGATAGTGACAGATTCCAAAAACGGCTCTACGTTATTAAGCATCAAGAACATTTTTCTAAACTTTAAGCACGCCTCTGTTAGAATTTTAACATCACTAATACAATATTCTTCCAAGTGAAGCTCCATATTGAAAACATCATTTTTATGTTCCTCATACCAGTTAAGGAATATTTTTCGGTCCTCAGGTTTCATACTATCAGGGGCGTAGTATTTAGGATCTGGTAACTTTCCTACGTATTTTTCATTTTTGGTTAAATTGAATAGGTATGGAAAGTAACCCTTTTTTAATGATGAGGATAAATCAAATGCCTTTGGTAGTTTAGATAAAGCCATCGGAAAATAATTGACGGAGTCTAAAAATTTTACATTTCCGATTTGCATTAGCAAAATTTTTGACCCACGCATAATCAAATCAGGCTTTATGTCTGTATTTACAAGAATGTAATTTAGTACAAACTGATGGTCATAAGCCTGTCCGTTATGAGCTATCACTATCACATTTTTAAAATTCCTTCGAACACTCAATATGTAAGTAAGAAATTTTAATACCACTTCTTCGGTTATGACGTGTTCTCGAAATTTGCATACATTGCAAAATTTGAGATCTTGTATATCTATACATGAGCTGCATCTCTGTTGGAAAACACATAAATTTGGGGTGTGAATTTTTAGAACATTTGCCACTGTTTCATTGATTGCATCTGTACATTCCTGTCTACTTTCGAAATCATAAAAGATGTAGAGGGATTTATCTGTTTTCGGTATTCTCCGATCAGGTAATATAAAGCATTGATGGTCATGAGGCACAAATTTTTGACACTGCTTACAAAAATACTCGTTGCAGAAGTGCTCTCTTTGACTTATTGTCTTTAAACAATCCTTACATCTTTTTATCTCCTCACAGATAGATTTATTTCTACAGGCAATCGATTTGTGGTTTTCAAAACAATTTTTTCCTCTGAACTTTCGATTGCAATCATTACAAAGAATCTCTTGGTTAGTCTTTTCACAACTCGGGGTTTTCTGACACTGTGGACATGCTTTTCGGCATTTATGTCTGGATTTTTCATTGTATGGTACATGACAATCTTCACAGTAATAGCTACAAGAAAACGCTGATGTTAAAGAGGTTATCAAATTGTAGTGATTTTTGCTATGCAAAAGGTTTATTCTTTTTATTGCTGTTTCATTTGTAGGCACGCCGCTGAATACAATTGTTCTACCCTTAGTGTTGTACTCATACACAGTTATTCTATAGTCTGCCAAATGACTTTGAAATAATTGTAACTCGACAATACCACACCCTTCTCTAGGAATCTGAACTTTTGCGCCCTTTAGAAGTTGATCTGCTCTAACAGTTTGAATCTTTCTGACATCATCCCGAATTGTATTATAATCAGCAGTTTTATCGGCAAAAGCTTTCCCGACCACCAGAGCACGTGGTAAACAGAGATTGTCTTTGTTCTTGATAGAAACAATACCTCGACGTTTTTTGGATTCTTCTGTGAACGAGTTGTAAAAACATGCTCCTGGGCTTCTGCCCTTTCCATGGGGTATTTTTACAGTTGTCACCTTTATACCAAAGGAGTCAGTATGAAGACCCTCTGAATTACTTTGGAAAACCTTTGAAATCATTCCCCAAAGATCTGACTTATTGAAGTCACGTGCATTTTTGAAGTTCAAATACCCACATCCTCGTTCTTCCGAAAATCCTTTCCCGTAGAATGTAACGCCCACCTTATCCGTTTCTTGCAGCTCAGCAAAAATGAACGCGACTATGTTATCTACTGCCCCTTTGAACCAAGTAGTAGGTTCAACATTGTTAGGAACTGATTTAACCTTAAACTCAACCTTTCTTCCTTTAAGGTTAAACCTCCTAACATTTGTTGATACATCCGATAATATTTCGTAACGCTAAATATAGAACAAATTATTAATCCATTTTATTTATTTGTACTTCTTTAGATTACCTTTTCATATTCCTTTTCCTCTTCTGCTAACAAAATTTTTGGCAGGAATCTTACCCCCGTCGAAGATCGTTGAATCCTCATGTGTTCCATCTCTTTCAGCTCCCCGTCTGTCAGGTTGCTACAATGATCCCCCAAAAACATCTTACAATTGTCTAGCTCAACAAGTATCCTTTCCCCATAACGAGTGTTACACCGTTGTGCTGCCAGAATAAGTTGGGGATCTTCACTTAGATCTTTTAATGAAATTAGCGGTTTCTCTTCCGCTAATTTGTTCAGCTTTTTTAAAAATGAATCCATTTTTATTTTTCACACACAAATTTAATTTAATGAACCGTTTTATAAATTGGAACTAAAGTAATGAAACTATAAAACTGAAATGTCTCATTAAAGACTCTTAAATACAAAATACTGACAGTTCCTAACAACTGATATGATATCAACACTATAACAACAACAAACCCCAACAACTTTATCATAATAGGTTGAATTAATATAGTACATGTCTAGACATTTATTTCTCTGTTACCATCTTTATCAAAAGGAAGGTAATTTAATATTCAATTAATTCATAGCCATCCGAATTTACTTATCAATTTCGCCACAAATTATAGAAACTCAAATTCACTTATTCTAACTCAACAGCTAACATAAAATCATGAATTATTTAAAATTATGTCTCACTTGCCTTGTAACCTCAAATTTTTGATAAAATATCATTTCAAAGTCTCAATTGGCAGACTTTTAAATACGAAATACTACTTTTCAAAATCATATCTTTTTCCAGACACCATAATTCACATTATAACTTCAATACCACAAATATAGATCATATATTTTTTCTCAGAGACCATAATTCATATAATAAGTTCAATACCGCAAAAATAGATTATTTAAAATTGTGTCTCACCACGTGTCTTGTAACCTCAAATTTTGATAAAATGTCATGTCTCAATTTTTAAAATCCTATCTTTTTTAACCACATACCATACTTCATATAAAAAGTTCAATACCGCAAATATAGATTATTTAAAATTATGTCTCAATTGTCTTGTAACCTACAAATTTTGATAAAATGTCGTTTCATCAAAGGCATTTTTTTTTAATTAATCTAACGAACACCAGTGATTCACCAAGCCTCAGCACTCAGCTTAGCTTAGAAACACCCCAGCCCTAGCCCTAGCCCTAGCCTCTCCAACCTCAGCACTCAGCTTAGCTTAGAAACACCTCAGCCTAGCCCCAGCCCCAGCCCCAGCCCAGCCCAGCCCAGCCCAGCCCAGCCCAGCCCAGCCCAGCCCAGCCCCAACCCCAACCCCAGCCCCTCCACTACGCTGCTAGTTCACAAATCTCAACCAATTTTTTTTTTCACACTAAAAATAAACTCTTCCAAAATAAAACACATCACAGTATTCTTCTCAAACAGCAACACTCACTTCAATTTTATTTTTTAAACACTAGTCGAATTTAAACTACACAACAATAACTTCACCATAGCTCACCCCATACCACCTCTGCATCAGTCGTTCTTTGACTTGCAAAGAGAAAAGAAGTGTTAGTGATTACTAGTTAATTTTAAATTAAAAAGTAAAGTACATTTGTAGGGTTTCGATATTAACAAGGCAATAAGCCACAATTTTGTTAAGTAAGCGGTAGCCTAGTGGAGGTGGCGTCAGAAAACAGCTCCAAAGGTCGTGGGTTCGAATCCCGTGCGGAGTCAACGAAAAATTTAATTGCTTTTTTTCACAATCGAGAAATTGTTGATTTCATCGATTGGGAAGAAAAGCAAATGGTGAAGGAGAAGAAAGCGGGGGTATCGAAAGATACCTCAGCTAATAAATCAGGTGATGTGAGTGTGGTTCCGGCAGCGGTACTTCAAATCACCGCAACATCAGGCCATCTGAGCGATCCAACGCACACAGCAACAACAATCAAGCGGAAGCGGGAAGCACCAAATCCAAATTTGGTGCAACGAAAGAGTGCTGCTACGCGTAGCGCGATAAGGAAGAGGATGGAGACGGAGAAGACCAAACTGATGACGTCGGATACCGAGAGTTCAGTGGTTGACGACGAAATTGATTACGTCTCGGAAGAAGGAGAAGGCCAATTTAAGTCTCCGAAAAATAAATTCGAGAGCCAGGCAGAGCCGTCGATAAAAAAGGTGCTGGAGGGGGATATGGACCTCCAAAATGAAGAAGGGCTGATGAGGGCCCTGCAAGCCAAACAGGCCACCATCAGCAAGTTTGAAGAAAGGAGGAGATCGAGCCGCTACTCACCCAACTGAGGCTGAAACAAGAGGCGCGCCGACAACAAGAGGCAGCGCAACGTCAACTGCAACAAAAACAGCAGCAACAACAACAACCACAGCAGCAACAACCACAAACCAAGCCCGCTACTAAAATCTCAGGAGCGGAGCAAGTTAAAAAAGCACCGCCAGCAAAAGCAGGCCTAAGTGTCGAGGGCCCATCGACCTCAACAAAAGCCAAACAGCAACAACAGCAACAGAAGCAGCAGCAGCAGCAACAGCAACAACAGCAACAGAAGCAGCAGAAACAGCAGCAGCAGAAACAGCAGCCACAGCAACAGCAGCAGAAACAGAAGCAGCAACACCAGCAACAACCACAGCCCAAGAAAGAGAAGGTGCCACCAATCAGGACCTACCGGGTTGACCTGCAGGACTTGAAACAGGTATGTAAGTCGGCCACTAAGGGCAATTTTGTTATAAATATTTTGAATGAAAAAGAAAAGCGGTATTCGGTACAGTGCTTCTCACTGGCCGAATACAAGCTACTGAAAGAAGTGCTTAAGCAGGCCACCGCTGAGTTCTTCAGCTTCATGCCGAAAAGCGAAAAATTTAAGACGGTCCTTCTGAAGGGCATAAGTTCCTGCACGGAACCGGAGGCGCTCTTAGCTGAGCTCCGCCAAAAAGCCATCGACGATCTCGATTTCATCGGGGTCAAGCCTTTCACTACGGTGAAGTCCAGGCGAGGGGGTTACAGGCTGCCAATGTTCCTCGTAACATTATCGCCCCAAAGTAGTTTTGAGAGTCTGAGGGTAATCAAATGCCTCGACTATCAAGCCATACACTGGGAGACATTAAAAAGGCACGACGACATTTTACAATGTACGAAGTGCCAGAGGTTCGGCCATGCCGGAGCCAACTGCAATATGCAGTTGCGCTGCGTCAGGTGCTCTGAAACCCACAACGAGGGAGAATGCAAGCTGGGGAATGAGCGGGTTGATGATTTGACCCAGCTCAAGTGTGTCCTTTGTGGAAACCAAGGGCACCCGGCTAACTATAGGGGTTGCCCTAAGGTCCAGCAAATGAAACAAAAACAGGCCATTCAAAAAGCCGAAGGAAGTCGAACAGTTCGACAGGCTCCAACACAAAAATTCGTGGATCCCAAATTCTCTTACGCCCAAATGGCGTCAGGGAATGGGAACACGAGACAGGCTCTACCAACGGTTGACCCAAAGGCCCCCGCGCCTAAGGCACCAGAGGTGCAGCCTGACATTGTAGCCTTGTTGTTGAGCATTCAAGGTCAACTTACAGGGCTGCAAAGTCAGATAAAGGAGCAAGGCAAAAGGGTAGATCATCTCTACTCTTTGTTGCCTGGCCTGGCGCAATTTAGACCATAATGGGCGCGCTGCCGGAGACGCGCCTAAAAGTCCTAGCTGTGAATGTAAATTCACTGATTAGGATTGAACGAAGAGCCAATATGTTCCAATTGCTGAAAGACTACAGTCCCGATGTGTTTATGGCTAGCGAAACTAAGCTAAACCACAAACACAAATTGACTCATAAAAATTACAATATCGTAAGAAGAGACCGGCCCGACTCCACTCAAGGGGGTGGTGTCGCTCTCTTTATACGAAAAGGCATTAATTATAAGGTCATATACAACAATGAATTGCGAAAGCTCAAGACGCTAGAAGTTTGCGTTGTATGCATCTCTCTCACTCAAGGGAAGCGGATGTATATGATTGCGGCTTATGCGGCTGGAGCTCCGCAGGTTACTTACTTTGCTTCAGAACTCGAGATTCTTTTTAGGGAACTGAAACTGAGCTTGGAAGAAAACTATTTCATCTTGGCCGGTGATTTGAACGCAAAACATGAAGATTGGGGAAATCAACATAGTAATCCCAGAGGTAACCATCTTTTTAATTTGATGAATCTTTACAGCGTTGAATATGGCGTCGACATGCTGGCTACTGAAAAGCCATCGTATCCAAGAACCGGCTCCTTTCTGGATCTTTTGCTGTACGACACCAGACTGACAGTTACAGACAAAGTGGGTAATCACCCTCGAAACTGCTTACACACAGTCGAGTACGACAGTGATCACTGCGGACTGGCTGCTGTAATGCAGATTCCGAACGAACGCGTGGAGTTGGAGGAATACGTTGCAACGCATTCTTACAATTACAGTAAGATGCGCTGGCCTCGTTTCACCAACGCCCTAGCGAGAGAACTTCGTTCGAGTGACATAGCCCCACCAAACAACAGAAACCTGACAAATACAGAAATTGACCAACATTTACAACAGATGGACGAAACAATAAAACGAACGATGGAACGGACAATACCAAAGTACAAAGAACGGGACCAAATGGACGCTTAAAGAAACGCGACTATTGACGCACTACGTAGGCACAAGAGTGGCTTACTGACAAGACTCAAAAACTTGTACAGACGACTGACAGACCCACACGACTTGGAGGTTAGGACACTGAAGTCGTCAATAAAAAATGTCAATCTGTTGATTAAGGAGAACTACAGGTTATCAATTAACAAGTACTGGGACCGCAAGATCCGGTCAGTTAATTCCAGTGACCCTAGTATGTTCCCTAAAATCAATAAGATATTTAGGAAAAAGAACGACAATGACCTTCCGTGTCTGAAACTCCAAAGAACTGAAGAGAACAGAGACGTACTCATGACAGCGCAAATAGATCCAGAAGAAGCCATCTTTGACGATGACTTTTATATAATTGAAGATCCGAAGGAAAAAGTGGAGGCGGTGGGAGCTGCTTTCCAGCAAGTGTACAAGGTGAATGTTAGCATTCGCCCCAACCACGACCTGGAAAACAGAGCCCTACTTAATCACTTTTACCTTCGAAATGATATAACACATTGGCGATCTGAGAACCGCGGTTTTATGCGGTTCGATGACGATTCCTTGGCAAATGCCATAATCGCCGAGCAAACGGGACAAAGTCCCCTGTTAGTGACGAAGATTGAGCTTCAGCTCATCTTCAACTCAATAAAAAATAAAAAGTCAGCAGGTGTCGATGGTATATCCAACGTTGTACTAAGACATTTACCGATGGAGGCAATTGACATTTACACCACACTCTTCAATAATGCACTGAATAATGCATATTATCCAGTGCATTGGAAGACCGCTGTGGTTCATCCTCTCCCGAAAAAGGGAAAGGACAACTCCAAACCGTCAAATCTTCGGTCGATAAGTCTTCTTCCGAGCATCAGCAAAGTTTTCGAAAAAATCATTAATAGGGCTCTGACTAAGTGGGCTGCGGACAACAAAATAATTCCTGATAAACAGTTCGGGTTCAAGGCGGGTCATGACACAATTCATGCTGCGTCTAAACTCGTTTCTGATATCCAATGGAATAAAACAAAACAACAATGCACAGGTGCTGTTCTGGTTGATTTGGAAAAGGCCTTTGACACCGTATGGTTAGAGGGTCTTTACCTAAAACTGAGCAGGCTTGGCATAAGCAAGCCATTGTTGTATATACTTTATGATATGCTTAACGGTAGAAAGTTTGTTGTCAAAAGTGGCAATGTAACTTCTACCAAAACATTCTTAATTAAAAATGGTCTTCAACAGGGAGCGGTGAATTCGCCGATTCTCTTCAGCATTTACACCAGCGATCTGATAGGTAGTCTTACAAAGGCAATTGCGTACGCCGACGATCTTATTGCGTACAGAACGGCCCGAAAGGTTGAGGTTATTAGAATTCTCTTGCAGCGTGATTTCGACAAGATTCAGCGATATTGCGACGACTGGAAACTGAAAATAAATGTCCATAAGTCGGAGACAATTCTGTTCCGGACTCCGTTGGCTATGGCCACGAGGGATACGTGCAAGAATTGGCGCAAGATGGTTATCGTTGATCTTCACGGGCAGCCATTAGCGAGCAAAAGTGTAGTGAAGTACCTCGGTATCTGGTTAGATCAGTATTTATATTTCGACAGACATATAAATGCTGCTCTGACCAGGGCCAGAGGAGCCTTCGCTCTGACGAAACGGCTGTTTTTTAGCAGTCGGCTTGACCCCAGAGTGAAGGTAATTTGCTACATGGCCTTCATACGGCCGATGATCGTTTATTTTTGTCCTGTGTGGTTCAACGTTGCCCCTTCCCAGATGGAGAAGTTTCGGGTGTTCGAGCGGCAGTGTTTACGACGCTGTACCGGCTTATATCGAACAGCCGAATCTTCTTACGTGCACTACTATTCCAACGAGGTCCTATACAACGGTGCTCGAATCAACAGAATTGACAATTTCGTGATAAAACTCGTTCGAGGTCACATTGCAAGAGCTATGTCTTCGACCAACAATTTAATTTTCGGGGCGTTCTACCCGAACGACAAATATTTTGAAAGTGCACGCTTGAGCGGCTTCATTCCACCAGAGGCATTCCTCTTTTTAGATAGATGCGGTCTGATACAGGATAGATTGGCAGTTCCGTTAATCTACCACGTCAGACGACGAACCGTGGATAGGCGACTCCTGTACAATCGGGACGTCATGGCACAAGGCGGAGCAGAGCTCCTTCGGTTCAGTAGGGCTGTGTCCAAACGGGACCGAACTGATAGGGTGAAGCAGGAGAACCAGTTTTGGTGGCTTCAATCGGCACTTGATAGTGAGTAGTCAGGATGGGGTTTTAAGCCTTGGCCGGCTTACATACTTGTTTTATAGTTTTAGGGTTTAGTTTTAAGTAGAATAGGCATGGTGGCAAAAAAAACAAAAAAAAAAAACATACAAAAAAAATACAAATATACAAAAAAAAAAATAAAATAAAAAAATAAAAATAAAAAAAAAAACATGGAATAATAAAAAAAAAAAATACAAAAAAAGACAAAATATGAAAAACAAAAAACGTTAGATAGTTAGATTTGCTGCTGTGGTTGTTCTAGTTTTAAGTAGGTTATAGGTAGAATAGGTAGTTTTAGTTAGCTTTAAGTTTTATATTAAGGACCTTATTTTAAGTAGTTTTTAAGTAAAAATAAAAAAGGATATTGACATTAGTTTTTTTAAATTTTCTAATGAATACAAAAATAAATAAAATTGAATTGAAGTTAAAATAGATCTTAGGGCCGAAAGGCATTAGCATTAAGTATTATTGTTTAACTTAGAGTGTCCGTATGGGACCAGTAAGTTAGTTGTAAGTTATGGTTAATTAGGCTAGTTTTATGAATTTTTGTCTAGCTTTAAGATAGATTTAAGATTGAATTAATAAAAAAAATGACCACCTCTGCATCTTAAACTCACATACTTCGGTTCGAGCCCCAGCCCCAGCCCCACTCAACACACAACATTTTTAAAATTATTATTATTGTTAAGTCACTACCTAACCGCAAAAAATTCCCACCGCCAAGTAGCCCCATACCTACTAACACCGTTATGATCTGCCGCTAGAATCCATCCCGCCGCGAATTTGTTCATTTTTTCGATTGATTGACTTAGCTGAGTGTTGAAATTCCTTAATCGTTTTTCAATTCTGGTGTTGGTGTCGTTGAGCGTTTTGACAGCTTTGAGCATGACCTTTCCTTGATGTGATATTGTATTTCTCAGGGTTTGTTGATTTTCTGACAAGTTATCGATATCATGGTACACCTCTTCATTGACTCCAAACACTGACGTTAGAATTGTTCCCAATACACCTCTTCGTGTTCTTGACCGTAAAAACTGAATTGATTCAATACGATGAATAATACTTGTACTAATCGCTTGCAGGTGATGATTCAATGTGTCGCATTGTATTTCTTCACTTATGTATTTTCCTTTCGTGCAAAGCGTTTCCATCTTTTTAATTGTTGCGTTCACCTGTTGTTTGTCTTGTAAGAATTCAGTGGTCGGAATACTGATTTCAATCTTTAATGTTCCTCTGCTTAAAAAACTGCGTCCCAATTTTTCTATGTAGAGTCCTCCATCGATTTGAGTATTGCTGACCAATGCTTGGACATTCGGTATTATCGCAAAACAAGTAATCATTACGCTTAGAATTAATGCTGGCCAAGTTGCGATACCTAAGGAACTTGTTACAACTTTAGGAGTTTTTCTTTTCCTGGGACTTTCAGCTTCTACTTCTTGGGATTGATTCGTTCTTTTTAAAGCTCTCTTTGACACTTCCTCATCAGCTTCTTCTATTGGCAATGGACATAGCTTAACTACGGGACGTTTAGTTATATTTCCGTTCATCTTGATGGTGATAACTCGAACAAGTCACCAGGATGTACATCCAAAATGCGCGCTAAAGGCCATTTGGTCTGCGGGGTATTTTCTTTCAAGACTAAAACAAGTTGTCCAGGCTGAAGGTTTTTCTTTGTTGATAACCACTTTGGTCGCTCTTGTAGTCGCGTCAAATATTCTTCTTTCCACCTATTCCAGAAATCATTTGTAATGCGTTGGGTGATTTGCCATCTCTTTAAGAGCTTTAAGTTATCTGGAACTTCATCAGGTACTGCAAACATGGAATTTCCAATGAGAAAGTGACCTGGTGTCAACGGCAGGATATCATTGACGTCGTTACTGATTGGAGCTAATGGTCGGCTGTTTAAACAAGCTTCAATTTGGGCCAACACTGTATACATTTCTTCTATGTTCAAAAGCCTTTCTCCTAATACTTTTACAAGGTGTCGTTTAGTAGACTTGACACCAGCTTCCCATAGTCCTCCAAAGTGCGGACTGCTTGGAGGTATATGGTGCCGCGTAATGTTGTCATTCACTATCCATACCTGCGTTTCGTATGTCATCCTTTCGAATGTACGCTGAAGTTCTTTACTCGCTCCAATAAAATTTGTGCCACAGTCACTGTAAATGGCTTTACATTTGCCTCTTCTTGAGACAAATCGCTTAATTGCTGCTATGCAAGCTTGCGAAGTCAAGGAACTCACAAGTTCAAGATGTATTGCTTTTGTTGATAAGCATATGAAGACCGCTATATATGATTTCTCTGTTTTAGTTCCTCGTCCACTTGACCATTTTATTGTAATTGGGCCCGCAAAGTCTAATCCGGTTTTCCAAAAGGGACGGTTTACCGTTACACGATGTGTTGGAAGATTTCCCATTAACTGTTGTTGATTTACCTTTGCGTTTAGTTTGAAGCAAGTAATACACTTATGAATGCATGTTGTCACTAGCTTGTTTGCATTTAGTATCCAAAATTCTTTACGCATTGTGTTAAGTGTGAGTAATTGGGATCCGTGGAGTGTTTTATGATGAAAATGAGATACTATTAATTTCAATAGTGAACACTCGTTACTTAATATGATGGGATGTTTTTCAGCTTGGCTTAAATCGGCCTTTTGCAGTCTTCCGCCCACCCTGAGGATTTTGTCAGTGTCCAGATATGGGCAAAGTTGCAAGACTTTTGATTTTTTATCAATTGCTTTCCCAGCTAGGAGAGCTTGTATTTCATGCGGGAAAGATCGTTCTTGTGACTTTTTGATGCAAATTATTTTAGCTTTGTGTAGTTCATCTGTTGTTAAATAATTAGGAGTATTTTCTTTGCGGCATTCATGGTTAGGCAGCATTCTCTTGCAATACGCTAAAACTCGTATTAGTTTTGAGAAGTTTGAGAATCTGTCAAGTATGTTTTTATCTTTTGTAACCAAATTGACCCTAATTTTTCTTTCTAAATCTGTACTCATCATTCGGGGTTGTTTCGTGTATTCCTTAGACTGTCGCAAAATGATTTGTGGACCACTCCACCATAGGCTGTGATTCTTAAGAGCTTGTGGAGATAGCCCTCTGGTGGCACAATCTGCAGGATTTTCATGTGTGGATATGTGATACCACTGGGTACAGGTGCTACTTTCATGTATTTGGCTTACTCTGTTGGCTACATATGTGTTCCAACGTGATGGGTGATCATTAAGCCATGAAATGACAACTGTTGAGTCAGTCCAATAATATATTCGGCTGCTGTCTGGAGTTCTTAGGGCTGATTTGATTTGTTCCATGAGTTTGACTAATAGAACAGCACTCGTTAGTTCTAATCTTGGAATAGTTTGAACAGCTATGGGTGCTACTTTCGTTTTGGAGCTTAGGAGTGTAGCTATTGGCGTTCTTCCTGGTGTACGGATGACCATGTAGACGACAGCAGCCATGGCAAACTGGGATGCATCGCAGAAACCATGTAATTCATAGATATCTTTGGACGTTGTTCCTATCCACCGTGGTAGTTTAATCTGATGGACGTCTTTTAATTCCATTGCGTATCCCATCCACTCATGTTTTAGATCTGTTGGTAGCTCCTGATCCCAGGTAAGGTTGCTTAGCCAAAGCCGTTGCATAAAAATTTTGTTGCGAATAACAATGGGTTGCAACCATCCCAATGGGTCAAAAAGCCGCGCCATAAAGGAAGCTATGGTACGTTTTGTAACTCCTTGTTGGTTGTTCTCACACCCGTCAGCTTTGAAGATGAATTGATCATCTCGTGGGAGCCACTGGAGTCCCAGTGTTTTTGTAACGTCTTCTTCTGCATTGAATTCGTAACCCTTTCCTCTATGGTTTTCAGGTATCGCATTGAGGACTTCTTGATGGTTACTATTCCATTTACGTAAGTTGAAGCCTCCTTTGTCTAGGAGTTGTGACAGCTCCAGGTATAAAACTTTTGCCTCTGCAATTGTATCTACGCCAGTCAGAAGATCGTCTACATAGAAGCTGGTTTTCAAGTGATCTGCTGCGGAAGGGTAAGTCTTGGTTTCATCTTCTGCCAGTTGTCGTAGCGTACGAATGGCCTGGAATGGAGCGTTAGCAGTTCCAAAAGTTAGCGTCTTCAAACGATATTTTCTTATGATGTCTGTTTTGTTTGGACGCCACAGGATGCGTTGGAAATCTGAGTCAGTGGTTTCAACTGATATCTGCCGATACATTTTTTCAATATCCGCTGTTATGACGACTGGATATGTTCTCCATCGCAGAATCAGAGTTGTGAGCGTATCTTGAATTGTTGGACCTACCATGAGGCAGTCGTTTAGTGACATTCCGGAAGACGATTTTGCTGAGGCATTAAATACAACCCGGACCTTGGTTGTTGTACTTTCTTCTTTAATCACTGCGTGGTGAGGCAAGTAATAACAAGGTTTGTTTACTTCATTGCTGGGAATCTCTTCCATATGTCCAAGTGTTAGATACTCTTCAATGCACTTGTTGTATTCCGCGAAAAGGCTTGGATTTTTTAATAGCCTCTTTTCGTTCGAGACATACCTGGCAATAGCTGACTTTTCCGAGAGGCCAAGTTTTGTCCTAGGATCATCTTTCCATGGCATTTTGACTTGATACCGTCCATCTTTCATCCTTTGTACATTTGTAATGTATTGCTTTTCGGCCATCTCTTGTTCTTGAGACAAAAAGGGCTTCTTTTCGATTTCCTCCTGTTCCCAGAATTTTGATAGCTGTTGATCGAGTTCTGATGTACTTATCATGGAAGTTGATGTAGTTGATGCGCTTCTAGCTATGGGACCAGATAAAATCCAGCCCAGTTTGGTCTTTTGTGCAGTTGGCATACCTTTCTTCAATCCCTCCAGCAGGATTTCACCATATACATCAGCTCCTAACAATACATCGATCTTTGATCGAGTACGGAACTCTGGATCTGCAAGTTCAGTATTCTTTATGTTTACGTTAACATTGAAGTTTATGGATGTGGACGGAAGACTTTGTGTGATTCGTCCTAGAATGAGAGCTGTGGTGTATATGAGTTTATTTGACCATTTTTCTCTTATGTTTAAAGAGATCTGCCCCGCGCTTCGGTTTGTGGCGTTTCCTAAACCCTTGATAGTGACGTTTGCGGGTTCACGCTTGAGTCCTAACAACTGCACACAATTTTCGGTGATGAATGAGTTTTGTGAGCCTTGGTCTATTAAGGCTCTTAACTTTATGTATTCACCGTACACATTCTTCACGTGTATAATTGCTGTAGCTAGTAAGATGTCCCATGTAGAGTTGTTGCCTTGACTGTTGAAACTTTTTGTGCTGTTTTCATTGTTATCCTTGGCATCGGATTGCTTAATGTTTAGATGAAGCATGGAGTTGTGTTTCTTCGAACAGATTCTACACGTTGTTTTGCTTTTGCAATCGCAAATTCGGTGATTGCCCAAGCAATTGAAACACAAATTGTTATTTTTCACTATTTCTCTTCGAGTTTGAACGTTAGCTTGTTGAAACCGAATGCACTTAACAATGAAATGGTTACCCTTGCACAATTTACATTTAGCTTCTGACTGTATGAATAAACTTGTGTTGTGAAATTTCCTTGTAACGTCACCCGAAATGGCTTCCAAAGATCTGAATTTCTTTGAGAGAAATTCAGCTAGGTCCTCCCATGAGGGTAAATCAGTTTTGGCTCCCCATAACAGTTCCCATTCTTTTCTGGTTTCCATATCTAACTTTTGCGAGGCCATATAGACAATGAATGGGTCCCAGGACTTCGTGTCAATATTTAATGCCTTTATTCCAATTAGTGTCTCGTTCGTTATGTCCAACAATTTCTTGTAATTTTGTGCAGTTTCAGACTTAACATTTGGGATGCTGAGAAATGCTTGAAGGTGGGATGCTAGTAGTGTTCTCTTGTTGTTGTAACGTTCAAACAACATTTTCCATGCATTCTGGTAATTACTTCCAGTCACTCCCAGATTCTCAATTAGGCGTCGAGCTTCACCTTTAGTAGAAGTCACCAGATATTGCATTCTTTGAATATCCTGCAGTTGCTTATTTTCATGCACTAATGTTTTAAACATTTCATAGAAATTTACCCATTTCAGATAATCACCTTCAAATGTTGGAATTTTTACTCTTTCAAGTCGAACGACATCTTCAGTTGCAGCGGTTTTCGATACTTGTAATGCTTTCGTATCAGATGGTTGCTGCGCCTTATATTGATCTATTGCGCTGTTGCTAACTTCTCCGCTCGGATTTCAAAGTATTGTAACGAATACCTATCCTTTGAGTCTTTCGAAAAGTTTATTTTCATGCGCTCGATTTAGCGACTTGGCTCTGTGATGAAGCGAATTGGCTTATGTAGCTGCTTGGCTCTTGATGAAGCGAAATGGCTTATGTAACGGCTTGGCTGTATCCGGCTCGAAGGACCAATGTTTTGTCCGCAGATAAAAATCCTTGAGATAATTATCAAATTCAAAGTTGTTTATTGAACAGAAAAATCCTTGAGATGATTCTGTGCTGAAAAGTAAATAATTAATTAAACACCAAAATGTTTGATACAATACTAGCACTTTATTCACATTTTCTTATTCTATTTATACTATTCATTTCCTATGGAAATACATTTAATTTCTTAACCTACATAAATACATTCAATTTCTTAACCTACATAAATACATTCAATTTCTTAACCAACATATTTATTTATTATTACTTAATTTCTACATTTTTTCTTACTCATATTTTTCTTAACCTACTTAACATAACTTAATATTAAATGATGACCTTATGTTGTTGTTCGTCATCGCCACCTGCCAATAATTCACGTCAGCAAAATATCGCATATTAAAGCAAAGCCAATGCACTCGATATCGCGACATCGACATGAATTATTGTTTTGTTTATTTCCAGCTCATACACATGATAAATATATTGCTTTCGATGCCGTCAACAACAATACAAACCGACTCCAGAATTACTCTATAAATTAAGGTTTTTGAGATTTTATTTTTGTAATTTGAAATCACTTATCTACATACATACATACATATAAATCTTTTTGAAGCTATCAATTTCATGAAATAGTTTTTTTTTTCAAAAAAATGTGTGATGGTTATTCAAACCCACAATATCTTCCTTCAATGTTTTCAATTTTTTACTATTTCCTATAACGAATTTGTAGTCTTAAGATTATAACATCAAGTTCTTGTAATATATTGAAAAAAATACAAAAATAATGTTCAAAAATTAAACGAACTATTTAAAACCAAAAAAGAATTACATTCTAGGTTTTTGTTCAAAACTTCAGGTAAAGTCAAATGAAGCAAAATGATTTAAACTGTAGGTAAAAGCAAAGACATGTATCTTGCAATTTAAAGTTAAGAGATACGTCTAGTTTTACCGGTTTTGGTTGGTTAAAATTTTCAAAGAGGTATATTTTAAAAACCTGATGTAGTAGATAAATTTAAAGTTGAGATTCGAGGTCAGGATATCTTAATCCTCTCAAAAAGTATTTTTTGTTTGGGTGACAAAAAAAAGTATAATTTTGTCGACCAGTGTTATCAGACTCAACGGAATTTAAACTTCGCACTCTGAGGCTAAATTGAAAGAACGAATTTCTGACCAATGCTGTTGACCACATGAAATCACAAAGGAATACGTACGTGTTTTTCTTGGAAAAAGTACATTTAATATTTTTTTATTTACTCAAAAACTAAGAAGTTGTATTTTAAAATCCAGTTTTTGTTTTTTAAATGAAAATACATTAATAGCTTTAAATCTAAAACAAAATTATACTAAATTACATACAATTTTGAAAAAAAAATACAACTTTATTTAAAAACTAGCTGCGCCACGAACTTTGACTATTAATGGATGAGATTTAAAGAGTCAAATCGACTTCGAATCATCTTGCAGGATTTGTTGCAATACCGCTTCGTTTTGATTTGTTGCTGAAAAAAAAAACAATTAGTGCTTTCAAAGTTTGTGGTTTATGTTACTTACTTTGAAGTGGTCTTGGCATTATGAGTTTTCTGGTCAATGAACGTGCAATGAAATTGTAGCAAATTGATTGGTTTTGAATTGTACCATTCCCGGAATAGTGCTCGTAAGTCGATCCTTTGATTAAAAATTTGTGGCAAGTCGTTTGTGACATTCTTATGCGAGGCAAATTCCAAAATCCTAATCGGACCATGTCACAAGTGCACAATTTCCGATTGTATTATTTTTGGACATCTTCGGCAGGTGAAGGTTGCGGGTTCCCAATTCTTGGAACATCATTAGAGTAGTTTGTAGGGGTATTCCTGTGTCGACGGTCTTCTATGTGAGTCCAGTTAGTTGTGTTCAGAATGCACTTAGTTTTGGTGATTCAATGGGCATTATGTATTCATGGAATTCAGATTTTATTTTTCCAGTCTATAAGTTTACCAACATTTCTGGAAATTTTAAAATAGTACATACGAAAATGATGAGATTTTCAATATTCAGAAGACTTACCGATTCCCGTCATTTAGAAGGTGTTCTCACAGCAGGTTGCTTCGAAGTCGACTTTCAGTTCCTCATCTACTTGGTATGTGTCGGCGTAAGCGGCCGCAGTAGCCGCTGTCTCGGTCAGTTCAGCGTCCCCGCTATCATTTTGTGAGACAGTTGCACTCTATGAAACCAGAAAATGTTGCTTTAATTGCAGCTGCAAGTCGTTTTTTTTGGTCGGCTTGCAGCATCATATTTCCAGGCGGCTGATGAATAGGCGAAGGACCTTTTTGGAAATACTAAAGAACAATAGAATTTAAAATATCCATTACATTACTCCTAAGTAAATGAATTAATTAACCTGATTTGCCTGCATAGGTACTCAGCCGTTGCTGATGCTGCTGTTTAGTCGTTCCAAAACTAGGCGGTCGACTATTAATGTCGAAGCTTTCACTTGTAAAAGTGACTTGAATCTCACAAAGTAACACACAAGTCGATGGCATAGCTGAGGATGTTCGCTAATTTGGAATTGAATTCGTAGCTTTGGTGGGGTTGTTGCTGCTGGTGTTGTTGCATTACAAGCATCTGACTATTTGCAGCGACGGTGACACCTCCGCCGTCAACACCTGCGGCAGCTATGGCCGTTGAGATGTACACACAAATACAATGGGCAGCGTCTATCGTCAGGCCCGTCGAGAGGGGGGGGGGGGGGAAAGGGGGGGAAACCCCCCGGGCCCGGGATTTTTTAGGGGCCCGTAAAATTGAAAGCAATGAGAAGAGTGTTTTTTTTTTCAATATACTCTCATCATCAACATACCTATTCCCACTTATTTTTAGGGGCCCGAAAATTTAAAAACCATTCATGCTTTCGCAATCGGGCCCCAGTTTGTATGTTATCTACCAATCTATCAGTCACAAGCTTGCCGATCTGGGCCCCTGATTATAATTGGCGTACATTTTGTTTAATATTTAATGGAAAATTGGGCAACTCTGAACTATTCAAAGAAAGTTATAATAAATTGTTTGGCTTTTCTTATTTATTTTATCAAATTTATTTTATTTTAAAAATGTTTAAAGTCAATTTAAGGGGCCCGGCAAATTAAAACAAAACACAAATATTTATTTCGGTTTCTGTTTTTATAAAGTTTCTTTTCTTCTATTTCTGTTTCTGCTGTAAACGAAATTTTTGATTCGGTTTCGGGGGACCGGAAAATCCCACGCAAACGTTTTTCAATTGTGGTTTCCCTAATATTTATTAATTAATACTTTGAATAAGTTGTTTACTGAAGATTTGATGGATATCAAATCACTTCAAAGTGTGTATATTAAACCAGCCATATGCAGGTAGTTTGGATAATGCTTTTTTGTGCATTTAAGGAAAGATTTTTTATGAATGAATACCAAAGGGTAAATGAATGAATGACTCTAGGTAAATACGTTTTCGTATTTTATAACAGCAGGTAATTAAAATTTAGGGATGATTGGGTTAGTTCTAAGATACTGTGTCTGTGTGTACCTGAATAGAGCTAGATGCATTATGTACCTACTCGTATACAATTTTTGTACGACGATGCAGCTTATTAGATACTGGACTTTAAATGCATATGGTCAAATTGTTTGTTAATTGGGAGTATGTATCATAAAAAAAGGTTTAAGTAAACAATTTAAAGATTGTCAAATTAAAAAATTACCAACATTTGATTTTTATAATGTAGGTAGTCCACCGGAATTTCCCGTTCGGTTCCCCGTAATTTTGTTCTATGTTTTAGATTTTCTGCACTGTTTTAAATGTTTTTTAAAGAATTCTTCCGCCTTCCTAACTATGGTCATTGAGATATGTACATATATATATCGCGTTTCTCAGAAACATTGGGACACAGATAGGGTTTTAGCGGGGATACCGATATTTGCAAATATCTATATAAATATCGCTGGCTTACAGTTTTCCATCATAACGTTTTTGGAAATCCAAAAGACCATACATTGAAGAAAAGTGTAATTATTTCGGCTACAAATTTTTAAATATAAAGAAAAACAAGTTTTTTGTGAGTTTACACTTTGGAACCATAATTAGTGACTACTGCGTAAAATACCTACCAAACTGAAAAAAAATATTAGACTAGTGTTGGTGAATTAAAATATAATACAGGTATGTACATTTCCATTAGTTAAAAACATTTAAAAATAGATATGTATTTTCATTACTTTTTTAACTGAACGTTTCAATTACAGATCATGTACACACACCAGTCGGGAGCTCAAAAGCGCAAAGAACGCTTAAAGCGCGAGAGACTTGAAAGAGAAAGCATGAAAACCCAAAGAACTCTGTTGGATTTCGTTTCAAAAACGCCAGAAGAAGAAATAAAATCAAATGAAATACTGGAATTGAACTCAAGCGATGTAAATGATAGTCTGCCAAGTTGCTCATCAGGACTTAATCGAGTGACCGAAAGTGCAGTTATTTCCGATTCGAATCCAATTTCTGGATTGGAAAAAGAAAAAGATTGCACATTACACTCCACTAAGGGAATGGTTAGAACTGACCTTCTTAAAGATTACGATGTTGGAACAATACATACCGAGTTCGTGCAGCCTGACTTAGCAGATGCCGTAGTTCGTCGAGGCCATGAGAAGTTACCTGCTTCTTTTCCACGTGATCGAAACAACGAGAAATTTCCGACCTCGCTACTTTCGAAAATCTTACCCAACGGCGAATTGATAAAGCGCGATTGGTTAGTGTGGAGTAACCTTAAAAATGCATTCTATTGCCTACCTTGTCGTTTGTTTACAACAAATAAAATCAATACACATCGTTCAAATCTGTGTCGTCCAGAAGGATATTCTTGCATTCAAGTGTGGAAAAAGCTTTACGACAAATTGCCTGCCCATGAAAACAATACCGATCATGTCCAGTGTTACGTTCGATGGCGCTCATTACAACTGCGAATAAAGAAAAACTTTTCGATTGATTCTCTTCTCAATGACGAAATCACTAGGGAAACCAAAAAATGGCAAGGAATTCTATATAGAATATTGGACACCATTCTCTTCCTTGGCGAAAGGGGACTAGCACTACGAGGCGATAGTAATCTTATTGGAGAGCCAAATAATGGAAATTTTTTGGGCATTTTGGAATTAATTAGTCATTATGACCCCTTACTTCAGGAGCACTTGGAAAAAGTAAGAATTTCACAACAAGAACACAAACGTTTGCAAGTCCACTACCTTTCCGTTGAGATTCAAAATGAGTTCATTAAAATTTGTGCCCAACATGTGAATTCAGCTATTTTGAAGGAGAGAGAAAACGCCAAATACTTCGCTATAATTGTCGATGCAACACCCGATTCAAGTCATGTGGAACAAAACACATTTATTTTGCGATATCTGCGCTTGGAAGAAAATGTGTTCTCCATCCAAGAACGGTTTTTGGAATTTGTCGATTGCAACAAAAAAACTGGCACCGCAATAGCTGATTTGATCTGCGAAACATTGGCAAAGAATGAAATCCCTTTAGAAGACTGTTGTGCACAAGGCTATGACAATGGAAGCAATATGAAAGGACAGTATAATGGTGCACAAAGTCATATTTTAAAGAAAAATCCGAATGCCGTGTATTCACCATGTGCAGCTCACAGCCTTAACTTGTGTGGAGTCGATTCAGCGGATGTTGTACTGCCGCAATCACATTTTTTGGTGTTGTTCAAAAGTGTTTCAACTTGTTTAGCAGCAGTGCCCAACGTTGGGAAATTCTTAAGGAACATGTGCCCGGATCCCTTCACAAACTTTCCGATACAAGATGGTCAGCTAGAATTGAGGCAGTGAAACCATTTGCAAATCATCTAAAAAACCTTAGAACATCATTAGAAGCCTTAAGTGATATTAATTTAACTGCTGAAGCTCGAAGAGATGTAAATGGCGTTTTAAAATATATGCATAAATTTGAATGCGTCCTGATGTCTTCGATTTGGTGCAAGGTTCTTAGCGCTATAAATGAAAGAAGTATCATTCTTCAATCCAGAAACATGACTATTGACGTTGAAATTCGAAATCTTGACAACTTGATCTCGGATTTGAACATTATTCGAAACGGATGGGATCAAATTTTATCTGAATGCAAAGCAGTTGCTACTGGATTGGGGGATGTTCCAGAATCGTTCCCATCGAACCGAAAAAGGCAATTAAAGAGACATTTTGGAGAAAATCGAGGAGGCGGAGAGCAAATTGAAACAGACGAAGAAATAAATTTCAAGAGAAACACCTTTTATGTCATAGTTGATTCAATTTTATCTGGAATTTCTCGTCGGTTCGATACGATGAAGAATTTGAATGCTACATTTTCATTTTTATGGCAGTTTTCAACAATGGACGAAATTGAGATTAAAAACTCCGCTACAAGATTCATCCAAAAGTATAACTCGCATGTGTCTCAAGAGTTGAAAGAAGAAATAATTCATCTGAAACACATTTATGAAGCCAATTTTGAAGCAGAACTTCCGCCATTGAGTTTGCTCAATGCTATTTATTCCCAGAACTTGGAGACGATTTTCCCCAACATTTGTGTTGCTCTCCGTGTGTTTTCCACAATTCCTGTAACCGTAGCTAGTGCCGAACGTTCATTTAGCGTCCTTGCCAGAACAAAGAATTTTCATCGTTCGTGCTCATCACAAGATCGTGTTTCTGGACTTGCTACACTATGCATCGAAGCACCTTTGGCAAGGAAATTGAATTTCGATTCAATTATAAGTTGTTTTGCCGCTCAGAAAGCTAGGAAAGCTCGTTTGCAAAAAGAAATATTTCATTGAATGCAAACTAACTCTTATGAAAACATTGTGATAATATTTTAATATAAAGAAAAACAATAAAGAATATTTAATGTAAACCTTTTAAAATACATAGTTTTTTTTAGGGACAAATTTCAAATACTTTTACTTCGCTCTATTTTATTTTCATAGTAGGTAATAGATCTTCATGCTAATTTTTTTTTTAAATAGTTAATCGACCGTATTATCAGTTACTAACTGTCGTTGTCTGTTCTACTCGCATGTAGAATTATTTTCTATCCATCTTCCATTTCAACTAAACTGGACGATACCCGTGAGATTGATTTGATGATTAACACTTTTTTTCGGTTCACTTTGCGAACAAAAAATTATTATTTCCGTTGATTCCAACCAATGTCATGCTGATGCTATTCGTAATTGAAATTAGAACGTACCATATCAGTAGGCATGAACTTTGAAAAAAAAAATGGTAAATAAGGGGGGGCCCGAGATTTTTCCGTCCCGGGCCCGGATTTTCTCTCGACGGCCCTGTCTATCGTTAAAAACATTGATATTATTTTGTTAAGAGAAATATAATATAAAAAACTTACCTGTAAATAAGTATACTTTGTCTTCCAGATTTCTTGATGGAAGTTGCTTTCTGCATTATGGTATGGTATGTAATGGGCAGCATCTAAAATGGAAACAAAGAGTATAAAATAAATCGATTATTGTTGCACCTCCTTCGCTGCAATTTGACTTACTTTTTATTCAATGAAGTGAACTTGTATATTATACTCTTTTCATTATAAAGGTTTTTGGTCTGAAAAATATCAAATTATATTAAATATCAAAGCAATTAACAAAAACTTACTCTTAAAATCCGAAACCCATTGTTTTGTTTTGCAAAATTGATTGTCATTTTTGACAGGTCACAAAAATTCCATAAGTTTCTATTTTAGCCCAAACCCCATTTTGTTTTTTTTTTCCCACTCACATGTATTCACCGATAGCGAATCTGAGAGAGTTCACCTCGAATTTGAGAGAGTTCACCTCGAATAAAATTTGAGGGTGTTTCAGGTAGGACGGGTACCGGTCGGGACTCTAGATAATATATTTTCTCTATGGAAAAAACTATGAGGTGAACTGAGCCGTTCAAAAAAGAGATCCGTTGAATTCAAAAATTGAAAAATTAATGCAATATTTTGAGAAAAATGAATTGTGCAACTTCGTTTCAGTGAAAACTGTGCTAAAAATAATATTTGCCTGCTTTTGGCATACAAATTCTGTGATTTTTATAAAAAGTTTCGCTAAAAACAGAAAAAATCATACAGAAAGTATAGGCGCACCCTCGAACTGCAATGCGAACGTGGCTTAATTTGAGTTAAGCCCAGTTTTGACAGATTAACAGCGAGGTGAGTATTTTGACAATTCTACGAAAATGTAAACAAAACAAAATTAATTCCCAGTAATGCAAATGAAGGTAAAACAATTTAAATACAAAATATTAATTTATTGAAATAAAAATATATAATGAATTTGCACCTAATTTAATCCTCAGATAAAGAAGAAACCAAGGAGAATGTTGCAGCAGGAAAAGTGGAATCTCCCGAGAAGGAAGCCAGCAACGCCGACGTATTTATTCTGGAGCGAAGAGGTACAAATCCAAGGTAAGTGTGTTCATTACGTTAATTTTAAACTCAAATTATATGAATATTATTTTGTTTTTTTTGTTAAAATTACACTTGTGAACAAGATTTTTTTCCTGGCAATCAAATCGCTCTAATCCGATGGATTCTTATGTCCTCATTTTTAATCAAATATCGTCTGGCTATGTGTTATCGTGAGCTGAATGACTCCAATTTGGCTATTTCGACATTGCAATCGATTCTGAGATAAACATGCTTCTAGCAAAGCTACAACATCGACAGTCAAGAAATCCATTGGAGGCTATTGCCTCTTACAAAGATGTACTGCGTGATTGTTCAATGGCCATGTAGGCTATAAGTTCACTCTTGGAAGCCGGCGTCGATGGAATTGAAGTCAATTCGTTGGTGAATAGTAAGCAAGCAATGATTTTAAATATTTTGTGTGTTTTAAGCTTCTTTTATACTATAAACACATGATAAGTCCATATAGCACAGAACATATCATGCCATTAGCCGTGGTCTATGAGAGGAATATTAATCTAGCAGAATTGGAAAATCTGGCTAGCCAGCAATCGAATATCAATGAATTTAGTTCGGAAAATTGGTTTGTCATGGCTGAGAGTCTATCGGCAAATGGAAAATACGAACAGGCTTCCTATTTTACCCACAAAGCAATTTCAGTTGATTCAACAAACGTTGAAGCGTATCTTTTGCGTGGGAAGATATTTCTTCAATTGAAACGATATAAGGAAGCAATTCATTATTATAGGGCAGTTCAGAGTTTGGCTAACTATCGTTTTGAGATATACAAAGGTCTTGCGGGTTATTACATCGGACTTAAGCGCTTAAAAGATGCACAGACAATATGTGCATTGGTTCCACGCTATTTCAGGAACTGCCCCAGGAGCTATGTGGTAAGAATTTGTTGTTATTTTTCATTTGCATTTTGCCTTAACTTACTATGAATTTCGATGAAATATAAACAGCTACTTGCCAGTACACTTTTGTACTCTTCGAATACCGTTACAAAACGCCAGGCAAAGACTTTCATTAATCGGGCTTTAGAAATTGACCAGTTCTACTTTCCGGCCGTATCAGCGATGGCAGAGATTCTCCAATCTGAGGAAGAAACACAGGAGCCCATTAAACTGTTGAAAAAACAAGCCGCCAGCTATCCCAGTTGCAAGCTTTTCACAATGCTAGGAGATATTTTAAGTAGCGAAAAAGATTTGGATGGTGCTTTAGAGTACTACACCATTGCTCTTAGGTTTATATAACAAAGAAAAAGTGAAACTTTTTAAGGTACAAAAGTTTGTTTAATTTTTTTTTTAAGCATGGAACCCACAAACCACCGAGCTTTAGAAGGTGTAAATGCCCTTGGCCAGGCATCTGAAACAACAACAAAACAAGATGAGTGTTCATTTGCAACACTTTCGCAGGATGAAGAATGGCCAATTGATGATGATGAACCATCAATTGAAGCAGTTGAGTTTTCATCAACAGCTGCTGCTAATCCAGATGGCGAATCAGAAAGCTATTAGTTAGAGAGAGAATTCTCTCAATTTATTTAGCTAAATTTGCTATTAATAATTACAATAAATATGTGATAAATAGGTATATAAAATATATGTTATTTACAATGGCATTGGCATTTTAATAGATTATTTAACATTTAAATAGATTGTTTAACAAAACTTATTATTTCTTTTTTAAATTCGAACTTATTAGTTAATTGTTTAACATCATTTGGTAAATCATTGAAAAGTTTAAATCCTTTATATATCAAACTATTTTGAGATCTTGCATTTCTACATGTTTGCAGTCTAAAATTCTCTCTATTTCTTAACAAATATGGTTGAACATCTCTGACGTAACGAATATATTTTGACAAGTATGTTGGTAATAAATTATTTTTGATTTTGAAAACAAAAAGTAAAACATTGAAATAAATACGCTGTTTAACAGACAACCATTAAAGTATTTAACATAACTACAATAGAAGTATATTTACTACATCGGAGTATTACACGCATTGCTTTATTTTGAAGTTTCTGTAAATTGCTCATAGAGCTTTCATTAATTAAATACAAAACAGTAGAACAGAACTCAAAATGCGGTTTAATAATTACATTGTAAATATTTATAGCAGTTATAGTGTCTACTTTATTTCGAATCCTTCGAAAGAAACCTACTTTTTTTGAAATTTTTTTTGAAATATATTGCACATGTTGTTCAAAACTTAATTTATAGTCAATAAATACACCTAAATACTTTATTTGTAAAACTTGTTCTACAATTTCTTGATCTATAGTTACGTTAACATTAACACTATCATTTAAAGCCATACACTTAGTTTTTGTTACATTTAGTTTAAGTTTATTAGCCTTCAGCCACACATTTAAAATATCAAGGTCTTCTTTTAACAGTCTTTCACATTCTTGGGTTGTTTCCGCTTCAACAAATAATAGGGAATCGTCCGCAAACAAAGCAAGCTCACAATTTTTAATAATTTTGTTCATGTCATTGATGTAGCAGTTAAACAGTAATGGCCCAAGTATTGATCCTTGCGGGACTCCCAGATCAGTAGGTTCAGGATCAGATATGACATTATTGATTTTGGTTCTTTGAGAACGTCCCAATAAAAAACTATGAAACCAATCAAGAGCGACATCATTGATTCCATACTTGCACAATTTCTCCAGCAATATAGATATAAGGATCGATTGTCTCAAAAGCTCGTTTAAGGTCAAGAAAAACGCATACAACTTTCTTACCTTTTGAGATATAGATTCTTTCCAACTTATCAGTACCATGTTTACTGCAGATTCACAAGAATGTGATTGACGGAACCCTGATTGATTTTCAATAATTATTTTATTATCAGACAGATATTTTGAGAGTTGTTTATACACAATTTTTTCAAGAACTTTTTCATACACAGGCAATGAGTTAATAGGCCTAAATTCTTCACACTTTACAGTTTTTTTTTTATTTTTTCAATAGGTGTCACAATTGAATTTTTCCATGTGGATGGAAATTGACCGTCTGTTAATGATGTATTGATTATTTTTAGCAAAGCAGGACCAACTACATCAAAAGCATCGAGTAGAAATTTTGGGGATAGAAGATCACTGTCTTTTTTATTATTTAGCTCTTTAATCGTTTTCTTTAATTCATGTATCGTTATTAAATTAAATACAAAGGGATTTTCAACAACATAGTCTATTTGATTTATGAATGGGACATTGTCAATTGTACTATTTATTGTTTTTACACTGTTAATGACGAATTTATTAAACCGGTTTGCTAATTCTTTGTTATCTGTGATAACATCACCACCAAATTCAACTTTTTCTATTTCACTTTTTATTTCTTGTAGTACTAATGTTTTAAGGGTTTTCCACATATCTTTTTGATTGGAACAGTTTGATAGATTTCTTTTTATATGGTTATTTTTCGCACGGTCAAGTTCTTTGGAATAGGTATTTCTAATATTTCTGAAATTACACCAATCGTCTAGACTATTTGTAAAGATAGCTTTTCTTTTTGCGGCACGTTTTTGATTTTTAAGCGAATTTAAGTGCTGATTAAACCATGGGTTTTCATTTTTTCTTATGTTTTTAGTGATTTTAAACTTATTTACAACAGTGAACAACTTATTTACAAAATTTTCCGCGATTTCGTTAACATCAGTACGATCATACAAATTTATACGACTTTGATCAAATGTTAATAGTAAATTAGCCTTGGAATATTTCAAAATCTGTACTTTCTTAAGTTTTGGTTCAGGATATGATTTTTCTCTAAGGGGAAGTTTTACGCAAATGGATTCATGATCTGCAATATCAAAATCACCATTAACTTTAGTTATCAACTGAGAACAATTTGAAACAACATAATCTATTAAAGTTCTAGAAGTACTCGTTATTCTTGTTGGTTCATTTATCATCTGGGTACATCCATTTTCAAGAATTATTTTATAACAATCGCGTTTATAAATATTATTTTCATCGAACCAGTCAATATTGAAATCACCAATTAAAATAACTTTATTATTGTCTTGGACCAGACAATCCATCAACTCACTAAAATTATCACAAAATTGTCTAATGGATGACGATGGAGATCTATATAGACCCGATATTACAAAATAAAATAACCCACATCGTACTTCAATAGAAAGACACCATATATCCATGTTCAATGTTAGTGTATATAATAATTGTTCAAACTGCAGATTTTCATTAACATAAATAGCAATTCCACCTGTATGTCTTGATAAACTGTCACATCTTATTAAATTGTAATTTTCGATATTAATTTCATTATCCGAAATATTTTCAGTCAAACAAGTTTCACTTAATACAATTATATCAAACTTCATAGTTATTACAATTTGTTCAAGTTCATTGAAATTTGCTATTAAACTTTGTATATTAAAGTACACAATTGTAATTTCGGTTGGTTGCTAATATTTAATTTTGTTCTTTTGAATTTGAACTTTCTTTTTAAATACCGGACATTCATTACTTCAACTATCATGATCAAAATCAAGATTGAGTTTTAAATTCGCATTATACTGAACACAATTTATACACTTCATAGAATTTTCACATTTTCGCTCTTCATGGGATTCATGGCTATCCGATATGGTCGGATGTAGATGCTTAGGCTATCGTAGTTTTATCTTTTAATTATTATTATTATTCTGTTTCAATATATTCGCAAGCGATACAATGTAGTAGAAAAATTTGAAGGTGAGATTCGAAGTCAGGATATCTTAATCCTCTCAAAAAGTATATTTTTTGTTTGGGTGACAAAAAAAAAGTATAATTTTGTCGACCAGTGTTATCAGACTCAACGGAATTTAAACAATGCACTCTGAGGCAAAATTAAAAGAACGAATTTCTGACTAATGCTGTTGACCACATGAAATCACAAAGGAATACATACGAACGTGATGAACCAAAACATAAGAAGAATATGATTAAAAATACTGTTTTTAATTTTGTTAAATTGAACATATGTATGTCTCAATAAAAAAATAAAACCCACAGCTTATTTGTTTTTTATTATTATTTGCTAAAAACGAAATAAAAAATAAAAAAGGTATAATCCACTATAATAATTGACCTGAGCAGATCAAATTTGGGAAAACCAAAAAGAAGTGTTTTGTTACGGCTGCATGTTTGGCAGCTAAGGCGTCGAACGGCGCAGATTTTGTTCCTACAAAATAAAACAGAATTAATTTAAAATAGAGGAAGACAATAACACAGTAGTTTATACTCACGATTTTTGTTCTCGCTGCCAGTCGTCATAGTCGTGAACCTTCACAAAACCACCCCGTCGGGGAATCGTTCCTGGCCAGCTGAGGCGTTCGGCTGCGGGAAAAATTGCCCTGAAATACGAAAGATGATGGATAAGTAGGAAAAAAAAAATCAACATAAGAACATATTTACTTACGATATTGTCCTCGCTGGTCGTCACTACCAGCGGAGGGATGTCGGCGGAGGTCGTGGTTCTCATGGTGAGCCGCAATTCGGTGAACACCAAGTTGTGTGGCAGCAGAGGCGTCGCTGGCGCTAAATTACAACCTAAAAACACAAATGAGAAAAGATATTTAATTAAATTCAACATGGATTTTAATAATAGTAAAGGATTAGGTACTTACGATATTTTTTTTTCTTGCTGCCGGACCCTTGGTCTTCGCCTACCGCCATTCCGCCCCATCCCCGTTGTTTGGTTATCCTCCGGGCATCGGCGACTGGTAATTGGTAATCTGAAAAAAAACAAACAATATAGTAAGAAAATAGAAATATATTATCAAATGTTATAAAAAGAAAATAATAAATACTTACCGGAATAACTATGGTGGAGGGTGCGCAGGTTTGGTCGGCTTGTTGGTCTTGTTACGGGCGGTGTGAATGGTCCATTCCATTCATTCATCAATGGCTGAAAGCGGAAGTAAACAATAGACAAATAAAAAAAAAACATGAATGAAAGTAGAAAGAAGCGAAAAGAATTTTTGGAATGCGGATGTGTTGGGCTGGAAAGAGTTGAATTGACTTATTAT
Source organism: Eupeodes latifasciatus (assembly GCA_920104205.1). Classification (NCBI taxonomy): domain Eukaryota; kingdom Metazoa; phylum Arthropoda; class Insecta; order Diptera; family Syrphidae; genus Eupeodes; species Eupeodes latifasciatus. The sequence goes on along the minus strand of OV049924.1, from coordinate 209,496,268 downwards.
GTGGTTAAGGCTAGGTATGCAATGATTCTTATATAAAAATTCTTACGTGTTTAAAGTTGCGTTGTTCTGTTAGGGTTTCATGCAATTGGTGCAATTGAAGCAATCGGTGCAATTGGTGCACAAGGAAAACAATTTGTTTTATTTAGTATTTTATTTTATTTGTATTTTTTTTTGTTAATTAAACTGAATTGAATAATACATAAATAAATGATAAGTGAATAAATAACAAATTAAAAAGTTCACAAAAATAATTACAAAAAGTAAACGAAAATAATTTAACGAAACTAAGCAATAGAAAAAAAAAGAACGCATCACATATAGGATTACTAGGGCTTAAAGCTAAGTTTGACAAGTGCATCGACTAAAAATGGCCGAGTGCATGACGTTGCATTCTACGGGCGCAATCAAAAGTGAATAGAGGAAGGTCAATCGTAGGTTAGAAGGAGGTTTTGAGCGAATGAAGAGGACATTTCAAATTCAAACGTCAGAGAGCTTACAAGGTGAAACTACTTCAACGAGTTTTTTATTTAAAAGTTTGATATAATATAGTGCGAAGTGCATTTAGAAAATATATGTATTGTTTCTAATATCCAGGCTAAAAGCTGAAACAAAACATTTGGTGAATCTTATTTCTGAAATTTTATCGTAAAAGGGGTGATTGTAAGATCCTGCACTAGGTAATCCGTGGCTTTGGTCAGAGTTGGTTTCAACGAATAGAAAAACAGGAGCTTAAGCCCGTGAAACTCCGGGTGATCAACGGGAGTCGAACGGACGTCACCCCTTTTTCCGTTCTTTTTTCTTTTTCCCTTTTCATTTTTTGTCGTAATTTTTTTGAAGATAATTTTCGTAGAACGTCGCAACAAGTACCGAAGCAACTCTAAAAAAAATTTGGCAAGAAAGTTGCCGGCCGTCGGTACGATCCCCCCCACCAACCGGCGAGTTATAGCCGAGCCGAACAAGCATGCCGCGACCCCCGCAGCGGACATCGTGTGCCTTTTTCCTCCCTCTCCTTAGGTCGTCCGATTCCTTTTTCTTCTCCTTATTCTTTCCTGACTTTCTTTCCTGTCAACCTTTTTCTTTTCCTTCTTCCTTTTAGCCCTGGCCTAAGATGAGGTGCTGCCAACTCAACATCAATTGGCAGCGAGAAGCGGCAGCACGGCGGCCTGGCCAATGTCATCTGGTCTTAAACATTGAGCCAGAACGCATCACAATCTTCAATTCTTCTATATATATAAACTTCATTTCAAATGGCGCCCAACGTGGGGCCCGATTGTTTTCCTTCAGTGTTCCGACCGTTGGCGTTAAATACGTCAAATCAAGGCGTAAGTCTTAATAACGATTGCTCATTAGAAGGCGTTTTAATCGCGACGTGTCGATCTGGCGTGAGAGGCAAGAACGGTCGAAACAGTTTTGTTTGTCATCAGTTGCATTCCTTCGATTCTTAGTTTTCATGTCTTCAAAGGGAGAGTCTTTACATAACCTTTGAATTGCGGTTAACAGGTCGGAGTTTAAAGAAGCCGCAATTGGCGTTCTCCGTTCAAGTCGTCTTTGCTACCGGTGTCGAGCCAAAGTGTAGTCTTTGTTAAGATAGCTCTTTAGAAAGCTTTTCGAATCGCGACGCGTTGGTTCGATCCCGACAGCAAGAACAATTTGAAATTGTCTTCGTGTCGTTTCAGTGTTTAATTACTTTTTGGGTTCATCACACTCCGAGTATGAAAGTTTCTCGGGGAGCACCATTACCAGTCGGCAGTTGAGTCATACATATGTCGTCAACACAGGTTCAGAGCAAGCCACTCCCTTTGCTACCCCAAACACCCCCGAATAACAAATACAAAATACAACAACAACATTCAAGCATTTCAAACAACGTTTCTGTCGATTGCACATTGTTTTTTTATTAGGAGTTTTTTTTTAGAGAATTTTTCGTTTGAGTTTTTTTTGAGAGTTTTTTTTTGTTAGAGTTTTTTTTTTTAAGTTCATAAAAATGGTTAGCGAATAATTAGATTTCGTCATCTGTTTTTTTAGTGAACTTTAATTGGTTTTTAGTCAGTTTTAGGTTAGTTATTTATTATTTTTTCGTTTATATTTTTTTTTAGTTTTTAGTCATTTGGTGGCTGGTAGTTATTAAGCCTTAGTTCATAAGTCAAAAACGTAAAAAGCAGAAAAAAATTATTAGTACTAAGTTTAGACCTTACAGTTTTTCATTTTTTTTTTCGGTCAGTGAATTTGATTGTCAACAGTTTTAGATATAGTTTTTTTAGATTGAGATTTTAGAATTGTAAGTTCATTATTCATCTTCTTTATCAATATTTTTCTTGTTATTTATTATTTTTTCGTCATCTTGTTAAACTTTGCATTATTCCATCAAAGTTGCATACATATTTTTTAATTTGTTCGTAAAAGTTTCAATTTTTTTTAGTGTTTAGTTCATTGGTCTCAATTGTTGTTTTTTCTTCAATATTACTTATTTACATTAGTCAAAATTTCATTTCATTTATTTATTTATTTATTCAAATTTCGTCATATAAATTTTATAATTGGTCATCCAAATTCCATATCATTTATTTATTTCGTCAAAATTTCATTTTCGTTTTCTTATTTATTCATGTCATCAAATTTCGAATTACTAATCGGCAAATTTTATATTTAGTCATAAAAATCTTACATTTGGTAATCCAAAATTAATAATTTTTTTTATCAATATCAAATTGGATATTCGTCAAATTTTATATTTTGTCGTCAAAATTTTATATTTTGTCAACAAAATTTAATTGTTGATTTACTTCGAAATACCAAATTTGGTCGTCAAAAAGTCAATTTTTCGTATTTCGTCAGGGTTTAATATATTTTTGTCAACAAAATTTCTTATTGATTTATGTTAGTATTTTTCATATTTTATTACCCGAATTTCATATTTCGTTTATTTGTCAAATTCCATATTTCATCAACACAAATTTTTACGTTTTTTTTTTTAAATTGTTCTGAGGAAAGTTTGTCAAACAGAAGTAGTTTTGAGATTCTTTATTTTAGTTGATCAATACAAGAATCAGTAAGTTTTCTCAGGCCAATTCTTACAAGATTGAGAATAATAACAGTATCATAGTAGCGAAAGTTTTTCCTTAAGTGGTAATGAGTCATAAGCCTCAATCCAACGAACCCAATACTCCACGCAAAGTTAACGTTTTCCACAGACCAGTTACCCGGAGTCAATTCAAGTTAGTGGGAGATTACGATAAAATGCCCACCGTACGTTCACCTCCACGCGGATCTGGTGATCCACCGACCATGCAGGATCCACCAACAGTAAGTAAGCCTAGTGGCACAAATAACCAGGTCGTGGGTGAGAATACCACAACGAAACCACCAGCTCAACCTTCATATCACGGTACAAGCGGGTCGGAAGAAACTGTCGGGACAGTTTCGACACCCCCATATAGCAATATAACGTCCGCGGATGAAAGAGTTCCAACCGGAGACCACAGGGTACCAGTTGACGTTCAGGGAGAACGAACCAGCAATATTAGCCCCATGGAGGCTTTCCCAGAAAACACACCGCGAGGCGAAGCAGTGTCAGAACAGGCGAATATAGACCGATTCGACCAAGGACAAGGAGTCACCGCGAGCAGTGTATCGGCGAAGTTAAAGACACTCATCAACTTAGCTGTCGTGAACGCATACGAGTCCTACACGAGATCAATTAGTGGAAATGTGTCCGAGTCAGTTAGAAGCGAAGTTGAGAGGGGATTTTTGGATTTCGTGAAAGAAATCAATTATGCTACGCGACCGATTCCACCACTAGAAGAAAGGATTCGACCACCGACGGTGCCACGGTCATCTGCTCCCAGGACTACGCCAGAGATGCCACAAGCACATCCAACAAAATTTCCGGCGAATAGTTTACCACCGCTTCCATCGCTTCACTCACAAGGAGTGGATCCGGAATTTCGTTATGCGAAACCAAATTCCAACTGGACAATTGCCGCCTACGAATCATTCGGGGCGAGGATTTCAGGAACCATCGCACGTTGGAAGAAACCATCCATACGGTAACAACAACAACAACCATAGGATGCCATACCCGCCGGAAGGTTACTATTCCGGAGAAAACCGATATCCCGACCATCAATTTAGATCGCCACCCTCTTATCAGCCGAGAGCAACAAGACCGCCGATTCGGATCGATAAGTGGGGAATACTTTTCGAAGGTAAGCCGGAACGACTAACCGTCGAAGATTTCATTTTTAGAGTTGAATTGCTTCAACGACAGCATGGATGTTCCTGGGCGGAAATACTAAGAGACTTCCATTTATTATTATCAGGAACAGCATACGAGTGGTACTGGCAGTATCAACGAACAAGTTATCGTACGGACTGGCCAGGACTTAGAGACGCCTTAATACGTCAGTTTAAAAATTTAAAATCAGATCTCGAGATAATGAGAGACATCATGGACCGACGTCAAGGAGCCTGGGAACCCATTGATACATATTTCGCAGCCATATACAAGCTGAAAAGTCAGCTCGGAATTCAGATTTCTGAGGAAGAGTTGGTGCGAATCCTAAAGCGAAATTTGAACGATCGCATCGGGAAATTGGTTTACCCTCAAGCGCTCTTCAATCTCGACCAACTGAGGAGAGCATGTAAAGATGCGGAGTTCGCTTTTCCACAGAGAGGAACCGATAGGGAACGTGAAGTCGCTAGGCCAGTTAGGCAACAAAACCGTTTTGCAGCTAACGAACTAGCATTCGACAGCCCCGAGTACGAAGAAGACCACGTCGACGCGTTCCAACAATCCAGTAACAGAACTCGTACGTCCCGGAATAGCAACGAGTCAAGACAATTGAAATGCTGGAATTGTCACGAAATGGGGCACAGCTACGTAGATTGTCCGTCTCCAAGCCATAGAGTCTATTGTTTTGGATGCGGTAAAGAAGAAGTGATTAAACCCAATTGTCCTCAATGTCGGCCGGGAAACTCCAGGTCGAACGTGAGGAGTCTGGGGGAATCACGTTCGACACAGACACCCCACGAACCACCACGATCGACATAGGCATTCAAACACAAATTTTCGAAAACAATAAACCAATAGCCATTTTAAAAAGAAATAATTCAAATGATAAGTTAGATAGTAAGTCAATAAATAATAGCATAAATAAACTTCAGTTTACTCCGTTACATATCCGTCTCAAGGAATATAAAGAAGCTAGAGAAAGAATCTTCAATAGTAATATAAGCGCAATATCAGATAGAATTTTAAAAACACGTCAAAGATATCGTCAAAGGAAGAGTACAAGAAATTGCATAGCAGCGACAACAGTTTTTACTAGTTCAGATCCTCGCCCGTATGCAAAACTAAAAATAGGTCGAAAAGAGTTGTACGGTTTATTAGATAGCGGAGCAAGTATCAGTATACTTGGCAAAAACTGTTTGAATTTCGTAGAAGATGTAGGAATGAAAGTTATCCCATATAAGTCAGGAGTTAAAACTGCCGATGGGAAAAATCATTAAATAATAGGAAAAGTAAAATGCCAATTAGAGTATAATGGAATAGAAGATGAGTTTTTATTTTATTTAGTTCCAGGCCTCGACCAAGAATGTTATTTAGGAGTTGATTTTTGGAGGACTTTTCGTGTCGCTCCAAACATAATTAGTTCCATTACGGAACCTGAAAACACTCCGCATCCTAACGCACATATTTTATCTTCTGAACAACAGTTCCGATTAGAAGCCGTTAAAACGAGGTTCTTGGACTACGAACGACATGGTCTTGGCAAGACTTCATTAATGAGTCATGTCATTGATACCGGAGACGCGGTTCCGGTAAAACAACGTCATTACCCGGTTTCTCCAGCGGTACAAGCCTTTCTATATGAAGAAATAGATAGAACGCTTAAAATAGGAGTAATCGAAGAAAATGAGAGCCCCTGGTGCTCGCCAGTAGTATTAATCAAGAAAGCAGGAGAAAACGGTGTTATAAAATATAGATTTTGTTTAGATTCGCGTAGAGTTAATGCAGTCACGAAAAAAGATGCAAATCCATTGCCTCACATAGAAGGTCTACTTAGTCGCTTGCCCGACACATATTATATAAGCAGCGTCGATTTAAAAGAAGCCTTTTGGCAAATACCGCTGGAGGAAGCCAGTAGGGAAAAGACAGCGTTTGCGTTGCCAGGGAGACCTTTGTACCAGTTCACCGTCATGCCCTTTGGGTTGTGTAATGCAGCTCAAAGGTTATGTCGGTTAATGGACAAGGTAATCCCTGCACGTTTACGGGATCGCGTCTTCGTATACCTGGATGACCTATTAATAATTGCGCCAGATTTTGAGTACCACCTTAAATTGTTAGATGAAGTAGCCACCTGCCTTAGGCAACCGAACCTCACCATCAACGTTAAAAAGTCTAGGTTTTGTTTCAAGGAACTGAAATACCTAGGTTTTATCGTTGGTGGTGGGAAGTTAAAAACAGACCCAGAAAAGGTAGAAGCAGTAGCTAACTTCCCTGTTCCGAAAAATCCCCGGCAAGTTAGGAGATTCTTAGGCCTAGCGGGATGGTATAGGCGATTTATAAAAGATTTCTCCACCTTAACAGCACCTTTGACAGATACGTTAAAGAAATCAAAAACAAAATTCTTAATGACTGAAGAAGCCCTTGCAGCATTCGAAGCCCTTAAGCAAACTCTAATTTCAGCTCCGGTGCTAACACACCCCGATTTTAAAAAGCCATTTTACGTCCAGTGCGATGCATCCGATTCTGGAATAGGTGCCGTCCTGTTCCAGAAAAATGATGATGAAGGCGAACTGCCAATATCCTTCTTCTCAAAAAAGCTGAACTCTTGTCAAAAGAACTATAGTGTGACCGAGAAGGAGTGTATGGCAGCAGTGATGGCGGTAAAACGATTCAGGCCCTATGTTGAAGGTATGAACTTCACGATCATAACCGATCACTCTAGCCTGAAGTGGCTTATGACCATGAAGGATCTGAGTGGTCGTCTTGCTAGATGGAGTTTAGAACTCCAAGCATATGCCTTCAACATAGAGCACCGCAAAGGATCGTTAAACGTTGTGCCAGACACGCTTTCTCGGGCACACTTAGATGCAGTTTCGTTGGAACAAGTAAGTCCATTGATAGATCTAGATTCCGAAGAGTTTAAGTCCGATGAGTATGTTGAACTCATGAAAACAATTCAACTTCGACAAGAAGAACTGCCAGATTTAAAAATCGTAGATGGTTATATATACAAACGTAGTTTCCCAACTGTAGATAACGATGTACTAAATGAACATCAATGGTGTTTGTGGATTCCGTCAAACCTAACACAAGACTTAATTGAAAAAGCTCATGATCCTCCACGGTCATCACACGGTGGCATAGCAAAAACGTTAAATCGAATACGACAATTTTTCTATTGGCCAAATATGACCATTCAAGTTCGTCAATACATCTCTAACTGTAAAATATGTAAAGAGTCAAAAGCGTCCAATGTTGTTTCACGTCCACCGATAACTAACAGTTACTCTACCGACAGACCATTTCAGAAACTATACATAGATCTTATAGGTCCTTATCCGCGTTCCAAAAATGGTAACGCGTATGTATTTGTTGTCCTCGACCACTTGTCCAAGTTTGTGTTCTTGAAACCTTTGCGTGCAGCAAAAGCTTCAAGTATCGTCCGTTTCTTGCGAGATGAACTGTTTAATACTTTCGGAGTACCGCAACTAATCCATTCGGACAATGGTAAACAATTCCTTTCTAAAGAGTTCCAAAATTTGTTGTACACATACGGCATAAGGCATTTCAAGACAGCCAATTACGCACCACAATCAAATGCGTCAGAGCGGGTAAACAGAACCTTGCTATCAGCCATTCGATCATATCTGCTAACCGATCAGCGTGATTGGGATAAACATTTAAGCGAGATAGCGGCGGCGCTCAGAAGTTCTGTTCACTTAGCTACTGGCACAACACCGTATTACGCTTTGTTCGGAATGAACATGATGATGCATGGCACCAGCTATGAACTCGCGAAAAAGTTAGATAATTTAGCCGATGGAGAGGTGTCGACGTTACCAAGACAAGCCAGGTTACAAATTATCCGCGAAAAATTAAAAGAAAACATTTTAAAAGGTAACGAAAGAACCGCAAAAAATTATAACTTCCGTTCCAGAAACGTGAAATATCTTCCTGGACAAGAAGTCTTCAAAAGAAATTTCATCCTTAGTGATTCGTCCAAACTATTGTCAGCCAAGTTGTGTCCAAAATTCATTAAGTGTCGTGTAGTCAAGGCGGTAGGTAAAAACCTTTACGAACTAGAAAATCTAGCCGGAAAAAGTATTGGTATCTTTCATGCGAAAGATATGAAACAGTAAAATTTGTCCTTTTGTTGCGTATTCATGTTTAATTCTCTTCGGCTCTTAGCTAACCCTAGTCAGACAAAAAGTTTTTTTAAATCTTCTTTAAAACTTTACACAATTCTAGTCAAACCTGTCAGTAGTTATTCTAAACCTTATATAGCAATGTGCAATAATCACCATGTGATGTAAAATATTATTGAATGTCCGGGTAACGACAATGCGTGTCCAGACTAATGTCCATAAGTACCTGTACTCATCGACAAAAATATCCACCACCGTACCTGATTAGCTTTAAGTATAGCGTTAAGTTAGATTTAAGTGCTAATCTGTGATACGAGACTGACTAGGTTAAGAAGCATCAACTGCGATATGAAAACAAAAAAATTGTATAAAGACTGACTAGGATAAGAAGCATCAACTGTGATATGAAAACAAAATTTTATTTTTAGACTGACTAGGATAATCAGCAACATCTGTGATATATAGGCATAACTCTCAAAAGACCGAATACAATAATTGTAATAATCCCCAAACGGATTAGTTATAAATCGGAACACCCGGTAGGGGCTCGAGTTACAAAACGACCACAAAACCCAAGTCGTAAACGAACAAACGAACAAACAAGAAAAAATCAAAACAAGAAAACATTTCAAAAACATCACCCATTATCAAGTCGCGAAACTTTTATTAATAGGTACATGTGGACACGAATAAGAATACAAAAGCAAAGAAAATGATTACCAAAACTTAAAAAATAAAATCACAGTTGTAGAGTATCAACTCCATTAATCGTGCAATCACATGTTGCAAATTTATTAAAGCTGTGATACAGTGGTCGGCATAACTATTTTGACAGATGTACATCTCTCGCTCTTGTGATAATAATTTATAACGGTTAAAGTTTGAAGAGAGCAAATCGATAACAAGTTAATTAGTATGTTATAATAGATCACGTGATGGTCAAACTCAGTCATTTGGATGGTGTTCTGCTGCAAGGCTGCTCTTTTTGTATTTAAAGTGCTATTTTCTGAGTGACAAAACTATTTTGACGGATGTTCTTCTGTATGCTTGGTAAGTTAAAATAATTTTTTTTACAAATTTAAAGCATATATCAAAAAGTTGAATTCATTAAGGCTCAGATTTGTGCAAAAATGGTTAAAACGGCAGAACTAAGTATTGAGGTTAGAGCATCTATTGTCGCTAGATTTAATTCCGGCGTGTCTATTAAACAAATATGCAGAGAACTGAATTTATTAAGACAAACCGTACACTACCAAATAAACAAACATAAAAGAACGAATTCTGTACAAAATCTACCAAGGAAGGGTAGAAAACGAAAAACTACTCTAAAAGAAGACAGGCACATTTTGAGAGAATTCACCAAAAATCCTGCATTAACCCCTAAAAGCTTGGAGCTTGAAATGAAATCCCTCCAAAAAAGTTCCGTTAGTGAAAGAACAATTCGCAGACGTCTCAAAGAATATAATTTTGGGACGTATACCGTAAGAAAGATACCATTTATAACTCCTAAGAACAAATTAAAAAGATTGAAATTCGCAAGGGAATATGTAAATAAGCCTCTTAGCTTCTGGAACAAAGTTTTATGGACTGATGAAAGTTCCTTTGAGTTTCATGGATCACCTAAAAAGAAATCTGTTCGAATGCGGAAAGAAATGCATACAAAGTTTGCTCCAGTCTTGCAGACCATGTCCCATGGTGGTGGATCAGTAATGTTTTGGGGATGCATTTCTGCAAGCGGCCATGGGGACCTAGTCCCAATCGATGGCTCCATGAACCAAAGCAAATATTTAGATGTGTTAAATGAGAACGCATTTCCATCTGGCGATAGACTCATTGGAAACTCTTTCATTTTTCAACAAGATAATGCCCCTTGCCACAAAAGCAAAATGATCACCAAGTTTCTGAATGACATTGGGTTGGAAACCCTCAACTGGCCACCCCAAAGCCCTGACTTAAATGTCATAGAAAATCTATGGGCTTATATAAAAGGAAAGAGGAATTCATCATTGAGTCGCAGGAGGGATGAGACTATTTTTGAGGTGAAAACTCTTTGGGAAGAAATACCTCAAGAAATGCTCCAGAAACTTGTAGAATCAGTTCCAAGACGACTTCAAAAAGTCATAGATGCTAAAGGAGGCTACATTTTCTACTAATTTATCAATAATTTAGTTTTAAGTTCTACAAATTGTGTTTTTTTAAGTTAAAATAAAACTGTCAAAATAATTATGCCATAACAAAAAGAGATTTTTATTTTTATTCACTAATTAATCTAATTATAATAAAATAACTGTGCCATCAAATTATCCATTTTTTGCCTAAGATCCAATTCCTATTTCAGTTTTGCCAAACAAATCTTTTAAATATCAAAATAACAAGATATTCACTCTGTCAAAATAGTTATGCCGACCACTGTATGGTCCAGGCATCCGTACCTGTTGACCAATGCTCGATCTGTGATATTTTTTTTTTATTTTTTTTTTAGTTTTAAGAGTTATAACTCCCGATCTGTGATATTTACTTTTGAGTCTGTCCAACTTTTATTAATGTTTGATCGAGTAGATTTAAAATGCAACATCAGAAAGAGTTACAATAATTGCTACTACCGGCAACGCTGGAGGTATTAGCATACCCATGTACCGTGTACCCATAAAAACCAATTCAAATTATCCAGGTATAGATAATATGAATTAATATCAAAACCATAGTCTCAAAAAAGTAAACAATCCCAATTAAAGGTCTTATCACAACAAAAAAAATATTAGTTATATATCCAGGCAAGTTTTAATCGACACGTTCGAATGATGCAAACGAAATCAAAACGCGTTAATTCATAAATCGTTCAAATCTAGAACCAAAAACAACAAAAAAAAAGAAAAGGGGTTTACCGACCGAACGATGTCAAGAACCCACAAGCAAAAGTTTGTTTTTATAAACCTAATCACACATCTCAACAAAACAACCCTTCGAATTCATTTCGATTCAAACGAAAAACTTGCTTAACGGAAATTCCGTCCATAAAAATATAAATTCTTCGAATGCGAAATAAAATGTTACGAAGCGAATAGTTTCAAATAATAAAAGGGCATGATTAGGCACCGGACCTCACTCTCCCAAAACTACATACCATGTAGGTAGGTATGTATGTGTATAGGGATAAAAACGTCCATATATAATAAAATATCATGCAATGCAAACAATATTAAAATAATAATAATAATAAAATATAAAATGACGACAATAGTTAAAAGTAATAATAATAATAAATAAAATAACTAAAATAAACGATAAAAATATCAGAACGTGCACCTGGATTCGGAAGAATTTTTCTATCGAGGATGAGGAGTTGGTAATGATGATGAACGACGTTGTCGAGAGATGTTGTCGACGGTGTTCAGGATGGGTCGTTGGACCTATGGTGGTGACAGGTATAAAATAAATTCCGCTCATATGGGGTAGGATTGTCCTCCAGAGGAAAGAAGTAGAATAAAAATGAATCTAGAAAGCGAAAGAAAAATAGTAAAAATTAAATAGTCTATCAACAGAATTCAAATAAGAATTTAAGTACCTGGATCTATCACTAACAAACGATGACGACAATCCACGTTGTTGTTTTTGTTGGCCAAAGATCCGCACAGGCAGCCGCGGGCAATGAAGGTGAAATATGTAGTTGTTGATGTTGTTCCTGGATCCACGATGAAACGATGGTGAGATGAGGGATGTCTTCGTTGAGAAAGAGAACAGCGAAGCTGGGGAAAATTTATCCATGGTGATCGCACGGTGTATACAAAATCTTTTCCCAGCTCATACCGTTGAGGAGCTACATATGGTGTCGGTAGACACAGGAAGAGGTAGAAGCACATCTAGAAAAAAAATGAGAAAACAAAAATTAGCAAGTTGAAACCGACGACATAATAAATAGAAAAAATAAAAATACAAATTTTCGTACCTGTACAGTTAGGTAGGTTGGTGTTTATGTTGCCGATGATGAGTAGTATAACGATAATGGATGTTGTCGGGTAGGGAATCCGACTCCTGCCTGCAGTTGATGGCTATTGGGTCGCTGACAGGATACAGAAAACTGAAAAGGAAAAGAAATAATTTAATTTAATTCAGTCAAACCAAACAGAAAAACAATAAACTGTACATACCTGCGAGTCGATTATCCACAATATAGACTACACTCTTTATATATAAAAAGTTGAATGGCCCGGCTTTGGAACGTGGGTTCTTCCCCACAGGCACATTATAGCTAAACAGCAGCCTAGCCATCGTCCCGGTGTCTCTGCATGTTTGGCAGCTAAGGCGTCGAACGGCGCAGATTTTGTTCCCTACAAAATAAAACAGAATTAATTTAAAATAGAGGAAGACAATAACACAGTAGTTTATACTCACGATTTTTGTTCTCGCTGCCAGTCGTCATAGTCGTGAACCTTCACAAAACCACCCCGTCGGGGAATCGTTCCTGGCCAGCTGAGGCGTCGGCTGCGGGAAAAATTGCCCTGAAATACGAAAGATGATGGATAAGTAGGAAAAAAAAAATCAACATAAGAACATATTTACTTACGATATTGTCCTCGCTGGTCGTCACTACCAGCGGAGGGATGTCGGCGGAGGTCGTGGTTCTCATGGTGAGCCGCAATTCGGTGAACACCAAGTTGTGTGGCAGCAGAGGCGTCGCTGGCGCTAAATTACAACCTAAAAACACAAATGAGAAAAGATATTTAATTAAATTCAACATGGATGTTAATAATAGTAAAGGATTAGGTACTTACGGTATTTTTTTTTTCTTGCTGCCGGACCCTTGGTCTTCGCCTACCGCCATTCCGCCCCATCCCCGTTGTTTGGTTATCCTCCGGGCATCGGCGACTGGTAATTGGTAATCTGAAAAGAAACAAACAATATAGTAAGAAAATAGAAATTTATTATAACATATTATAAAAAGAAAATAATAAATACTTACCGGAATAACTATGGTGGAGGGTGCGCAGGTTTGGTCGGCTTGTTGGTCTTGTTACGGGCGGTGTGAATGGTCCATTCCATTCATTCATCAATGGCTGAAAGCGGAAGTAAACAATAGACAAATAAAAAAAAAAACATGAATGAAAGTAGAAAGAAGCGAAAAGAATTTTTGGAATGCGGATGTGTTGGGCTGGAAAGAGTTAAATTGACTTATTATGTGGTTAAGGCTAGGTATGCAATAATTCTTATATAAAAATTCTTACGTGTTTAAAGTTGCGTTGTTCTGTTAGGGTTTCATGCAATTGGTGCAATTGAAGCAATCGGTGCAATTGGTGCACAAGGAAAACAATTTGTTTTGTTTAGTATTTTATTTTATTTGTATTTTTTTTTGTTAATTAAACTGAATTGAATAATACATAAATAAATGATAAGTGAATAAATAACAAATTAAAAAGTTCACAAAAATAATTACAAAAAGTAAACGAAAATAATTTAACGAAACTAAGCAATAGAAAAAAAAAGAACGCATCACATATAGGATTACTAGGGCTTAAAGCTAAGTTTTACAATAGCATCGACTAAAAATGGCCGAGTGCATGACGTTGCATTCTACGAGCGCAATCAAAAGTGAATAGAGGAAGGTCAATCGTAGGTTAGAAGGAGGTTTTGAGCGAATGAAGAGGACATTTCAAATTCAAACGTCAGAGAGCTTACAAGGTGAAACTACTTCAACGAGTTTTTTATTTAAAAGTTTGATATAATATAGTGCGAAGTGCATTTAGAAAATATATGTATTGTTTCTAATATCCAGGCTAAAAGCTGAAACAAAACATTTGGTGAATCTTATTTCTGAAATTTTATCGTAAAAGGGGTGATTGTAAGATCCTGCACTAGGTAATCCGTGGCTTTGGTCAGAGTTGGTTTCAACGAATAGAAAAACAGGAGCTTAAGCCCGTGAAACTCCGGGTGATCAACGGGAGTCGAACGGACGTCACCCCTTTTTCCGTTCTTTTTTCTTTTTCCCTTTTCATTTTTTGTCGTAATTTTTTTGAAGATAATTTTCGTAGAACGTCGCAACAAGTACCGAAGCAACTCTAAAAAAATTTGGCAAGAAAGTTGCCGGCCGTCGGTACGACGACGAGAAAGAAAGCGAGGCAGGAGGATTCTGGTGAAGCCGAAGTACAAGAGTCCAGCCGAAACAAGATTCTCCAGTTGCAGAGGCCAGTTTTTGTTATATATACATATATCTGTATATGTATGTGAACCTTTGTTCATGCCATTTATCCAAGCGAAATTTCATTTTGGTTTTTTTGTAAGGATTCAGTCCTATTTAATTAGTTTTTTTGTGACTTTGAAAGTGCCGTCCAAAAGGGTTTGGAAAATACCAACACCGGCAAATTTGGGTAAGACTCCGTGCTGGGGTTCTGTCCACGTCTCGGTCGCGGGAAGCAAGATTTTGCCCCTTTTGGTACCCCTTAAGATAGAGCTCTATGTGTAGGAGGGTGAAAGGGTTTAGCGGTTCTTGGAGTAACGGGCGTGAATTAATACGCCTGAGAAATAGTTGCGAGACAGTGGGGAGGGTTGCCGCTAAGGAAACCGGTTGCTTTTCCAGGCTTTTTGCCTCTAACGGTTCTAATTTTCGGGTTCCATCATAAAATTAAAAATTTAAAAGCGTGTATATATGTATAAAAGGAATTTTTTGGTAGAAATTTTCGCCTCTTTGTTATATAATTTTTCTTAGACATGAATAAAGGTCAAAAAGGTTGATGTATGTATGTCAAGATGAAAACAGAATTTTTTTGTAATTATTTTTGTTATCGGGCCAATAGCTTGATGGCCGAGTAGAAGAGTGCCAAGGGGGTGAGTAGGGTAAGTAAAGGGGAGTGATTTATGTTTTGAAATGGAGTAGTCCGTCTGTGGGGGCAAGATCCCCCCCACCAACCGGCGAGTTATAGCCGAGCCGAACAAGCATGCCGCGACCCCCGCAGCGGACATCGTGTGCCTTTTTCCTCCCTCTCCTTAGGTCGTCCGATTCCTTCTTCTCCTTATTCTTTCCTGACTTTCTTTCCTGTCAACCTTTTTCTTTTCCTTCTTCCTTTTAGCCCTGGCCTAAGATGAGGTGCTGCCAACTCAACATCAATTGGCAGCGAGAAGCGGCAGCACGGCGGCCTGGCCAATGTCATCTGGTCTTAAACATTGAGCCACAGCCCACAACGCATCACAATCTTCAATTCTTCTATATATATAAACTTCATTTCAGTTTTTCTTGGAAAAAGTACATTTAATATTTTTTTATTTACTCAAAAACTAAGAGGTTACATTTTAAAATCCAGTTTTTGTTTTTTAAGTGAAAATACATTAATAGCGTTAAATCTAAAACAAAATTATACTAAATTACATACAATTTTGAAAAAAAAATTACAACTTTATAATATAACATAGATTGAAACATGTTGGCTTATTAAGTCGATTGCGTTGATATTCTTTTGCGAGGCAAATTCAAAATCCCAATCGGACCATATCACAAATGCACAATATCCGATTTTATTATTTTTGACATTTTCGGCATATGATGGTAGCGGGCTTGCAATTCTATGCGCAGCGCGCAGCCACTCTTGCAACATCATTAGGCAATTTGTAGAGAATTTCCTGTATCGACGTTCGTATGTGTGGTTCCAGATAGTTCTGTGCAGAATGCACTTAGTTCTGGGGCATAATGAGTTCAGGGAATTTTTTGCAATTAGAAAAACGAGCAAACAAAAAACAGTGCAAAAGTTATAGCGTTTAAAAAATTCCAACGAATATTTTAATTATGTTGGCTAAGCCGATCAATTTGTACATTACCATTTGTATATTCTTCAAAATTGATTCAACCGAATTCAACCCCTGAAGCAAAAAGGACCAACATCTTTGAATTCAAAACAAATAAACATCTTAATTAGATGAAAGCTGTTCCTTTATTATTAACACTGCGCATAGGTAAAGTAAAGCATAAATAATTTTGAATAAAAATAATCCTAGTCAGCAAAGAAACAGTAGAATATACAATATATAAAAAATTACACTAGCTCAAAATAAATAAACAAGTTGTTTGCAAAAATTATTATTTTCTAGATATAGAAATATATCTAGGCTTCAATTTGACCAACTTTTACAAAAACTTTCGATGATAATACGTGTTTCTGAGGTTCTTTCTTTTCTGGCGTCTTTGTATTCACATAAGTATATTGCACCAAGAAACCAAGAGTAACATTATCGCCTGGTTTGAGTCCTTCTTCAGGTGTAAAGTTCAATTTGATAATGGTTTTGGTCATATCGTGCATAGTTGGGTTAGTTAGCTTGAGGATCGATTGAGTGGACGTGCCAGGGTTCAGTGGCTTTTCACAACGCACAAGCAGAACGTCGGGCACATGATAGTTAGCGAACAATTGAATGCGATACTTGATCGACCCTGAATGGTACTCCGGCTTGATGGCATTGTGTTCGCATTGTCGACAACGCAGAGATCGCTTGACCCACAAACACTTCCGCTGCGGATAGAGGTTGTTCACACTGAATTGTTGTGACTATAAAGAAATTAATTTTCATTATATAAGGAAATCCAAATGGAAGTTGACTTACTGTTTTTGATGTTGATTTTCTGTCTGAAAACAGATGGATTCAACTCGCCGACATCGTCAGTAGCTGCCGAGGGACTGATCTGAATCTGTTTGGCCTTTAGGGGATTCTTGTCGGGCCAGCCCATTTGCCTCCGAATGATTGCCACCGTTAAGCCAGTGCGATCCTTAGGAGCAAAATGAATGGATTAGTTTTAGATTTAATATTTGAATTCACTTAATTTACAGTCAAGGTTGGAAATTTTTTGGAGTCTTCCTGCGATTGTAGTCTTGTTTTTCTTGCTTCTCTTGCAGAACTACCGACTGGTAGTACTCTTTACACCTAGAAGATGAAGATTAAGCGAGTTGACTACGATATGAATGTTTCGATTCATACTTACACAATTGATCTCCACGCGCTGTTGCGTCGTTTTTTTTTTGAGCCGCTTGCATTTTATTTCTTGGCAGCTGATGAATAGGCCGAGTTGGCAGTTGCTGCTATTATGTCATTCCAACACCAACACTCAGCTGCTGGGAGAAGGGCGTTAGCGGTCGGCTATTGCATGGCAAAACTTCCACTTGCATCATTGACTTAGTGGTGTTGTTGCTGCTGGTTTTGTTGCATTGAATGCGTTTGACTATTAGTAGAGGTGACACCTCCACCGTCAACGACTGCGGAAGCTATGGCCGTTGAGAAGAACATACAAAAACAATTGGCAGTATCTGTATGACTTGTTGCAATACCACTTCGTTTTGTTTGGTTGCTAAAAAAACATTAATTGGTGCTTTCAAAGTTTGTGGTTTATGTAAAACTTACTTTGAAGTAGTCTCGCCATCATGAACCTTCTGGTTAACGAACACACAATGAAGTTGATTAGATTATAATAGTAATAATATTAAGTCGATCCATAGATTGAAAAATTGTGGCTTATTAAGTCGTTTGCAATATGCATAACGAATTCAGGGAATTCTTCTATAATGCCAGTCCTTAAGTTTACCAAAACTGCAGGGAATTCTAAAATAGTACATACAAAAATGATGAAATTATTTTTTGAATTTCCATTTGGAAGACTTACCAATGATTTACGACTCCCGTCATTTAGGAGGTGCTTTATTATCTCAGCAGGTTGCTTAAAAATCGACATTCGGTTCAGCTACCTCATCTATGTCAGCCAGCTAAGTATCCCTGTCGTCCTTCAATGGCAACAAGATAGTGGAACATTTGTTGCTACAAGCTTGGATTTACATCTAGAAGATTAAGATTAAGCGAGTTGACCACGATATGAATGCTTAGATTCGTACATACTTACACAACTGATCTCCGCGCCCTGTTGCGTCGTTAATTTGAGCGGCTTGCATTATATTTCTTGGCAGCTGATGAATAGGTCGAGTTGGCAGTTTCTGTTACTGCTGTTAAATCGATCTAACACCAACACTGAGCTGCTGGGAGGAGAGCGTTAGCGGTCGACTATTAAATGGCAAAACTTCAACTTGCATCCTTGACTTGGTGGTGTTGTTGCTGCTGGCTTTGTTGCATTTGACTATTGGTAAAGATGGTGACACCTCCACCGTCAGCCATTGAGATGTACATACAAACACAATATCAGTATCTGTCGTTAAAAACATTGGCGCAAAATTTTAGACGTTTAGTACGATGTTAAATCATTTTTAGTATGATACTAGGTTAAAAAAAGGATTTTGATAATTTTAAACGAGTTTAGTATCGTACTATCTTCTTAACATTTTACTAAAGTTAAAATCACCAAATGGCTACTTTATCTTTTTAGTATCGTACTAAATCTGTATGGCATATTTCATTTTTCTCAAATGTGACAAAGGCGCAAAATTTTAGACGATTTAGTACGATGTTAATACTACGTTTCCACCGGGCACTAAACCGAGATTTAGCTAGATTTGTCACAAATCTCCTTGAAATCTCGAAGATTTACCATACAAATTTTAATCTCCTCAAATGAAGATTTCAAATAAAACTCATTGAAATCTACTTGGAAACATTAGTTTGTCAAATCAAACAAACTTTTTTTTCGGAGAATAATTGTTGAACCGACCCATTTAAACGCCAATTTCGTTTATTGACAGATGGAAATGTCAACAAAAACTATCTGTCTCACTTCCATATGACTCAAATTCAAAACAATAAACAACTTTCAAGAAATCACAGACGAAATAAAATGTAAGTATACAAAAATAATAAATATGTACAAGAATATAATAAAACTAATTACTTACAGATGATGGAGTGAACAAATACATATTTTTTTTCTTTTCGAAAGGAGAATAATTTGAAGTTTGGTTGTTATGACATTAACCAAACGTCAAATTAATCTCATTTTCTTTGGTGGAAACACCTCATGATTTATTTTAAATCACTTACCTTAAATCTCGGATTATTTGTTGGTGGAAACGTACTATAAATCATTTTTAGTATGATACTAGGTTAAAAAATGTTGTCACTTTGACATTTGCAAAAATATTAAGGTATGTTTGTTTTGTTTGCTCCACAATCTGTCATTATTTAGATGTGTTCATGTTTTGTTTTTAATAAAATGGTTTTAGCATGATACTAGTTAGCAAAACAATAAAAAGTGTTTAAAATTAGTGAAAAATTAGTAGATTACTATGTATATAGTAAATTGTTAACTAGTATCGTGCTAAGGCCTTAATAATAGGTTGTTTAAAATTTTGCGCCATTGATAATATTTTGTTAAGAGAAATACAATATATAAAAACTTGCCTGCAAATCAGCGCCTAGTTTGCTTTTTCTTCCAGATTTCTTCAGGGAAAATGCTTCCTGCATTATGGTATGTTATTGGCAGCATCTAAAATGAGATTACAGACTTCATTATAAGAAATTTTGGTCTGAAAAATATCAAATTATATTAAATAACATAACAATTAACAAAAACTTACTCTTCAAATCCGAAACCCATTGTTTTGTTTTGCAAAATTGATTGTCATTTTTGACAGGTCACAAAAATTCCATAAGTTTCTATTTTAGCCCAAACCCCATTTTGTTTTTTTTTTCCCACTCACATGAATTCACCGATAGTGAATTTGAGAGAGTTCACCTCGAATTTGAGAGAGTTCACCTCGAAATTGAGAGAGTTCACCTCGAATAAAATTTGAGGGAGATTCAGGTAGGACGGGTACCGGTCGGGCTCGGGACTCTAGATAATATATGGCTGAATCACATACACGCTTCAGCTTCGGCTTCGCCTGACGTTTACTAGTTCAGCCATAGGAATTCAATGCATGCTATCACAATGGAGCTTCGATCTCACGTTTCGTTTGACAATCGTAATTGAAGAGCAATCTGGATTCAGGAATGGACATTCATGTGAAACGGCGATTAATTGTGTTGTGTGGAATTGGAAAAGGAAGATGGATGGTGGACTTTCGATAGTGGCTGTTTTTCTTGATTTGAAAAGAGCGTTTGAAACGATTGATAGAGAAATATTACTGAAGAAATTGCGATTATATGGTGTGTGTGATCGTGAATGGAAATGGTTTGAGTCATATCTTTCGAATAGAAGCCAAAGAACTAGAGTAAATGGTGAAACATCGAGTGCTAGAGTTAACAATTTGGGAGTGCCTCAAGGTTCTGTTTTGGGAGTGTTTTTGTTTCTTTTGTATATTAATGACTTTAAAAAATGTTTAAAATACTGCAGTATAAAACTCTTTGCAGATGATAGTCTGATTTATATTTGTGGAAAAAATAGTGAAGATATGTGTGCCAAACTGAATGAAGACTTGAAAAGACTTGATATATGGCTGAAAATGAATAAACTTAAGGTGAATGTTAATAAGACGAAGTACATGAAGTTTGGAATGAATGATAACATTGATGTGAGAATGGATAATGAATCGTTAGTTTGTGTTGAAAGTATTAAGTATTTAGGTTGTGTCATTGACAAAAAACTAAATCTTAAAGAACATGCCAGTCATGTATGCGCAAAAATCTCAAAGAAAGTTTATTTTTTTAGTAGAATCCGTAAAAATTTAACATTGAATGCTTCGACTCTTCTGTATAACGCGATAATTTTGCCGCATTTCAATTACTGTTCGACATTATTATTTGGTTCGAATGCAGACGTCAAACAAAGACTGCAAAGACTACAAAATAAGAGTATGAGGATAATTTTAAGACTAAACGTGTATACACCAATCCGTGTTTTGCTTGAATGTTTGTGTTGGATGAATGTGAAACAGAAATTGATGTTTGATGCTATGATTTTTATTTTTAAATTGAGAAATGGTATGTTACCGAAGTATTTATCGGATGGATTAGTGGAAGTGGCGGCAGTTCAACCTTATAGTTTGAGAAATGGAACCAACCTCAGACCGGAGCGATGTAGGTTAAGTAGTACCCAAAGCTCAATCTTCTACGATGGCATTAATTACTTCAATAATTTACCGAATAGTGTGAAGAGTGAAACTAATATGAATGCTTTCAAGAAAAAGTTGTGTGAATTTATTAAAATTGATATAACCTAGTGCAAATGAATACACGAAAGAACATGATTTTATAAATTAATTATTAACAAAAGTATATTTTAGAGTTTTATAACTAATCTCGTTTCTTTTATACCTCTAGGGTTAGGGATAAATAGAGCCCAATCTTATATATAAGATGGATACTCTTGGCTTTAGCCGAGATGGTATGCGGAAACTCTAATAATAATAAGAAAAAGAACGTAATGTAACGTAATGTGACTCCAAACGGAAGCTCTAGTTCAATTATCTGAACATTTGCTTTGTCTGACAGCTCAACATCTGTACAAAAATGTCAACAAACAAAATATTTGCTCTTTGGATGGATGAAATAATAGAAATGTCGTTCAAAGCAACCTCGAAGCATGCCCAACGTAACGCAGACGAAGCCGAAGCTGAAGCGTGTATGTGTATGTGATTCAGCCAATATTTCCTCTATGGCTTGTTAGTCGAGACATTAATTCTGAAGTCAATTTTTGTAGGAGCCTGATACTTAATACTTATGATATTATAGAATAAAAGCATACAAATCTTAATAAATTATAACAATGTTTAATAACTCATTACGATTTGTCATTTTTTGGTATTCGAAAAAGAATTCCCAAAAATCTTCATTTTCTTTAAATATTTTGTATTTCTCTGGTTAATCCTGAAAGACAAATGTTGTAAGAGTATCTTCATAATTAATTGATTTATTTTTAAAATAGAATTCCCAGTGTTTCTTGATTTAAATGCAAATAATATTATTAAAAACAAATTGCGGGTAGTGGGAGTAAAAAAATGATCGTCACTCAAAAATTTGTACGATGCGGTACAGAAGAGTAACCAATTCCGATAGGTCATATATCTATCATCACCACCTTTAACTTAGACCATTTATAAAGCGATACCTGTACATTGAATCTAATAAAATCCAGCATAAAGGGTTCAGAAATGCTTGTTACTGCCTACTCTTTGAAAAAATTCAATTCTAATAAGAGGCGGCCGTTTTATTAGTAAAGCATAAGTATCTGAAGCAAATATTTCAAGTTTGTTATTATGTTACCTCTCTTTCCATAAACAGTGTATTCAAAATGACATTCCTCCCCTCGAACAATACAGCCGAAATGCCATCAATATGCCTCTGAGCTCAATTTCAGATGTATTACAGAGTAATACATTGCAATGGTCCAGTCATTGAAAACCAGTGTGCATGGGATACCCTTTTAAATGTTATCCTACATT
Source organism: Eupeodes latifasciatus (assembly GCA_920104205.1). Lineage (NCBI taxonomy): Eukaryota > Metazoa > Arthropoda > Insecta > Diptera > Syrphidae > Eupeodes > Eupeodes latifasciatus. Next base: position 209,473,604 of record OV049924.1, on the reverse strand, counting down.
CCTAATGCTTGTATTGTGCTTAACATCGTACCGATAAGGGGGGCGACTTTCCATTACGACAGCACGAATTTCGGTCTGATTTTTTTTTACAGTTAGGTAGGGGTCTCAATAGAACATGTTTTAAAAATTAAGGCAAGGAAACACCTTTAAGTCATAGAAAACAATATTTTCTTTTTCGGACTTAACCCAACTTTTCTTTATATTTCATTTTTTGAGCCTAAAACAAGTTTTTTTTGAATTTAAAGCACGGTGTACTAACAGCTAGGTATGTAAGGGGGGGCATGCTGCCCCCCTGCAACCCCCCTGTCTGGGATCACTATAGGATTTGGGTTGGGTGCGAATTTGGGTATATGCAAAGTACTTTTTGCATTTGAGCACTAAAATCAAAGAAATTCCCAACAAAAAAAAAGCAATTTTGGCAACACTGAACAAAAAACAGGGAAGAAATGTCAAAATCAACCATTTTTGCGTGTTTTGTATGTAAAAAAGTGAACTTTAAAAATTAATTTAAAATAGAAATAAATGTTTCCTCGCTCTAAAATTGCTATAGTTATTATTTATTTGCACATATCTATCGATTAAAAAAACCGCGAGTGAAAATTCGTGCTGTCGTAAAGGAAAGTTGAGCCAACTTCTCCATCTAACTCGATCCCTAGCTAGATGTCTCCAGTTGTGCACTCCAAGTTGGGTGAGGTCACTTGGTCGGTGGTCTTCCTCTACTGCAATGTCCTTTGGGCGTGGCTTTGAAGACTTTCCGGCCCGGAGCATTGGTTTCCATGCGCTTTACGTGACAAAGCCATCTCAGCCGTTGGACTTTTATCCTTTTGGCTAAGTCTACGTCGTTGTACAGCCCGTACAACTCGTCCTTCCATCTTCTCCACTCTCGAAATGACCCAAGGGTGCTTTCGTCCGCTTTTGTTATACCATATGCTTCGGCACCGTATAGCAGGACAGACAGGGATGATGGGGGTCTTATATAGCGACATTTTTGTCGATCGCGAGAGTGCTTCACTACTCTATTGCTTTCTTACCCAAAAAAAACAGCGGTTAGCAAGAGTAATTCTTCATTTGATCTCAGCGCTGGTTACGTCTGTCGACGGTGACGTTTTGACCTGACCGAGACATCGGTGTTGTAGGTCATTTCTTGATGACAGCGTGAACTTTGTTTCGCCCTCATTAACCAGTAAACCCATTTTTGCCGCCTCTGTCTCAATATTCGCAGAAGCCCCATCGACATCAAGCTGATTTCTTCCGATTATGTCAATGTCAACAGGATATGCTAGTAATTGGACAGACTTTTGAAAGATAGTGCCTTTGCGAATATCAGCTTCTTGGAAAATTATTTGTACATGAAGGAACAACTGAAAATACCATTGGCCCCACAGCGCCTTACAGTAAAGCGTAGTGGAGAGGGAAACGCTAGTAACCAAAAACACTCCATTAGTGTTTTTGCTAGTAACGTAAAATATATAAAACAAATAGTGTACTCGAGGGATAAACCATAGAGGAAATACATATATTATCTAGAGTCCCGACTTAATGGGTTTGCTCTCTTTCGGCCTACAAGCTAAATTGAGAGGATTTTGTCCATAAGGATAAGCATGTGTTAGTTGTCCCGTGCATTTCTTATGGGAAAAAGCCATTATGAATGTAGTTGTAATGGAATTTGTGCCCATATTGCTCAACAGCGGGGGAAAAAACTATGAGATGAACTCAGCCGTTCAAAAAAGAGATCCGTTGAATTCAAAAATTGAAAAATTAATGCAATATTTAAAGAAAAATTAATTTTGCAACTTCCTTTCAGTGAAAACTGTACTAAAAATAATATTTGACTGCTTTTGGCAACCAAATTCTATGATTTTTATGAAAATTTTTGATAAAAACAGAAAAAATCATGCAGAAAGTATAGGCGCACCATAGAACTACAATGCGAACGTGGCCTAATTTGAGTTTAACCCAGTTTTGACAGATTAACAGCAAGGTGAGTATTTTGACAGTTCTACGAAAATGTAAACAAAACAAAATTAATTCCCAGTAATGCAAATGAAGGTAAAACAATTTAAATACAAAATATTAATTTATTGAAATAAAAATATATAATGAATTTGCACCTAATTTAATCCTCAGATAAAGAAGAAACCAAGGAGAATGTTGCAACAGGAAAAGTGGAATCTCCCGAGAAGGAAGCCAGCAACGCCGACGTATTTATTCTGGAGCGAAGAGGTACAAATTCAAGGTGTGTTCATTACGTTAATTTTAAACTCAAATTATATGAATATTATTTTGTTTTTTTAGCTAAAATTACATCGCTCTAATCCGATGGATTCTTATGTCCTCATTTTTAATCAAATATCGTCTGGCTATCTGCTATCGTGAGCTGAATGACTCCAATTTGGCTATTTCGACATTGCAATCGATTCCGAGTAAGTCTAGACTTCCAAAGATAAACATGCTTCTAGCAAAGATACAACATCGACAGTCAAGAAATCCATTGGAGGCTATTGCCTCTTACAAAGCTGTACTGCGTGATTGTTCAATGGCCATGTAGGCTATAAGTTCACTCTTGGAAGTCGGCGTCGACGGAATTGAAGTCAATTCGTTGGTAGTGAATGGTATTATTATTATTATCATTAAAACATTCTTTATTTCTCGCTAATTGTTTACATTTTGTTGATATAAGAATTATAAAGCTTGAAAAAAATTTTGCCGTCTGCCTAATTGACTTATTACGAGTTTTTAGTAAAGAGAAAGAAAAGGTTAAAGTTATAAATACATATAAAAAATAATATAACATTTACAAAAATATATAAGTATTAAAATATAATATCAAATTTAATAAATTTTACATAAATACAAAAAAAAAATAGAAAAGTGAAGAACATGTTTTAACAGAAAAAGAGATTAACATTTTATTTAATCATCATTCAAAATAGTTTAAAATTCAATCGATGAAACTGTTGCGGTAACCTAAGGCATGATTCACATAGCGACAAAGAATATTCCAACCTGAGCAACCATTTAAAAGATCCTTTGTATCTTCAAATGTAAGGAAACTCTTTGAGAAGTAAAGCCTGCGGATTTCTCGTAAGATTGGGCACACAGCAAGAAAATGATACACGTTTTCGGTTTCATTGCGGTTGCACAAACTACATATCGGGCGAAGGTCAGTTCTATGAGGTCTATAATTTAAACAGAGCATTTCAGCCCTTGCTTTAAAGATAACACTCATTTGATTAAGAGTAAGTTTTTCGTTAAAATAATTTCTAATAAAAAGTGTGTGGTTTAATTCTTTATATATAAGCCTAGTTGTCGATGTTTGTGCTCTATTCAGACCAGTGTTACCGCTATGCGACTTTAGTCGCATTTTGACCCTTTTTTGTGCCTCATGCGACCATGATACGACTTTTTAAAAAATTGTCTATTTTGACCCTTTTTAAAAAATTATGCGACTTTTTTGACCCCATCTCTAGAAAAATACATTGAAAAGATAAGTTATTTTCTTAATTCATACAAAATTTCCAAACTTCCATTGAAATAAGAACATAACTAACACTGTCACACATAATTTCAATCTATAAAATGGTATCAAGTTGAAATTGTTTGGGTCGACTCGATCACGTTCGCTCAGAATCGAAATCTTGCTATTCTAGCATAAAAATTCATTTCCACAATTCAAATTCACTTAACCATTTCATTTAAAGACATTTTGATTATGATGTACAAAAATTTTTTAACAAAAGAATGTATACTACGCACTAAAATTGAAGATATTAATTTTATAGACCCAAAAACTATAAAAATTTTAAGTGATATTTACATAGGGAATGAAGCGGAAACATATATAAAACAAGAAAGTATTTCCAGTTGGGATATTGAAAATATAAGAAGTAAAATTCTTATTTATTACCAACTAATTTGCAGGCAAATTATTTCAAGGTTTGATACTAATGATAGGAAGTTTTCGGTTTTGAGGCACTTGGATCCTCAAGTAATCAAACTAGGCGAAGATTTTAATTAAAATGATCTAGTATCAGATTATCAACACCTTATAATTCAACCTGAAAAAGTAATTGAAGAATACAAGCTTTTAGAATTCAAAATTCATGAAAAGAATTATGAAAGTTTTTTGGAACTGCCAAATTTGGAGGAGAATATGTTTATTCCAACTTATACTCCTTTGTAAAAAATATTTTCACACAGCAGTGCGTGTGCTGAAAGGGTTTTTTCCAAGTTAACAATACTAAAAAAAATAGATTAACGAACCGCCTGTGTGTGGAAACATGTAATGCAATGCTCTATGCAGCAAATATTTTAGAATAGTAAACTCTTGATGAATGGAAACCTTCAGAGGAGCTTATAAAAAGCTACCGTAAATTAATCACAAAAAAATAATGACTCCTATTTTAAATATAATGTAAATGTAAAAGTCAAATATTTATAAATAATATAAATTCCTAAAATGTACCTTAATTTTTGTATTTCAAAAGAACTGAATAGGATATGAACTTATTTATTTTTTAGTTTAACTTTAAAACTTGAGTTAATATAACTTAAATCGACTGAATTGACTGTTATTGTTATTTAATGTTATATACATATACACTTTAACGTATTTATTAAAAAAAGGAACGTGTGTGATATAAATCGAATGTATTGAATACTAGTATAAGAATTTATTTTTCTTTAGACGGTATGCCTAATAAAAAACTAAAAAACAACTCATTTTTTTTTGTAATTTATACAGATTTCGTTTGATTTAGGTGTGTATTAAAAAAAATCTAAATGCGACTTTTTTTTTTCATTTGACCCTTTTTTTTGCGACCTTTTCAAAAATCCCAGCGGTAACACTGATTCAGACATTGCAAATACAGGGAATCATCTATTTTACCTATACAGCTATAGAATAAGTCCTGCCAATTGGTATGGGCTGTATTATTGAGATCGAAGTCTACGCTGTGTCTAAAAGCTAGATCATTCCATTCTTTGAAAGGCGATATTTGACGTCTAAGTGCATATTTTAATATCTGTTTTTGAAGATTTGAGTCAGGCCTTTTCATAACTTTTATTATATAATCAGCATTTGATTTAAGATTTTTTAAAAATACTTGTGGCATACCGGATTCAGTATGGATTGCATATGTAGGTGTTGAATTATCCAGTTTAAAGATGCGCTTGAAAAATAAGCGTTGAATTACTTCAAATTCTTCTAAGTTTTGATAGCCAAACACTTGATTTGCATAGCACAGGCATGTTTTAATGGTTGCATCAAACACTCTAAATTTAGCAGTTGCATCCACATACCTGTTGCAGAAGAAATTACTCCACATAAGATTTATGGCTGTTTTGGCTGCAGTGCATTTTTCTTTTACATGTGTGCGAAAATCAAGGTTACGAGTTATCAAGAAACCTAAGTATTTGAACTGATTTACTATTTCTATTGGTTCGCGTTCCAAAAACCATTTCTCTTGGGAAGTTGTTCTTCGATAAGTATTTTCGAAAACCATGATTTTCGACTTTGCAACATTTATACTTAAATCCCATAAATCACAAAAACGCTTGAGCTTGTTTATTTGTAACTGCAAAGCTATGGGATTATCAACCAATAGTACAATGTCATCCGCGTATAGGAGCATTTTTATTAATGTTTCACCAACCTTAACACCACCAGGGAAATCTTTCGATACGTCATCAATATATAGTGCAAACATTAATGGACTTAATCCACAACCTTGTGGATCACCAGCACTTGTATTGAAGAAATTAGACATTCTACTTCCATTCCATACAGCAGCAGATGTATCGGTTATAAGAAGCTTATATAAGTTGAGAAATTTTGTTGATAAGCCTAGGGTAGACATTTTGTAAATTAAATAACTCCTGTTAACCGTATCAAAGGCCGCTTTTAAATCGACAAAAAAAACGTAAAGTTTTTTTTTGTTCTCTAAAAACATTTTGACTATAGTAGTGAGTGCAAATATATGGTCAACTGTTGATAAACCCGATCGAAAACCGGCTTGGAAAATACTAAGAAGATGATTCTCTTCAACCAGTGTTACCGCTATGTGACTTTAGTCGCATTTTGACCCTTTTTTGTGCCTCATGCGACCATGATACGACTTTTTAAAAAATTGTCTATTTTGACCCTTTTTAAAAAATTATGCGACTTTTTTGACCCCATCTCTAGAAAAATACATTGAAAAGATAAGTTATTTTCTTAATTCATACAAAATTTCCAAGCTTCCATTGAAATAAGAACATAACTAACACTGTCACACGTAATTTCAATCTATAAAATGGAATCAAGTCGAAATTGTTTGGGTCGATTCGATCACGTTCGCTCAGAATCGAAATCTTGCTATTCTAGCATAAACATTCATTTCAACCTTTCGACTCTGCATATAAATGTAGGTAATAGTTAACAATTTTTTCAATATTTTAGAAAAGCAAACTCTTGATGAATGGAAACCTTCAGAGGAGCTTATTAAAAGCATATAAATTCCAAAAATGTACCTTAATTTTTGTATTTCAAAAGAACTGAATAGAATATGAATTTATTTATTTTTTAGTTTAACTTTAAAACTTGAGTTAATATAACTTAAATCGACTGAATTGACTGTTATTGTTATTTAATGTTATATACATATACACTTTAACGTATTTATTAAAAAAAGGAACGTGTGTGATATAAATCGAATGTATTGAATACTAGTTTAAGAATTTATTTTTCTTTAGAAGGTATACCTAATAAAAAACTAAAAAACAACACATTTTTTTTTTTTGCAATTTATACAGATTTCGTTTGATCTAGGTACATATGTATGTAAAAAAAATCTAAATGCGACTTTTTTTTTCGTTTGACCCTTTTTTTTGCGACCTTTTCAAAAATCCCAGCGGTAACACTGTCTTCAACCCATTTCGCCAACCTATGGTATAGAAGATGGGTGAATATTTTCCGAAGGCACGGTAAAATCGATATGCCCCTGTAGTTGTCTGGGTGCTGGGGATCACCTTTTTTAAATATTGCGCAAATCCATGCTCTTAAAAAAGATTTCGGAATAGATTCTTCCTCGAGAAGCCTGTTAAAGAATAAATTAATATGAACCAAAAAAATTACAGACGAGTTTTTATAAAATTCAACGGGAATACCGTCAATTCCCGCAGACTTATCATTTTTCATTGATTTCAAAGTGTCTTGCAATTCTTTCATTGAAATTGGCCCATCAAGTTCCGGGATTTTCACTAACGGTAGAGCATATTCAAACGTTTGGTGAACCGACGACGGATTCAGAAGAACTTTGAAGTGATCAGCAAGTTTTTCAACTGCCAGCACCGAAGATGCCACATTTTTACAGCCACCTAACAACCTCACCTTTGACCAAAATGTTTTTGAGTCCTTACATGATGAGAGCCCGGTTGCTACACCACTGAAATAAAGTTTCCGTTTTTTAACTAAAAGCTGTTTATATTGTTTGTTCGCCTCTAAGTAAAGTGTTTTAAAAAACACGGAATTGTTCTTCCTAAAAAGGTTAAGAAGAGCAAAACACTTTTTGCGAAGTTTCATGCATTCCCAATCAAACCATTCAGCCACGAATATGTTACCACCTTGAGGTTTTTTTCTCATACAAGATGCTTGACGTACAATATCTAAAATATTTTCACTAGCCTGGTCATTACTCGAATTTTCTTGTTCAGGCAGGTAGTTTAACTGAGCATCAAGTCTTCGTCTATACTCTTCCGCGCGATTTTCAACCCACCTTATGCTCCTAATTGCGTTATTTGTCCCTACCGTTACCCCTGGCAATATGAGGGAAGTTACTGTTGGCATATGACCAGAGTAATTCGCAGATTGAACCTCGAAGTCACTAATAATACTTAGCCAGTTTCCTCTGGCGAAACAATAATCGATTACTGAGCTGCCTTGACCCGATACGAAAGTGAGTTCGCCATTTTTGTCTGCTTTAGTTACTCCATTTAATACCATGAAACCAAAGTCATCAATAAATTCAAGAAGTTGCCTCCCGCATCTATTAATTACTTCATCCATAGATTTCCTTACACCTTCGAACACATGAAAACCATTTTGTACCAGTGAAGCTGGGTTCTGAAAATTTCCGATCCTTCCATTCAGATCGCCTAGTATTAAGATATTTTGTAATTCGTTTTCATTAATAAAAATTTGTAATTCTGTAAATTCACTCAACCAATTATTGCAATTAAGATAGGTGGGAATAATGTAATATGGTTCATGCCTATGGTTTAGTTCTATAACAGTTTTCATACCTATTGGTGTAATTTTTACAAAATTGTTTAAATTAAATTTAGTTGCGATTAAAAAGCCACCGCTCGCTCTACCAAAAATACTTCTTCTGGTAGCTGGAATGAATTTGACAGAAAATTCTTTAAAATAATTAGAAAATAGTGATTCTTTACCATCTTCAAGAAAAGTTTCAATTAAAATAATAATATTAAAGTTTAAAATGAATTTGAAAAAATCTGGAGATAAAAGCTTATTTTTTAGACCAGACACATTATAACATAAATTTTTTAAATTTAAATTTAAATGACAGACGGCAACTCTACCCTAACTTTTATGTTGATGTGACTGTCGATTCTGCTGACCACCGCGATCTCCTTGAGGAACAGATGGCGCTGTCATCGCATAGTTCTGACAGCTACTGGTGTTGTTTGTGTCAAAGAATTGCAATGCGTCTTCTCCAAATGTGTTTTTGATAAACGTCAATTCTTCTGTATTGTTTACAACCAACCCTCGTGAAAAATTATAAGCAAATTATTAAGTTGTGGTGTAGCTTCAATAATTTTATTTACAGTGTCACTGGATTGAAATTTAAGAATAACCGTGGACTTGTTTGTTATTCGATTAGTGAATTCTTGTGTAGTTTGAATCGGCAATTCAGCATTTCCTTGGAGCTGGAGAAGCCCAATACAAGCTTGTTTTGCAAAGTCAACTTTATTGGGTTTCCCTTCTGCCGGGAAGTGCAAAACAACAGAATTTTCATTTTCTTTCCGAGACAGAATTTCAAGTTGACGCTCCAACGTTTGACAGTAGCTTTCCATGTTCTGTATACGGTTAAGCAGATAAACATTTTGTGACCGTAACAACTGAATGTCATTCGAGACAGCTAAGATTTCTTTCTTTGTTGCAATATCCTTGAATTTAGGGATCAAACACTCATCTAAAATAATCTTTAGTTGCTCAATCGACATATTTCCTACTGCCATTTTATTGGAAAATTCAACACTGAATCTCTTATTATTCGAAGAATGTTCCGGCGAAGTTTCTTGCAGATTTCGTTTTGCTTGCATATGCAGTACGTTCACAGTGTACCGGTCAGTGTATCCCCAATAATAAAAAATGAAAAAAACCGTACCTTGTGTTGGCAGTTGATTAATTTGTTTAACTTTTTGAATGACGATATGACTTAATTTATATGTTGTGACTTTAAAAAACAATAATTGTAAACTTTAAATGTTTTATTTTTAAATAAATCAGAGAGCACACAGAACTTCAACCTTTTCACAATTTTGACAGTTAGTCAATCAGTGAATGGTAAGCAAGCAATGATTTTAAACATTTTGTGTTTTGAGCTTCTTTTATAATTTTATAGTGAGTTCGTCTCCAAAGAATGTTGAGTGGTTAAGCTCGTGTATAAAAGGCCATGCTCAAATGTACGTTCATAAACATCTGGATGCGTCAAAAACATTCCAATCTATTAACGACAACACAAAATGCTTGTGGCTACCGATACAATTTTGCAGAAATTCACAGTTGAATATCTGCCTTGTACATGTTTTGGCGAACTCTGTGATGTAGGTGGTGAAGATATTTTTATAAATAATAAAATAAGAACTATCTTAATTTTTTTCTCTTTCTAATTTAAATTGTAGGTCTCTGGAATTCAATTGAAATACCTTCCTTCATTCATGATAAATATATTGCTTTCGATGCCGTCAACAACAATACAAACCGACTCCAGAATTACTCTATCAATTAAGGTTTTTGAGATTTTCTTTTTTTTTTTTGTAATTCGAAATCACTTATCTACATACATACATACATATAAATCTTTTTGAAGCTATCAATTTCATGAAATAGTTTTTTTTTTTCAAAAAAATGTGTGATGATTATTCAAACCTACAATACCTTCCTTCAATGTTTTCAATTTTTTACTATTTCCTATAACGAATTTGTAGTCTTAAGATTATAACATCAAGTTCTTGTAATATATTGAAAAAAATACAAAAATAATGTTCAAAAATTAAACGAACTATTTAAAACCAAAAAAGAATTACATTCTAGTTTTTTGTTCAAAACTTCAGGTAAAGTCAAATGAAGCAAAATGATTTAAACTGTAGGTAAAAGCAAAGACATGTATCTTGCAATTTAAAGTTAAGAGATACGTCTAGTTTTACCGGTTTTGGTTGGTTAAAATTTTCAAAGAGGTATATTTTAAAAACCTGATGTAGTAGATAAATTTAAAGTTGAGATTCGAGGTCAGGATATCTTAATCCTCTCAAAAAGTATTTTTTGTTTGGGTGACAAAAAAAAAGTATAATTTTGTCGACCAGTGTTATCAGACTCAACGGAATTTAAACTTCGCACACTGAGGCAAAATTAAAAGAACGAATTTCTGACCAATGCTGTTGACCACATGAAATCACAAAGGAATACGTACGAACGTGATGAACCAAAACATAAGAAGAATAGGATTAAAAATACTAAGTTTTTAATTTTGTTAAATTGAACATATGTGTCAATAAAAAAAAATAAAACCTACCTAAAACAGCTTATTTGTTTTTTTATTATTATTTGCTAAAAACGAAATAAAAAAGGTATAATCCACTATAATAATTGACGTGAGCAGATCAAATTTGGGAAAACCAAAAAAAAAGTGTTTTTCTTGGAAAAAGTACATTTAATATTTTTTTATTTACTCAAAAACTAAGAAGTTGTATTTTAAAATCCAGTTTTTGTTTTTTAAATGAAAATACATTAATAGCTTTAAATCTAAAACAAAATTATACTAAATTACATACAATTTTGAAAAAAAAATACAACTTTATTTAAAAACTAGCTGCGCCACGAACTTTGACTATTAATGGATGAGATTTAAAGAGTCAAATCGACTTCGAATCATCTTGCAGGATTTGTTGCAATACCGCTTTGTTTTGATTTATAAAATAAATAAAAAAAAAAACAATTAGTGCTTTCAAAGTTTGTGGTTTATGTTACTTACTTTGAAGTGGTCTTGGCATTATGAGTTTTCTGGTCAATGAACGTGCAATGAAATTGTAGCAAATTGATTGGTTTTGAATTGTAACATTCCCGGAATAGTGCTCGTAAGTCGATCCTTTGATTAAAAATTTGTGGCAAGTCGTTTGTGACATTCTTATGCGAGGCAAATTCCAAAATCCTAATCGGACCATGTCACAAGTGCACAATTTCCGATTGTATTATTTTTGGACATCTTCGGCAGGTGAAGGTTGCGGGTTCCCAATTCTTGGAACATCATTAGAGTAGTTTGTAGGGGTATTCCTGTGTCGACACGGTCTTCTATGTGAGTCCAGTTAGTTGTGTTCAGAATGCACTTAGTTTTGGTGATTCAATAGGCATTATGCATTCATGGAATTCAGATTTTATTTTTCCAGTCTATAAGTTTACCAACATTTCTGGAAATTTTAAAATAGTACATACGAAAATGATGAGATTTTCAATATTCAGAAGACTTACTTCCGTCTTCCGATTCCCGTCATTTAGGTGTTCTCACAGCAGGTTGCTTCGAAGTCGACTTTCAGTTCCTCATCTACTTGGTATGTGTCGGCGTAAGCGGCCGCAGTAGCCGCTGTCTCGGTCAGTTCAGCGTTCCCGCTATCATTTTGTGAGACAGTTGCACTCTATGAAACCAGAAAATGTTGCTTTAATTGCAACTGCAAGTCGTTTCTTTTGGTCGGCTTGCAGCATCATATTTCTTGGCGGCTGATGAATAGGCGGAGGACGTTTTGGAAATACTAAAGAACAATATTTTCGTAAATATTTGTATTTGGTTATTTTCACATTAGCTAAAATTTGTTTTGAAGTTGAAACTGTTAATGACATAAAATTAAAAACGTATATTATACAAAACGAAGATTTCAGTATTTCATGTTAAAATATAATTTGTCAACAAATAAAAAATAAATAAATTAAAACATTTTGGTTTGTTCTTCATACCACAAATAAATGTAATGTGTTTCATTTTTGGTATTTTTTTCCTACCTTCCTTTATACACCTTTAATGGCAGAATTTATTATTCTGCTTAATAATAAATGTTAGATACATGAATATTACGTTATCTATATGTTCGTATTGTATACTTTGTTCGTTCAAATATTATATACATATATCTAATAAAAAGAAAAGCCTATGTTAGTTGTTGATTTTTAATTATGCTCCTGCTTCTTTCGACTCGTTATTCAGCAATATTAGGAGAAAAAATATTTAATACAAGAAGTTTGAAAGCTTGCTAAATTTGTTAACAGTTTTTAACTTGGAGATCCTTGATCCTTTTCAAATATTTATTTCATAGGAGTTTATTTTGATTTTATTCTTTTTTTTGCATTAGAAACGATATGTTAACCAAATAATAAATAATATCAGATATCTTGTTAAATAAAAATATTCGTTACAGTGTTATCATTATCAATTGTTATGAAGAATAGTGCTTTTTGTTCGTTGATTGCATTGAACAAGTAAAAGTCATTTTAACAACTGTTTATTAAATATTTGTAAATATCAATTATACTTCTAAGTGTGAAATCAATTAAACTGAAATATATTGTACATTATGATAGCCAATAAAATAAATGAATACAAAACAAAATGATACAACTTTATTTTGAAGACATTAAATTGATATTTTCGGTATGTGCATAGTAATTTATAAATTAGTTGGGGCAACAGTCTGTTGAGAACTAGGGCCTAGTGACTTGCAACTCTCAACAATTCCTGTGTGCGAGTCATGTCAGGGATAGATGGGGCTGCAGTTGGTTAATTAAAAAAAAGTAAATGTAACGCTCCTTGTTCAAATGTTTGAAGTAGTAGCCAAAATTTGCGTATCAACGGCAACAAATTTTGTTTTATAACGCTAAAAAGTATGAGGTATAATGGGTTATGCAAGGGAACAAGAAAAATCTATCAAATCAACTGCAAACCTCTTAAAAAAAGCATGCTTTAGGCTTGAGAAGGACGGAATGGCTTATAACAATAATGTTTACGATCAAGTTCCGGGAATATGTCAATAAAAAACAAGAAAATGAAGTTTTAGGAACAATTTTACTATCGACCTTTACAATAATCTCCCTTTAACTCTACACAACGATTCCAACGTTTCTACCATGATTGGAAGCACCCTTGGTATTCCTCCGAAGTTAGCCCGTTTAGCACCACGGTTAGAGCTTCTTGGACCTTCTGTACGCCGCCATGATGAGTTCCCTTGAGGTGCGACTTCATCTTGGGGAATAGAAAAAATTCGCAGGGAGCAATATCGGGGCTATAGGGTGGGTGAGGCAACGTTGGGATGCCTTTTTTTTTGCCAAGAACTCTTTCACATGGGTGAGAACTTTAGGCACCATCTTCGCGCAGATCTTTCGCATGTTCAAATTCTCGTGTAACATCTTGCGAACCGTTTCTTTGTTGATGTCTAACTCGTAAGACAATGCACGAATGATTAGGCGACGGTCAGACGTGATCAACATGCGCAAACGATCAACATTCGCGTCGGTACGAGAGGTGACGGGAGCTTCTTCACGTGGATCGTCTTCGACCGATTCACGCCCTTCCTTGAACCGCTTCGCCCATTCAAACACACGAGTTTTTGACATGCTATCGTCTCCATAGACAACCTGCAATTTTCGGAGAATTTCCGAGGGATTTTCGCCAGATTTCACTAAAAATTGAATCACAACACGTTGCTTGTAATGTACGTCACACATTTTTATTCCTTTCAAAAACAACTCAACCTCTATTTTATTTAAATAAGTCGACTTCAGTGGTTTTAGAAAGTTTTTCTTCTCTTATATATGTATGGGGCCGTTCATAAAATACGTCACGCTTAAATCAGCTTTTTCTTTTTCAAATGATACTACACAAATTTTGAGAATTTAAATAAAAAATAAAAAGAATTTTAATAAAAAGTATTAAATTGAGAAATATGAAAAAAGCGCCCGAATTAGTTCACTACTAAATGAAGAATGAAAGAATAATATAATAATAAATACATGAGAAACAGAATTTTCATTTGTTACTGAGTCGAGTCGAGAGTGCAGGAAACGTTACTCTTTAAAGTATTGGAAAAACAAAGAAACCAATTGTGACGGATCGAAACGCCGCTAGAGCCAAGTCAAAAGACTAAACCCGCGCCACAGAGCCAGCGCTCTTGTCGAAAAATGAACAAAAGTAAACATATCAAGTTACAATTTATTGTAATAAAACTATATACGTTTGAAATTCTATATATGTACATATTTACTAAATACGAAATAAATGTCTTTCTATCATGATGAAAATTTAAAAAGAAAAATAGGCAAAAGAAATACTAATTGAAAATGTTTTAATGAATGGCGAACGTCACGTTACCATATACCCCCCGTCCCCCCTTGTAACACCTTGACCCACTCAGCAAGAGCCCTCCCCCCGCCTAGTGTGCGAACGTATTTTATGAACGGCCCCTATGTACTTCTGACTAAAATCTTACATCCATTGATAAATCATAAAGTCATAACCGCTTTTCATATCTAGGTTGAGTTTACTTCTGAAGTTAGAAATTTAGCCCTTTGAAGACAGAAATATAATAGGTACATATTTTTCTCTACTACTAATTGTAAACATTTAAACAAGTTCCGTTCAGCCATAAAACTAAAGGTAGATTTAATCGTATATTTTTGTTATGTTTATCCCATAGAGGAAATATATTATCTAGAGTCCCGACCGGTACCCGTCCTACCTGAAACACCCTCAAATTTTATTCGAGGTGAACTCTCTCAAATTCGAGGTGAACTCTCTCAAATTCGCTATCGGTGAATACATGTGAGTGGGGAAAAAAACAAAATGGGGTTTGGGCTAAAATAGAAACTTATGGAATTTTTGTGACCTGTCAAAAATGACAATCAATTTTGCAAAACAAAACAATGGGTTTCGGATTTTAAGAGTAAGTTTTTGTTAATTGCTTTGATATTTAATATAATTTGATATTTTTCAGACCAAAAACCTTTATAATGAAAAGAGTATAATATACAAGTTCACTTCATTGAATAAAAAGTAAGTCAAATTGCAGCGAAGGAGGTGCAACAATAATCGATTTATTTTATACTCTTTGTTTCCATTTTAGATGCTGCCCATTACATACCATACCATAATGCAGAAAGCAACTTCCATCAAGAAATCTGGAAGACAAAGTATACTTATTTACAGGTAAGTTTTTTATATTATATTTCTTTTAACAAAATAATATCAATGTTTTTAACGATAGACGCTGCCCATTGTATTTGTGTGTACATCTCAACGGCCATAGCTGCCGCAGGTGTTGACGGCGGAGGTGTCACCGTCGCTGCAAATAGTCAGATGCTTGTAATGCAACAACACCAGCAGCAACAACCCCACCAAAGCTACGAATTCAATTCCAAATTAGCGAACATCCTCAGCTATGCCATCGACTTTGTGTTACTTTGTGAGATTCAAGTCAATTTTACAAGTGAAAGCTTCGACATTAATAGCCGACCGCCTAGTTTTGGAACGACTAAACAGCAGCATCAGCAACGGCTGAGTACCTATGCAGGCAAATCAGGTTAATTAATTCATTTACTTACGAGTAATGTAATGGATATTTTAAATTCTATTGTTCTTTAGTATTTCCAAAACGTCCTCCGCCTATTCATCAGCCGCCAAGAAATATGATGCTGCAAGCCGACCAAAAGAAACGACTTGCAGTTGCAATTAAAGCAACATTTTCTGGTTTCATAGAGTGCAACTGTCTCACAAAATGATAGCGGGAACGCTGAACTGACCGAGACAGCGGCTACTGCGGCCGCTTACGCCGACACATACCAAGTAGATGAGGAACTGAAAGTCGACTTCGAAGCAACCTGCTGTGAGAACACCTAAATGACGGGAATCGGAAGACGGAAGTAAGTCTTCTGAATATTGAAAATCTCATCATTTTCGTATGTACTATTTTAAAATTTCCAGAAATGTTGGTAAACTTATAGACTGGAAAAATAAAATCTGAATTCCATGAATGCATAATGCCTATTGAATCACCAAAACTAAGTGCATTCTGAACACAACTAACTGGACTCACATAGAAGACCGTGTCGACACAGGAATACCCCTACAAACTACTCTAATGATGTTCCAAGAATTGGGAACCCGCAACCTTCACCTGCCGAAGATGTCCAAAAATAATACAATCGGAAATTGTGCACTTGTGACATGGTCCGATTAGGATTTTGGAATTTGCCTCGCATAAGAATGTCACAAACGACTTGCCACAAATTTTTAATCAAAGGATCGACTTACGAGCACTATTCCGGGAATGGTACAATTCAAAACCAATCAATTTGCTACAATTTCATTGCACGTTCATTGACCAGAAAACTCATAATGCCAAGACCACTTCAAAGTAAGTAACATAAACCACAAACTTTGAAAGCACTAATTGTTTTTTTTTTTTATTTATTTTATAAATCAAAACAAAGCGGTATTGCAACAAATCCTGCAAGATGATTCGAAGTCGATTTGACTCTTTAAATCTCATCCATTAATAGTCAAAGTTCGTGGCGCAGCTAGTTTTTAAATAAAGTTGTATTTTTTGTTTTCAAAATTGTATGTAATTTAGTATAATTTTGTTTTAGATTTAAAGCTATTAATGTATTTTCATTTTAAAATCCAGTTTTTGTTTTTTAAATGAAAATACATTAATAGCTTTAAATCTAAAACAAAATTATACTAAATTACATACAATTTTGAAAAAAAAATACAACTTTATTTAAAAACTAGCTGCGCCACGAACTTTGACTATTAATGGATGAGATTTAAAGAGTCAAATCGACTTCGAATCATCTTGCAGGATTTGTTGCAATACCGCTTTGTTTTGATTTATAAAATAAATAAAAAAAAAAACAATCAGTGCTTTCAAAGTTTGTGGTTTATGTTACTTACTTTGAAGTGGTCTTGGCATTATGAGTTTTCTGGTCAATGAACGTGCAATGAAATTGTAGCAAATTGATTGGTTTTGAATTGTAACATTCCCGGAATAGTGCTCGTAAGTCGATCCTTTGATTAAAAATTTGTGGCAAGTCGTTTGTGACATTCTTATGCGAGGCAAATTCCAAAATCCTAATCGGACCATGTCACAAGTGCACAATTTCCGATTGTATTATTTTTGGACATCTTCGGCAGGTGAAGGTTGCGGGTTCCCAATTCTTGGAACATCATTAGAGTAGTTTGTAGGGGTATTCCTGTGTCGACACGGTCTTCTATGTGAGTCCAGTTAGTTGTGTTCAGAATGCACTTAGTTTTGGTGATTCAATAGGCATTATGCATTCATGGAATTCAGATTTTATTTTTCCAGTCTATAAGTTTACCAACATTTCTGGAAATTTTAAAATAGTACATACGAAAATGATGAGATTTTCAATATTCAGAAGACTTACTTCCGTCTTCCGATTCCCGTCATTTAGGTGTTCTCACAGCAGGTTGCTTCGAAGTCGACTTTCAGTTCCTCATCTACTTGGTATGTGTCGGCGTAAGCGGCCGCAGTAGCCGCTGTCTCGGTCAGTTCAGCGTTCCCGCTATCATTTTGTGAGACAGTTGCACTCTATGAAACCAGAAAATGTTGCTTTAATTGCAACTGCAAGTCGTTTCTTTTGGTCGGCTTGCAGCATCATATTTCTTGGCGGCTGATGAATAGGCGGAGGACGTTTTGGAAATACTAAAGAACAATATTTTCGTAAATATTTGTATTTGGTTATTTTCACATTAGCTAAAATTTGTTTTGAAGTTGAAACTGTTAATGACATAAAATTAAAAACGTATATTATACAAAACGAAGATTTCAGTATTTCATGTTAAAATATAATTTGTCAACAAATAAAAAATAAATAAATTAAAACATTTTGGTTTGTTCTTCATACCACAAATAAATGTAATGTGTTTCATTTTTGGTATTTTTTTCCTACCTTCCTTTATACACCTTTAATGGCAGAATTTATTATTCTGCTTAATAATAAATGTTAGATACATGAATATTACGTTATCTATATGTTCGTATTGTATACTTTGTTCGTTCAAATATTATATACATATATCTAATAAAAAGAAAAGCCTATGTTAGTTGTTGATTTTTAATTATGCTCCTGCTTCTTTCGACTCGTTATTCAGCAATATTAGGAGAAAAAATATTTAATACAAGAAGTTTGAAAGCTTGCTAAATTTGTTAACAGTTTTTAACTTGGAGATCCTTGATCCTTTTCAAATATTTATTTCATAGGAGTTTATTTTGATTTTATTCTTTTTTTTGCATTAGAAACGATATGTTAACCAAATAATAAATAATATCAGATATCTTGTTAAATAAAAATATTCGTTACAGTGTTATCATTATCAATTGTTATGAAGAATAGTGCTTTTTGTTCGTTGATTGCATTGAACAAGTAAAAGTCATTTTAACAACTGTTTATTAAATATTTGTAAATATCAATTATACTTCTAAGTGTGAAATCAATTAAACTGAAATATATTGTACATTATGATAGCCAATAAAATAAATGAATACAAAACAAAATGATACAACTTTATTTTGAAGACATTAAATTGATATTTTCGGTATGTGCATAGTAATTTATAAATTAGTTGGGGCAACAGTCTGTTGAGAACTAGGGCCTAGTGACTTGCAACTCTCAACAATTCCTGTGTGCGAGTCATGTCAGGGATAGAT
The DNA here is from genome assembly GCA_920104205.1 of Eupeodes latifasciatus. Taxonomy (NCBI): domain Eukaryota; kingdom Metazoa; phylum Arthropoda; class Insecta; order Diptera; family Syrphidae; genus Eupeodes; species Eupeodes latifasciatus. The sequence goes on along the minus strand of OV049924.1, from coordinate 209,454,614 downwards.
GGGGCTGCAGTTGGTTAATTAAAAAAAAGTAAATGTAACGCTCCTTGTTCAAATGTTTGAAGTAGTAGCCAAAATTTGCGTATCAACGGCAACAAATTTTGTTTTATAACGCTAAAAAGTATGAGGTATAATGGGTTATGCAAGGGAACAAGAAAAATCTATCAAATCAACTGCAAACCTCTTAAAAAAAGCATGCTTTAGGCTTGAGAAGGACGGAATGGCTTATAACAATAATGTTTACGATCAAGTTCCGGGAATATGTCAATAAAAAACAAGAAAATGAAGTTTTAGGAACAATTTTACTATCGACCTTTACAATAATCTCCCTTTAACTCTACACAACGATTCCAACGTTTCTACCATGATTGGAAGCACCCTTGGTATTCCTCCGAAGTTAGCCCGTTTAGCACCACGGTTAGAGCTTCTTGGACCTTCTGTACGCCGCCATGATGAGTTTCCTTGAGGTGCGACTTCATCTTGGGGAATAGAAAAAATTCGCAGGGAGCAATATCGGGGCTATAGGGTGGGTGAGGCAACGTTGGGATGCCTTTTTTTTTGCCAAGAACTCTTTCACATGGGTGAGAACTTTAGGCACCATCTTCGCGCAGATCTTTCGCATGTTCAAATTCTCGTGTAACATCTTGCGAACCGTTTCTTTGTTGATGTCTAACTCGTAAGACAATGCACGAATGATTAGGCGACGGTCAGACGTGATCAACATGCGCAAACGATCAACATTCGCGTCGGTACGAGAGGTGACGGGAGCTTCTTCACGTGGATCGTCTTCGACCGATTCACGCCCTTCCTTGAACCGCCTTCGCCCATTCAAACACACGAGTTTTGACATGCTATCGTCTCATAGACAACCTGCAATTTTCGGAGAATTTCCGAGGGATTTTCGCCAGATTTCACTAAAAATTGAATCACAACACGTTGCTTGTAATGTACGTCACACATTTTTTATTCCTTTCAAAAACAACTCAACCTCTATTTTATTTAAATAAGTCGACTTCAGTGGTTTTAGAAAGTTTTTCTTCTCTTATATATGTATGGGGCCGTTCATAAAATACGTCACGCTTAAATCAGCTTTTTCTTTTTCAAATGATACTACACAAATTTTGAGAATTTAAATAAAAAATAAAAAGAATTTTAATAAAAAGTATTAAATTGAGAAATATGAAAAAAAGCGCCCGAATTAGTTCACTACTAAATGAAGAATGAAAGAATAATATAATAATAAATACATGAGAAACAGAATTTTCATTTGTTACTGAGTCGAGTCGAGAGTGCAGGAAACGTTACTCTTTAAAGTATTGGAAAAACAAAGAAACCAATTGTGACGGATCGAAACGCCGCTAGAGCCAAGTCAAAAGACTAAACCCGCGCCACAGAGCCAGCGCTCTTGTCGAAAAATGAACAAAAGTAAACATATCAAGTTACAATTTATTGTAATAAAACTATATACGTTTGAAATTCTATATATGTACATATTTACTAAATACGAAATAAATGTCTTTCTATCATGATGAAAATTTAAAAAGAAAAATAGGCAAAAGAAATACTAATTGAAAAATGTTTTAATGAATGGCGAACGTCACGTTACCATATACCCCCCGTCCCCCCTTGTAACACCTTGACCCACTCAGCAAGAGCCCTCCCCCCGCCTAGTGTGCGAACGTATTTTATGAACGGCCCCTATGTACTTCTGACTAAAATCTTACATCCATTGATAAATCATAAAGTCATAACCGCTTTTCATATCTAGGTTGAGTTTACTTCTGAAGTTAGAAATTTAGCCCTTTGAAGACAGAAATATAATAGGTACATATTTTTCTCTACTACTAATTGTAAACATTTAAACAAGTTCCGTTCAGCCATAAAACTAAAGGTAGATTTAATCGTATATTTTTGTTATGTTTATCCCATAGAGGAAATATATTATCTAGAGTCCCGACCGGTACCCGTCCTACCTGAAACACCCTCAAATTTTATTCGAGGTGAACTCTCTCAAATTCGAGGTGAACTCTCTCAAATTCGCTATCGGTGAATACATGTGAGTGGGGAAAAAAACAAAATGGGGTTTGGGCTAAAATAGAAACTTATGGAATTTTTGTGACCTGTCAAAAATGACAATCAATTTGCAAAACAAAACAATGGGTTTCGGATTTTAAGAGTAAGTTTTTGTTAATTGCTTTGATATTTAATATAATTTGATATTTTTTCAGACCAAAAACCTTTATAATGAAAAGAGTATAATATACAAGTTCACTTCATTGAATAAAAAGTAAGTCAACTTGCAGCGAAGGAGGTGCAACAATAATCGATTTATTTTATAACTCTTTGTTTCCATTTTAGATGCTGCCCATTACATACCATACCATAATGCAGAAAGCAACTTCCATCAAGAAATCTGGAAGACAAAGTATACTTATTTACAGGTAAGTTTTTTATATTATATTTCTTTTAACAAAATAATATCAATGTTTTTAACGATAGACGCTGCCATTGTATTTGTGTGTACATCTCAACGGCCATAGCTGCCGCAGGTGTTGACGGCGGAGGTGTCACCGTCGCTGCAAATAGTCAGATGCTTGTAATGCAACAACACCAGCAGCAACAACCCCACCAAAGCTACGAATTCAATTCCAAATTAGCGAACATCCTCAGCTATGCCATCGACTTTGTGTTACTTTTGTGAGATTCAAGTCATTTTACAAGTGAAAGCTTCGACATTAATAGCCGACCGCCTAGTTTTGGAACGACTAAACAGCAGCATCAGCAACGGCTGAGTACCTATGCAGGCAAATCAGGTTAATTAATTCATTTACTTACGAGTAATGTAATGGATATTTTAAATTCTATTGTTCTTTAGTATTTCCAAAACGTCCTCCGCCTATTCATCAGCCGCCAAGAAATATGATGCTGCAAGCCGACCAAAAGAAACGACTTGCAGTTGCAATTAAAGCAACATTTTCTGGTTTCATAGAGTGCAACTGTCTCACAAAATGATAGCGGGAACGCTGAACTGACCGAGACAGCGGCTACTGCGGCCGCTTACGCCGACACATACCAAGTAGATGAGGAACTGAAAGTCGACTTCGAAGCAACCTGCTGTGAGAACACCTAAATGACGGGAATCGGAAGACGGAAGTAAGTCTTCTGAATATTGAAAATCTCATCATTTTCGTATGTACTATTTTAAAATTTCCAGAAATGTTGGTAAACTTATAGACTGGAAAAATAAAATCTGAATTCCATGAATGCATAATGCCTATTGAATCACCAAAACTAAGTGCATTCTGAACACAACTAACTGGACTCACATAGAAGACCGTGTCGACACAGGAATACCCCTACAAACTACTCTAATGATGTTCCAAGAATTGGGAACCCGCAACCTTCACCTGCCGAAGATGTCCAAAAATAATACAATCGGAAATTGTGCACTTGTGACATGGTCCGATTAGGATTTTGGAATTTGCCTCGCATAAGAATGTCACAAACGACTTGCCACAAATTTTTAATCAAAGGATCGACTTACGAGCACTATTCCGGGAATGTTACAATTCAAAACCAATCAATTTGCTACAATTTCATTGCACGTTCATTGACCAGAAAACTCATAATGCCAAGACCACTTCAAAGTAAGTAACATAAACCACAAACTTTGAAAGCACTAATTGTTTTTTTTTTTTATTTATTTTATAAATCAAAACAAAGCGGTATTGCAACAAATCCTGCAAGATGATTCGAAGTCGATTTGACTCTTTAAATCTCATCCATTAATAGTCAAAGTTCGTGGCGCAGCTAGTTTTTAAATAAAGTTGTATTTTTTTTCAAAATTGTATGTAATTTAGTATAATTTTGTTTTAGATTTAAAGCTATTAATGTATTTTCATTTAAAAAACAAAATCCAGTTTTTGTTTTTTAAATGAAAATACATTAATAGCTTTAAATCTAAAACAAAATTATACTAAATTACATACAATTTTGAAAAAAAAATACAACTTTATTTAAAAACTAGCTGCGCCACGAACTTTGACTATTAATGGATGAGATTTAAAGAGTCAAATCGACTTCGAATCATCTTGCAGGATTTGTTGCAATACCGCTTTGTTTTGATTTATAAAATAAATAAAAAAAAAAACAATCAGTGCTTTCAAAGTTTGTGGTTTATGTTACTTACTTTGAAGTGGTCTTGGCATTATGAGTTTTCTGGTCAATGAACGTGCAATGAAATTGTAGCAAATTGATTGGTTTTGAATTGTAACATTCCCGGAATAGTGCTCGTAAGTCGATCCTTTGATTAAAAATTTGTGGCAAGTCGTTTGTGACATTCTTATGCGAGGCAAATTCCAAAATCCTAATCGGACCATGTCACAAGTGCACAATTTCCGATTGTATTATTTTTGGACATCTTCGGCAGGTGAAGGTTGCGGGTTCCCAATTCTTGGAACATCATTAGAGTAGTTTGTAGGGGTATTCCTGTGTCGACACGGTCTTCTATGTGAGTCCAGTTAGTTGTGTTCAGAATGCACTTAGTTTTGGTGATTCAATAGGCATTATGCATTCATGGAATTCAGATTTTATTTTTCCAGTCTATAAGTTTACCAACATTTCTGGAAATTTTAAAATAGTACATACGAAAATGATGAGATTTTCAATATTCAGAAGACTTACTTCCGTCTTCCGATTCCCGTCATTTAGGTGTTCTCACAGCAGGTTGCTTCGAAGTCGACTTTCAGTTCCTCATCTACTTGGTATGTGTCGGCGTAAGCGGCCGCAGTAGCCGCTGTCTCGGTCAGTTCAGCGTTCCCGCTATCATTTTGTGAGACAGTTGCACTCTATGAAACCAGAAAATGTTGCTTTAATTGCAACTGCAAGTCGTTTCTTTTGGTCGGCTTGCAGCATCATATTTCTTGGCGGCTGATGAATAGGCGGAGGACGTTTTGGAAATACTAAAGAACAATAGAATTTAAAATATCCATTACATTACTCGTAAGTAAATGAATTAATTAACCTGATTTGCCTGCATAGGTACTCAGCCGTTGCTGATGCTGCTGTTTAGTCGTTCCAAAACTAGGCGGTCGGCTATTAATGTCGAAGCTTTCACTTGTAAAATTGACTTGAATCTCACAAAGTAACACAAAGTCGATGGCATAGCTGAGGATGTTCGCTAATTTGGAATTGAATTCGTAGCTTTGGTGGGGTTGTTGCTGCTGGTGTTGTTGCATTACAAGCATCTGACTATTTGCAGCGACGGTGACACCTCCGCCGTCAACACCTGCGGCAGCTATGGCCGTTGAGATGTACACACAAATACAATGGGCAGCGTCTATCGTTAAAAACATTGATATTATTTTGTTAAAAGAAATATAATATAAAAAACTTACCTGTAAATAAGTATACTTTGTCTTCCAGATTTCTTGATGGAAGTTGCTTTCTGCATTATGGTATGGTATGTAATGGGCAGCATCTAAAATGGAAACAAAGAGTATAAAATAAATCGATTATTGTTGCACCTCCTTCGCTGCAATTTGACTTACTTTTTATTCAATGAAGTGAACTTGTATATTATACTCTTTTCATTATAAAGGTTTTTGGTCTGAAAAATATCAAATTATATTAAATATCAAAGCAATTAACAAAAACTTACTCTTAAAATCCGAAACCCATTGTTTTGTTTTGCAAAATTGATTGTCATTTTTGACAGGTCACAAAAATTCCATAAGTTTCTATTTTAGCCCAAACCCCATTTTGTTTTTTTCCCCACTCACATGTATTCACCGATAGCGAATTTGAGAGAGTTCACCTCGAATTTGAGAGAGTTCACCTCGAATAAAATTTGAGGGTGTTTCAGGTAGGACGGGTACCGGTCGGGACTCTAGATAATATATTTCCTCTATGGGATAAACATAACAAAAATATACGATTAAATCTACCTTTAGTTTTATGGCTGAACGGAACTTGTTTAAATGTTTACAATTAGTAGTAGAGAAAAATATGTACCTATTATATTTCTGTCTTCAAAGGGCTAAATTTCTAACTTCAGAAGTAAACTCAACCTAGATATGAAAAGCGGTTATGACTTTATGATTTATCAATGGATGTAAGATTTTAGTCAGAAGTACATAGGGGCCGTTCATAAAATACGTTCGCACACTAGGCGGGGGGAGGGCTCTTGCTGAGTGGGTCAAGGTGTTACAAGGGGGGACGGGGGGTATATGGTAACGTGACGTTCGCCATTCATTAAAACATTTTCAATTAGTATTTCTTTTGCCTATTTTTCTTTTTAAATTTTCATCATGATAGAAAGACATTTATTTCGTATTTAGTAAATATGTACATATATAGAATTTCAAACGTATATAGTTTTATTACAATAAATTGTAACTTGATATGTTTACTTTTGTTCATTTTTCGACAAGAGCGCTGGCTCTGTGGCGCGGGTTTAGTCTTTTGACTTGGCTCTAGCGGCGTTTCGATCCGTCACAATTGGTTTCTTTGTTTTTGCAATACTTTAAAGAGTAACGTTTCCTGCACTCTCGACTCGACTCAGTAACAAATGAAAATTCTGTTTCTCATGTATTTATTATTATATTATTCTTTCATTCTTCATTTAGTAGTGAACTAATTCGGGCGCTTTTTTCATATTTCTCAATTTAATACTTTTTATTAAAATTCTTTTTATTTTTTATTTAAATTCTCAAAATTTGTGTAGTATCATTTGAAAAAGAAAAAGCTGATTTAAGCGTGACGTATTTTATGAACGGCCCCATACATATATAAGAGAAGAAAAACTTTCTAAAACCACTGAAGTCGACTTATTTAAATAAAATAGAGGTTGAGTTGTTTTTGAAAGGAATAAAAATGTGTGACGTACATTACAAGCAACGTGTTGTGATTCAATTTTTAGTGAAATCTGGCGAAAATCCCTCGGAAATTCTCCGAAAATTGCAGGTTGTCTATGGAGACGATAGCATGTCAAAAACTCGTGTGTTTGAATGGGCGAAGCGGTTCAAGGAAGGGCGTGAATCGGTCGAAGACGATCCACGTGAAGAAGCTCCCGTCACCTCTCGTACCGACGCGAATGTTGATCGTTTGCGCATGTTGATCACGTCTGACCGTCGCCTAATCATTCGTGCATTGTCTTACGAGTTAGACATCAACAAAGAAACGGTTCGCAAGATGTTACACGAGAATTTGAACATGCGAAAGATCTGCGCGAAGATGGTGCCTAAAGTTCTCACCCATGTGAAAGAGTTCTTGGCAAAAAAAAAGGCATCCCAACGTTGCCTCACCCACCCTATAGCCCCGATATTGCTCCCTGCGAATTTTTTCTATTCCCCAAGATGAAGTCGCACCTCAAGGGAACTCATCATGGCGGCGTACAGAAGGTCCAAGAAGCTCTAACCGTGGTGCTAAACGGGCTAACTTCGGAGGAATACCAAGGGTGCTTCCAATCATGGTAGAAACGTTGGAATCGTTGTGTAGAGTTAAAGGGAGATTATTGTAAAGGTCGATAGTAAAATTGTTCCTAAAACTTCATTTTCTTGTTTTTTATTGACATATTCCCGGAACTTGATCGTAAACATTATTGTTATAAGCCATTCCGTCCTTCTCAAGCCTAAAGCATGCTTTTTTTAAGAGGTTTGCAGTTGATTTGATAGATTTTTCTTGTTCCCTTGCATAACCCATTATACCTCATACTTTTTAGCGTTATAAAACAAAATTTGTTGCCGTTGATACGCAAATTTTGGCTACTACTTCAAACATTTGAACAAGGAGCGTTACATTTACTTTTTTTTAATTAACCAACTGCAGCCCCATCTATCCCTGACATGACTCGCACACAGGAATTGTTGAGAGTTGCAAGTCACTAGGCCCTAGTTCTCAACAGACTGTTGCCCCAACTAATTTATAAATTACTATGCACATACCGAAAATATCAATTTAATGTCTTCAAAATAAAGTTGTATCATTTTGTTTTGTATTCATTTATTTTATTGGCTATCATAATGTACAATATATTTCAGTTTAATTGATTTCACACTTAGAAGTATAATTGATATTTACAAATATTTAATAAACAGTTGTTAAAATGACTTTTACTTGTTCAATGCAATCAACGAACAAAAAGCACTATTCTTCATAACAATTGATAATGATAACACTGTAACGAATATTTTTATTTAACAAGATATCTGATATTATTTATTATTTGGTTAACATATCGTTTCTAATGCAAAAAAAAGAATAAAATCAAAATAAACTCCTATGAAATAAATATTTGAAAAGGATCAAGGATCTCCAAGTTAAAAACTGTTAACAAATTTAGCAAGCTTTCAAACTTCTTGTATTAAATATTTTTTCTCCTAATATTGCTGAATAACGAGTCGAAAGAAGCAGGAGCATAATTAAAAATCAACAACTAACATAGGCTTTTCTTTTTATTAGATATATGTATATAATATTTGAACGAACAAAGTATACAATACGAACATATAGATAACGTAATATTCATGTATCTAACATTTATTATTAAGCAGAATAATAAATTCTGCCATTAAAGGTGTATAAAGGAAGGTAGGAAAAAAATACCAAAAATGAAACACATTACATTTATTTGTGGTATGAAGAACAAACCAAAATGTTTTAATTTATTTATTTTTTATTTGTTGACAAATTATATTTTAACATGAAATACTGAAATCTTCGTTTTATATAATATACGTTTTTAATTTTATGTCATTAACAGTTTCAACTTCAAAACAAATTTTAGCTAATGTGAAAATAACCAAATACAAATATTTACGAAAATAAGGACAAAAATATTAAGCTGTGAATAAATTCAGAATTTATTTGTTTGTTCAAACTCTTTGTGAAGAGAAGTAAAATTTGGCGGAGAACTCTTTTATCTTTTTAATGAAGCAGCAGTAAAACACACACACAATTCAAGTTATTGAGGGGAAGACAAAGAAAAGGAAACATTAAATTTTGTAAGTTTTAATAAAAACGCATTAACAACTTTTTTGGTGGATTATGCAAAAGCCCAATAACTTACTAAAAAAATACATTTTGAGCAGTGGAATTTATTACTGATAAGATGGAAACTCAGTAGACTCAAAAATTCCAGTGATTAAAACATACTGATGCTGATTTTTTAGTAAACTAAACGGAGTTGCATATGCATAATGTTATATAAATGTTTTATCTTCTCTTTACATCAAGCCAAAACTTCGAATACCTCCAAATCATTGCACAGCAAAAATACTCTCAAAAAGTGACAAGCAAAATTCTTAATAATAGACAACAAAAGATCAATAAAAATTAGAAAAAATAATAACAAATAAATTGTATACATATGTAAATGTTAGATACAAATAAAGACAGATATTTTTAGAGAAATTTAAAACTTCTATTTTTTTTAACAGGAATGTTTATGATATCAATATAATATTTTTTAATTAGGAAAAGAATAAGAACTAACACAAACCTGTTGCTGATTTACATTATTATTTACTTGTATATTTCCATATTTTTTTTTTATAAAGGTATAATTTTTGTTTAACATTTTTATTGTTACCTACACATAATCCATTTATTTAAGTCTGGTAATTTTAGTTATTATTTTGCTTTGTATAATTCAAATAACATTACTTTATCTTTAAATTTATGCTGGCTGTTGTTGTTGTTATGATTTTATGAACGTTTATATATAAGGTTATGTAATTATGTACTGATTTTAATGGATCCTTTTGTTGGCTGTTGTTGAACTTTTAAAATACATAAGACTTATTGAAGAAAAAATATAGTAAAACAAAACAAAGTACTAGAAAGCAATTTAATCTGTGAATTTACGGTTGGGATTAGTACCAAACAGTGCATTACGGATTTCTGGGACAAGTTGTTGGGAAATCAATTCCAACCTGGACTCCAGAGTATTTGGTACCTGAAAATAATAAATTCATTAACCTCACATATACATTTAATTCGTTTTTATCTTTATTTAAATAAAAAATCACCTTAACCCTTCCGTTCAAAGCAATCAACTCTACACCTCCACATGTGTCTGGTGGCAAAAAGTTTTCAGTATCAACAGAAATAACCACATCCTTTCCAATGTTCGACTTATACTGTTCTACAGAAGCTGGTAGAACTTCATTGACCAAAGCTTGATCAACTTGACGGCAACGTAAGATGACTTTAGCTTCCATGGTCTGATATAACGCCTGAACGATAAGTTTTTGGAGCACAACCCTGTATTCAGTAGGATTTTTTGTGACTTCGCCTAAACGGCGACGTGCCTCGTCCAATACACTGCGAACATGATCTTCTCGCACTTTTAGAACCTAGGAGATAAGAAAAATACACAAAATTAATAAAATAAAACAGAAACTGTTTATTTTTAAATTTGATTCCCATTTTGTTTGAACTTTATCGCAAGTTTATTCGAAAAGCGAAACTTTTGAAATATCTTTCAAATAGGAAACAACATACAAATAAAATAAAAATACTGACATGTACCAATTGTTTGTATATTTAAGGCTGATTTAGAAAAATGGTGAAATTCGTTCTAAAAAAAATAGAACTGAACGCTTACCTTGAGACGAGCTTGATTAAGCATATTGGAAGATTGAATCTTCTTTTGCAGTTCAACTTGCTTCTCTTTTTTTTCATAGTATTCCATGATCTTAAGGCGCTGCTGTTGTACGAGACGACCCTTTTCGATGTTGAATTCTTCTTCGGCTTTAGCATCGATTTCTTCGGCTTTTTCATTGGCTTCTTGCTCAATGAAAGCCATCATATGCTTGATCTAAAATAATAAATCAAATGGTTAATAAAATAAGAAATAAAAAAAAGGGAAAGGATTGATATGATTAACGTAATTTTTGTTTGGTTATGTAGTATATGAGAACATTTTAAAATATTTTCCGGTTCACACCTAATAATATTTGTATGTTGAATAAAATTTTCAAAATCTTTACAGCTAACGTTACGAGTATTACAATTATTCCAAGCATTGAATTATGGAATAGAAATTAAACTCTTTAAAAAGGAATTCAAGCAAATTTTCGGTTAACTTGGGACCACGCTATTTGTATTTTTAGTTTGATGCTATTATAAAAGTCATGTAATGAACCTTTCAAAGTAATTACTGAAGCTTTTGCACTAGAATAGAGCAGTAGCTGCAAATTGTTTATTTATACATTTGCAAAGCATGGACTTATGTCAGGGCCTTTAAAATATTATTCACCCAACTACGCGTGTGTACGTATGTACTTTCGTACGTTCGGGAAGTTTTTTTCATCCTCCATACCTCAAGAACCAGTAGAAATATCGACTTTAATAAAATTTTGTTATACAGATAATAATGCAGAAAGATGCAAAAAGGACTCTCAAAAAAATTGATTGTTTTTTTTTACCATACCAATTTAAAAAAGGTGACAATTTTGGTTAACCCAAAATATATCACAAACCAATAACGCTAGCGACTTGTACATATATTATATATTGTAACGTGATACCAAACAAATATATTTTTGTGAAAAAAATCCAATAAACGTTTTTTTTATAAACCAAAAAAAAATGAAAAAATATAATTGTCACCTCGAATATTTTACGAACAAAAAATAATTTTATCTCCAAAATAATTGTATGCAACGAAATATAATGTTTTTGATATTTGGTAAAATGTCGAAAAAAATCGAATTGACAATTTTCTTACAAAAAATAAGAACCTAAAAAAAACATTACTAAAACTTGGTAAAAATTGATTTTCGATTCAAATATCTTTTCAAAAATTTGAGATATTTTCTTCAAACCAATTTCATCATATGCAAAATATTGTTGGTAATTTAAAATTTTAAAATAATTCAGCTGACAACTTTTTTAACAAAACACGAAAACCTGCAAACGTTTTAATCAAGACAAATCGGCAGACGGGATGGGAAATTATGAGTGTGGGTCGCATCCCAGCCTCTTTTTTTATATTCCTATTATAATGTGAATTCCAATTCCATACAATTAACTTCGATCTTAATCTGCAGACTAAAGAGCAACAACATTGTTGACAAAACACACTAGATTTATAACCATGTACTTGTACATAAATAATTATTATGTTATGTACAGACGCAAAAATATGAAGGTTTTTTTTTTAATAATAAAAGTTCTATATACCATTGAAATATATCAGCCAAGTAGAAGACTTCGCGCTATTTAATTGGAGATCGCCGGGACGAAACTAAGAGCCCTTAAAATATATATTTTGAATCCAATATTGTTTTATTTTTTTAGTAAAATAAATTTTATTTACTTTCGTTATTATTTACTTTATTATTATTAATTAATAAAAAAGCGTGTAATGAATTACAATCAATCAAATCAATTAATTACCTTAAATGTAATTAACACCGTGTTTTCCTTCAATTACTTGCAAAAACTATTTAATATTTTCAATTGAATTGCATTTTTTCAATTATAATTACAGGTAAAGGAAATTTATGTTTTTTTTTCAATTGCAATTACATAATTGTAATTGTAATAGAAAAATTACTTTTTATTGAAGTGGTGTCATTTTTTTGGTTGAAAAGTAACATTTAAATAAATAATAAATAAATTAGGTGGCGCAACAGTCCATGAAGAACCAGGGCCTAGTGACTTACAACTCTCAACCATTCCTGTGTGCGAGTAATGTTGTCAGAGATGGAAGGGACCTACAGTTTATATGCCGAGTCCGAACGGCTAATTTGAGAAAGCACTTTTTATGACAAGAATTACTCTTGGAGGATTTGTCAATTCCTCGCAAGAGGCAGTACCCGTGAAAAAAGTTAGGTGGCACAGGCAGGGGTTGAACCCAAGACCCCTTGCATGACAGTCCAACGCACTAACCATCACGCTACGGGTACTACCAGTAACATTTGCTTAAGAAAAAAAACTATTGGAAGTGATCTACAAAGAGTTGTAAATAATAAAATATTGAGGGAAGTAACTTTTTGAAGTATTTTTAGATTACTTATTATCCTTTTTTCAGTTTGTTTTTCCAAAAATAACAATGTTTAAGAAAAAGTAGCCCAATGTTAAGAATTTAAATATTGTATATAGAATTGATGAATCTAAGCGTGTTTTTTATATACAGTAGCGAGCAAAAAAAATGCAAACAAAGAGCTCAAAAGCAATAATTGTAAACTGTATTTTTCGTAACGGTAAAAACTGGCTTTTGTTTTTGTACAATGTAATCACAGTATGTGGAGGTTTGATATTGATAAGCATTATTACCGTGCTGCTCGTCTGGTGTCGTCAGAAAAAATTTTAAGTGGTAAATAAGGTTTTCAGTGCGAGCAAAAAAAATGCAAACGGCAAATATTTCTACGAAGGTAAGTAAAATAAATATATTTTTTTGTATAAATCAATTGGAATATGTAATAAATAGAAGCACCTATCGACAGATAGCAAAAAAGCTATCATAAATGCTGTTAATAACGGACGGTTCATGCAGGATATTGCATTGGAGTTTGGAGTGGCGATATCAACAGTTTCGCGCATTGTCTCCAGATATCGGGCACGAGGGGATGCCAATCGGAAGGTTGGTAGTGGCCGCCCACGCAAGACAACCTCCAGGCTAGACCGAATCATTGAAAGACAAGCTAAAGTCCATCCTCTAAAAACTGCGGTGGAAATTATGCAAGATGTAAACAAGCAATATGATGTTAACGTAGGAGTGCATACAATCAGACGACGTTTAGTCGATGCGGAACTTTTTGCAAGACGGCCGGCCAAAAAACCTTTCATAAGTTCCATCAATAGAAGAAAGCGGCTTGACTTTGCGAGGCGCCATATCCACTGGACAAGCGAACAGTGGGCTAAGGTCTTATGGAGCGATGAGAGCAAGTTTAACTTGTTCTCATCAGATGGCATTCACTATGTGCGAAGGCCTCCAGGACATCGTTATAACCCCAAGTATCAAGTTCCTACCATTAAACATGGAGGAGGATCGGTTATGGTGTGGGGTAGGTAATATAAGATAGTCAAGAAATGAAATTAATAGCTCTGCTATTTTTAAGGTTCGTTTTCTCGTGAAGGAGTGGGTCAATTGTGTCAAATAAGTGGTCGGATGAATGCCGAAATGTACAGGGACATTTTGGAAAGCCATATGCTTCCACATTTTCGATCCAATATGCCCGAAAATAGCCTATTTCAACACGACAACGACCCAAAACATACCAGCCGGTTAGTAAGGAGCTACTTGGAAGAGGCCAATATCGATGTTCTGGAGTGGCCACCGCAATCTCCTGATCTCAATCCCATAGAAAATTTATGGGATCTTGTAGATCGGGAGATTAGGAAGCGGAAGCACTCAAATTGTGCACAGCTGATGGATCACATTCGATCGGAATGGGAACAAATACCATCAAATGTTTTGGAGTCTTTAATAGACTCAATGCCAAGAAGATTGCGCGCTGTTGTTTCGAATAAAGGCTTCGCAACAAAATATTAATATGAATAAATATAATATGAACTAAAAACGAAAAAATGTTATCAAAAAATATGAATAAATCACTTTAATTTATTGTTTTTCACATATTTGCATTTTTTTTGCTCGGCTAAAAACGCATATTTAGGTAGACTTTTGGCCAAATAATTGCCTTGAAGTAAAATATTCCACAAATCGACCCTGTTTCGTGAAAATACAACATTTTCAATATTGTGTGCCAAATTTGGTAGCATAACGATGTAAAATGACTTAGTTATCATAGAAAACTCTTTTAACCTTTTTCGTTTGCATTTTTTTTGCTCGCTACTGTACATATACATACAGTGATGCTAGAAACATTCCGGATTTTTAAAAAAATAATGATCTGATGGTAAAAAAAAATAAATATAAAATATATACATAAATTTATTATTATTATTATACTTTATTGAACAATAATATAATTACAAAATTCAATAAATATTTATCAGAGCATTAGTTACCAGGGCCTTCAGCTCGTTTGGAGAAAACTTAAGTTAAATATGTATATTAAGTCTTGTAATAATTTCGTTCACAGATTTTATATTACTTGGTAATATTTCGGTTAAGAGTTCTTTGAGAGGTTTGTTTGCTATGGATAAGGATGTTGAGTTGATATGTGGACATTGAAGGATATGGGAAATGTTCAAAGTTGGGCACTGGTCGCAGAAGTTACAAAGGGGTGCTGGTTCTTTTGTCATCAGGTGTTTGTGGGTGGCATTTGTATGACCCATTCGAAGTCGTATGTATTTTGTTACCATACTTCTGGGAAGTTCGACAGGGAAAGTCGCCCTCGCAGCATCAGCATTGATTGTTGAATAGTGGTGAGAGTATTCCAGCCAGTTATTCTTATTTTTTTTCTCATGGAAGTTTTTAAATGGTTTAACGTGTCCTTTTTGTTAAATTGTATAAAAGAGATAAGAGGCTGTCTGAGAGCGAGTTTGGCTTCTGAGTCGGCAATTTCATTACCAACTATCCCTACATGCCCAGGAACCCATGCTAGCTTGATAGTATTTACTTTTGTGATTAGTTTATCCCGGATGTCAACTACTATATCACAAGAGTTGTTTATATTTTGGATTGCTTCTAAAGATGAAAGGTTGTCGGTGAATATTATGGTTTTTTTATTTTTTGCACTGTTGATGGCTTTGAGTATGGCATAAGCCTCGGCTGTAAAAGTTGACGATGCAAAATAGAGCAGTCCTTTACTAACGACACAGCCGTCTTTCGTTACTACAGCATATGAGGTACCGTCAATTGATTTTGAAGCATCTGTAAATAAAGAATTCCATCCGAGCCTCTTATAATTGTCTTCGATTTCATTAAACAGTGTTTTGTATATATCATTGTTTGTGCTTGATTTATTATAATTCGACAGATTTGTCAAAATAGTTTGTTTTGGGAGATACCACGGAGGAAAGTCAACGTTGTTTTTGTTCTTTACTTCAATTGGAATTTTCAGCTCTTTCGCCGATTCCAAAGCCTTGTACAAAGCGGATTGGTATTTCGGTTTTTTCTTTCTCCTCAATAGCTTTTTTACATCCTCATGTATGGGTGATTTAAATGATGAGTTAATTTTTAGTATTATTTTCCAGGTTTGGAAATCAATTTGGTCATTTAGGTTAGGGAGTCCTGATTCAGTAAGGATGTTCTTGATTGGTGTTGAGTAGAAGGCACCCAGGCAGGTTCTTATAGCGGCGGCGTGGTACGTTGTAGAAATTAGTTGCAGAGAAGATTTGGAACATTTCCCATAAATTGGTAGACCGTAATCAATTTTTGATAAAATAATTGACTGAATAACGTTAACTATAGTATTTACATTACAGTTACTTTTTTTACATGAAAGATATTTGATAATATTTACCCTGGTAGTTAGACTTTTTCTTAAGTTAATACAATGTTGCTTAAAACTATAGTTAGATTCGAATATAATGCCTAGAATTTTTGAAAAGGTTACATTTTTTATACAGGTGTTATTATATGATACATTTTGAACTAGTTTTGAACATTTGTGTTTTTTACAAATATGTAATATTTCGCATTTAGAGAAAGATATTTTACCCCCTGAGGTTTTACCCCATTCGGTCAAGTCTTTAATGATCATTGAAAAAAAATGTGATACTTCTTCTAGGTCTTTCAGTTTAGTGAACAAAATGAGATCGTCCGCGTAAAGGACGTGATTTGTATTAGGGTATACTCGAGTTATATTACTTATTTCATTAAATGCAATTTTGAATAGCATGACCGAAAGGGGGGAACCTTGGGGAATGCCATTCATAAGTTTATGAATTTGTGAATATATTTTATTATTAGTTTTAATGCGGAATTTTCGGTTGGTAAGGAAAGCTTTTATAAAGTTGAACATTTTTGTACCGACCTTCCATAGTTTTAACTGGTTTAAAATAACGTGAGGTCCTATTCTGTCAAATGCTTGTTCAAAGTCAATTGAGAGAATCGAGATATGATTTTTTTCTGAAAGCGCAGAGGTGATGTTTGTGTCCAAATGAAGGAGGGCATCTTGTGTCCCACAACCGGATTTGAACGCTGTTTGGTGGATGTCGATAAACTTATTTTTTTCCAACCACCAAGATAGGCGTTTGGAAACGATTTTTTCTAAGACTTTTGAAAGGCAGGGCAGAAGTGAGATTGGACGGTAGCCTTCGATAAGTGTGTGGTCTTTGTTTGCTTTAGGGATGGGCACAATGGTTGCCACTTTCCATGTTTGGGGAATAACTCCCTTATCAAATATGTGGTTGTAAAAGGATAATAATCTGTTTTTTAAACAGGAAGGACTATTTTTTATCATTGAATAATTTATTCTGTCGTATCCGGGGGTGTTCCCTTTTACGGAGCGCAAGCTGGTTTCAAACTCTATCATATTGATTGGGGATTCTATTGATTTTGTTGAATGAGTGATGGTGTAGTTAGGCATGACTTCGTTTAAGCATTTGTATTTTTCTTCAACGTATTTTGGTTGGAAATTAGAGTCGTTATGGATACTTTCCCAAAATTTAGCAAAGTATTCGTTGATCTTTATAGGACATGTAATATTTTTAGAGTCGTTTCTGATAAGTTTAATTGTAGGAGGTGTAAAATTTCCTGTAAGGCTTTTAATGTCAGCCCACATTTTTTTGGGGGTTGAGTTATGGTTGATTCCCTCAGTAAATTTCATAAAAGAAGACGCTTTCGCTGTCTTGGCTGCACGTTTAAATTGGGCGTTGGCTTTCCTATAAGCGATTAGATTAACCTCATTTGGATATTTTTTTAATATCTTCCACAAGACTTGTTTTTTATTTCGCAAAGTGCTGAGATTTGGGTCCCACCAGGGGACTGTTTTAAAGTGGATCTTGTTAGTGGTTTGGGGGATTGCCACATTTGCGGCAGAGCGGATTATCTTTGTGATGAAAGCGGATTCTTTATTCGTGTTAATATTGGTTGGGGGTGGTTGGGCAGAGATTCGGGCTGAGATTTCGGATTGGAAGAGATGCCAGTTGGCATGGTCGGTGAGAAATTTTGGTTGGGATTTCGGTAGAGTAAGACTGTTTTCTAAAGAAATCTTGGTGAGGATCGGTAAGTGATCACTTCCATGTAAGTCATCGGAGACATCCCAAGAAGATGATTGTGTGAGGTGTGGAGATATCAGAGAAAGGTCGATGTGGGAGTATGTGCCGTGGGTTGAGAGGTGGGTTGGTCGTCCATCATTTAAAATTGCCAGCCCAGAATTTGCGATGAAGTTTACGACTAGCTTTCCGCGACTGTTGATTCCAGGAGAACCCCAGGCAGGGGACCATGAGTTGAAGTCACCGGTTAGAAGACAAGGGGTTGTTATATTTGTAAAAATGTTTTCAAGATCGTGGTAATTGAATGATTGGTCTGGCGGGATGTAAATTGAGATGATGGTAATTTTGTATTTTAATTCAATTTCAACAGCTATAGCAGATATGTTAGAGTCGATCGAAATGAATTTGTGTGGAAGTGTTTTGTGTACAAGGAGTCCGGTGCCTTGTTTGGAGTTTGTGTTGTGGGGTAGGTTGTGAAATTTTGACGAGTATTCTTTTGGTGGGAGTGGTTGAAAGTTATGTTTGATGTGTGTTTCTTGAATGGAGACGACACATGGTTGAATTTCTTTGATAAGCAATTGGAGCTCATGATAGTTATTAAAATAACCATTCATGTTCCATTGCAATATTTTTAGATTATTGTAGACGGTGGATGGCAACTTTTTCCCAGTACAATTTAATGTACTCGTCAAAGGTGCCCTTCCACCTGTTGATAAATTATTTCCGCGCCGCCACTGGTGACGAGTGCCCCCTTCAAGGTGGTTGGGGCAATCGTCATCAACGGTGGCGCGGGTTGAGTGGGGATAATTTATTACACTAAGAGCTGTCATTTTCGTCTATGATCATTGCGCTTCGTGTGGGAGTATGGGGTTTTTGAAGAGAGATTTTGCTTTGAGTGTTATTGATGTTATTGATTAATGATAATGGTGTTGAAGTATTGTTTAAGAAATATTCTTGTTGTGATTGTGGTAAAATGAGAGAAGGTTTAGATTTGATTTCATTTGAGATTGGAATAGACGTTTTTGAAAGATTTTCTCTCGTGGGAGAGGAGGATTCAGTAATATGTTTTTGAGTGTTGGTAATTTGTGTTGTTTGATTATGCAGGTTTTCTGAGGTAGATGGTGGAGACTTTTCTCTTGTGAGAGAGGTGAAATCATTAATTTGTTCATCAATGTTTGTATTTTGTGTTAAATGTTTATGTGTGTTATATGTTGAGTTTTTCTCTTGTGGAGAAAAAACGGTTTTGGTGGAAGTTGTTTTTTCTTTATCACTAGAGTGAGATAAATTAGAAGAAGACGTGGATGGAGTGGGAACGTTTTTCTTAAGCGTTGCATTATGGAGTTTAGTAGAGTAAAGATCGGAGGAGAAATAAGGAATTTTTGGGTTGCGTTCTGAATGGATGCGCCTAGCTTCTGCCAAGGTGCATTTGTTTTTTGTTTTTATTTCAATTATTTCTTTGCTTTGGACATATCTTGGACATATTTTTGATGAAGCGGGATGGGACCCAGCACAATTTGCGCAGAAAGTGCGAGTGCAATTTACATCTTCATGAAGAGGAAGATTGCATGTTTCGCAGGTGGCTGGTTTTTTACACCATTTTTTTGTGTGTCCAAGAAGTTGGCATTGGCGGCATCGCATGGGGTTAGGGACATATTCAGAGACTTTAGTTTTATACCAACCAATTTCAATTGTGCTAGGTATTTTAAACATATCGAATGTGAATATCATAAATCCCGTGGGGACTCGTTTGCCTTCTGGATTTATTTTTGTGAATTTATAGACATCGGTTATATTTTGAGCTTTAAGTTCACTTACGATTTCGGTTTCGGTGACATTTATGAGACACGGTGCATATGCAATTCCCTTCGAATGGTTAAGATTGGCATGTAGTTTGATCTCAGCAGAGGGGCAAATAGTGCCGAGAGCTTTAGAGTTTATGAATCTGTCGGCAATTTTTTGATCTTTGGTAAGAATCAATAACGATCCATCTCTAAGCTGGGAGATCTTTTCATATTGTGTGCTAATAGAATCAATAGTTTTTTTTAGTAAAAACACACTGATAGATGATAGTGGTCTGTCTTTAGAGGTTATGTGAATGAAGCGTGGATTTTTGTACACTGTTTTTGTGGACAATTCTGGAAAGTCGGAAAATGCACTATTTGAAGGTTTAAATCTTTTACTCTGTAGGATGGGAGGGGAGTCTGGGGGTCGGAAAGATGGCACTCATCGAGAGCACCAAATCGGTTTCCCGATTTGTGGGCAGGCTTTGGCGCCATGCCGAGAAAAACGTTTTTTATTGAGGACACTAATAAGAGTTCACTGGGTATTTATGTATGTTTGAATAAGGAAGAATAAGGAGAAAGTGAAAAAACACTTACAAATTATATGTGAGAGCGAGAGAATGGGAAAAAATGTGATCACTTTTATTCACCACAATAATAGGTCTGTACGGTTGGGATGTCAGCCGATGACTGATACATAAATTTACCCCATAACATCCCTAACTAACCGGATTTTATACAAAACTTCGAGTCTTGATGTTTAGGTAACGGTTTTTCTTGTCATTTGGATAACATAATTAACTAAAAAAACTAAGCATTAATAAAATGGCTAAAACACGTCACACAAACGCTATTCGTTATAAAGTGTTAGAAAAGTATCAAGCCGGTTCAAAACAAAATGTAATCGCTAAAATGCTGAAAATTCCAACTTCAACGGTTTAGGACATTATCAAAAAGATTAGAAGCGGAAAATCAGTAGAAGCAGAACATCGTGGTGGACGCCCTAGCAAAACAACAGCTAAAACAGATAGGCGCATAAAGAATTTTGTTCTTAAGGACCTTTTTGCGTCATCGAAAAACATCTGTGAGAATCAAAATTTATCTATAGCGCCATCTACGGTAAGGAGTCGTTTAAGGGAATGCGGTCTTTATGCGTTCCGACCAGCAAAAAAGCCACTACTTACTGAAAAAGTATCGTAAAAAAAGGTAAAATATGATAGGTGTATCGGAAAGACTTTCAATTTCTTAATTAAAATATTTAATCAGGGTTGAATTTGCAAAAAATCATCTGAACTGCACTATAAGCAAATGGAAAAGTGTGCTTTTCAGTGATGAAAGCAAATTCAACTTATTTTACTCCGATGGTAGAATGACAGTAAGGCGCTCGAAAGGAACACGTTTAAGCCAGCAAATGTACTCCCTACGGTTAAGCACGGTGGTGCCTCGGTGATGGTCTGGGGTTGCTTTTCCGGTGCAGGCGTTGGTCCGAAACATCAAATCGCAGGAATTATGGACCGTTTTCAATATAGGGATATTTTGGAGCCAACAATGCTGCCATATGCTGAAGAGGAAATGCCTTTGCGTTGGGTTTTTAGCAGGATAACGATCCCAAACATTCTTCAAAGCTGCTAAAAGAGTGGTTTGCAACAAAAAATATTTGTGTCTTAGAGTGGCCGTCCCAATCTCCCGATTTAAACCCCATCGAGAACTTGTGGGCAGTTTTAAAAAGGAGGGTTGGAAAGAGAACGCACACTTCAACAAGCTCTCTTTTGCAGCTTTGAAGAATGAGTGGGAGAATATTAATGCCTCTCTAATCGACAATTTAATCATGTCAATGCCTCGTCGATGCCAAGAAGTTTTTAAAAATAAAGGTTACTGGACAAAATATTAATTTTTAAGATTTAGTGACAAAAATCCGGTTAGTTTTTAGCATGCGAATTTCTGAATTTATTTAATTGTTTGTTACCATCATTTAATGTGTGGATTATTTTAACTTGTTTTAATTTTTGTATGATCTAATTACATTATAGAAAATATAAAAAAAAAATGTGTACATTCTTTACAATTCTTTTTGCGTATGTCCACACAAATTAGATTACTCTAACAATGGTAATGCATACAAATTTATATTTTTGTTCGAGTAATTCAGGGGAGCTTTCAAGGATAAAAGCTTTAAACTTTACTAAATTACTATTCATAAATATTCAAATATTAAATGATTAACAATTTGTTTGCAGACCTATGTACAACTTGGATCAAATTGAACAAATAGCATATGAACGGAGCAAATTATTGAGCTTGGGTCAGATTCTGTAATAAACGAAACGAAAGCGATAGTTCGTTCTTGAAAAACGAACAATTGTGCGAAAACGATATGTATTTGGAATTTTTACGCATTTCGTTTTTGTTTCTTTGTTCGTTTTTGCTTCAAACCCAACAAAATTTGATTGCATACTTCCGGGATGTTGCCAAATAAATTAAGAAGACTCATCACTATTATTGTGACAGATTGTGTTTGAAATATTGTTTGGAAGAAATATATGTTGACTTGGCTTGCAATGTACAAATGTGATTATATGTTGTTTTTTTGTAAAATGAATTTCTTTATTTTAAATTAAAATAATAAAGTATTACTTTTCATTCTAATCAGAGCAAGTTAGGACCTGGTTATTATATCAGTTGTTAGTTTTATAGCAGCTATACATACATATATTATCATTATCATTCATTTATTTAACTATTCAAAATTTTCATTTCACTCAGTTTCAAATCAATGTATTCGAATCACTATTAAATTAACTATCGTAGTAACCTTTGAAATTTCATTTTATTATTGAGAATTTTACTTTTGTTATCCGTTCTTAGATTTTCATAGAATAATCTTGTTTTCTAAATAATTTGTTTTAGTTTTCTAATACGCTTTCGTCTTTTAATTTTTTAACTTGAATTTTATTGAATGGGTGTTGGTCAAGTTTGAATTATATGAATATTGGTGACCCCTACGTTGAAAAAAAGTACGCATAGCAAGAAAAAAAAAAGATTGTTGAATTTCTCGAAAGTTCTACAGAAAATTATTGAAAATGCCAGATGATGACCAGGTCAGACAAACGTTAGCGGCGACTTGCACCGTGTTTCTATCAAGCCACCACCATTTTTGCAAGACCAACCCGACCTATTTTTTATTCAGATGGAGGCGCAGTTCAACATTGCTAACATCAAATGCGACATAACAAAATATCACTACGCCGCGCCGTTGCTTCATTAGATCAGAATGTTTCTTCACGTGTGAGTGATACACTTAGAAATCCACAAGAAACAAATAAATATGAAGAACTGAAAAAAGTGATAATAGCAGAATTTACTGACTCTGATCAAAAGAAGTTGCGTAAATTGATAAACAGTGTTGAGCTTGGTGACTTGGATCCATCTAAGCTTCTGAAAAAAATGAAAGAACTTGCGAAAAACCAACTTTCCGATGATGTGCTCAAAACGTTGTGGTTGGAGAGACTTCCGGACAGCATTAGAGCTGTTATTTGCACTGGCTCAGGCGATTTAACGACGCTTTCAAAGCAAGCTGACACGATGGCCGAAATGCAGAGCATCTCAAACATATCAGCAGTTGGAAGCCAATCTGAAATTTTATCAAGAATCGATGCGCTTCAAAAACAAGTCGAAGAACTAAGAACATCAAGACCAGGTGGATGCAGAAAGCATGACTCACAAAAGAGAGATTTAAGCAAAAGTCGCAGTAAGTCTAAACCACGTCTTCCACTTTGTCGCTATCATTTCAGGTTCGGCAAGGATGCAAAAAAATGCGTTGAACCTTGCCAATTCAAAAAATTCGACCTCTCGGAAAACTAAAGGAGGCTCTGTCATCGGAAGCGACACTGCACAGAGCTGACACAAATGAAAGCCGTCGCTTATTTATCCGAGATCGAAAAACAAACCAAGGATATCTCGTAGACACAGGTGCAGACTTTTCGGTCTTACCTCCCACCAAACATGACAAACCAGACAACAGATATTCCTTATTTGCTGCCAATGGAACTCCAATCAAAACATACGGGACAAAAATCATTCAAATCGACTTCGGACTTAGAAGAAAAATGGATTGGATGTTTATTGTTGCGTATGTCACTCGACCAATAATCGGAGCAGATTTCATTCATGAATTTGGACTGCTAGTTGATCTACGAAGAAAAAAAGCTCATCGACACAACCACAAGACTTGGGGTAAGTGCAATTGCATGTAATACAAAAATCGAACACATTTTTACCTTTGCACAAAATTTGGCACGAAATATCAAGCCGTTGTTAGAACAATACAAAGAGTTAACACAACCATTCAAAGCATCAATTTTTCCGTCAGAAACAACAGTAAGGCATCACATAATAACAACAGGTCCACCAATTTTTTCGAAACCTCGCCGATTAAATCCTGAAATGTACAATATAGCGAAAACCGAATTCGATTACATGTTGAAACAAAACATCTGCTAACCAAGTAGTAGTCAATGTGCTACACCCCTTCACATGGCTCCCAAAAAAGAAAAAGGTAAATGGCGACCAGGTGGTGATTATCGCCGCCTTAACGCAGTTACCATACCTGACCGGTATCCTATTCCACATATTCAGGATTACACCCATAAAATGTGCGGCACGTCCATTTTTTCAATAATCGATTTGGAACGTGCATATAATCAGATACCAATCGCCAAAGAAGATCGCGAAAAAACGGCCATTACAACCCCATTTGGTCTGTTTGAATTTAATGTCATGGTTTTTGGACTAAGTAACGCTGTCAAACCTTTCAGATTCATGAATCAAATTTTTCAAGACTTAGATTTCGTAATTGTCTACATTGATGACATTTGCATCGCTTCATCGATTTCAGAAGACCATTTGGAACATATTCTTATTGTTCTCCAGTGTTTACGCGAAAATAATTTAAGAATTAATATATCAAAATGCAAATTCGCCCAATCTGAAGTAAACTTTTTGGAACATAGTCTCAAAAGATGGTATTTCCCCTACAAAAGAAAAAATCGAAGCTTTGTCATCGTTCAAAAAAACTACTTTAGCTTTTGAACTCAAAAGATTTATCGCAATGTTGAATTTCTATCGTAGATCTCTTCCACATGTAGCTTTTGTTCGGGGAAAATTGCAAAAACTCATTAAGGGCAACAAGAAAAACGACAAATCCGTCATTCAATGGAACGCAGAAGCTGAACAAGCATTCGAAAAATGCAAACATGATTTGGCAAACGCAGTTCTCTTAGCCCATCCTAGCTCAAACGCAAAGCTCGTGCTTCATGTCGATGCAAGTAATTATTGCATTGGCGCTGCAATTCACGAACTGGTAAATGATGAACTTAGACCATTAGGATTCTATTCGAAGAAAATGACTGAGTCCCAAAAAGTCAAAAGCACATACGACAGAGAGTTACTTGCAGCGTACAAAGCTGTCCAATATTTCCATCATCTTATTGAAGGCAGAAATCTTAACAGACCACAAACCGTTAACTTTTGCCTTTAAACAAAAACCAGATGTCAAAATTCCTCAGCGAATCAATCAATTGAATTACATCAGCCTTTTAACCACATATTTTCGTCATATTAAAGGCACAGATAATATTGTAGCTGATTTGCTATCTCGAGTCGAATCGATTTTCAATGGCGAACAAATTGATTTTGAAAAATTAGCTGATGATCAAAAAATCGACGAAGACCTCGCAAGTTTGAAAGAGGACACTTCATTGCAACTTAAACGAATCGAAATACCTGGTACAAATGTTACACTATTATGCGATGTTTCAACGTCTCGTGTTCGTCCATATATTACTAAAAACTACCGCAAACAAGCATTCGACTCGACCCATAACATCGCTCATCCAGGCATAAGATCCACGGTCAAATTGATGACCGAACGATTTGACTGGCCAAATATGAAAAGTGATATCAAGCAGATGGAAGAAAAATATGTTAACTGTCAAAAAGCCAAGATAAATCAACACAATCGAGCAGCGTTAAAAGAATTCAAAGTACCAAGTCGTAGATTCAAGCACATCAATATTGATCTCATCGGGCCATTACCATTGTCAAGAGAATGCAAATACTGTTTGACATGTATCGACTGATATTCAAGATGGCCAGCTGCAATTCCGATCCCAGACATAGCAGCAGAAACTGTTGCAAGAGCTCTTGTTAGTGGATGGATAGCTTATTTTGGTGTACCTCAAGCAATTACAAGATTACAACCGATCAGGGTAAGCAATTTGAGTGTAATTTTAATAGGCGCAAAGCATTTTCGAACCGCATACCACCCGCAAGCAAATGGTATGATTGAGCGCATGAAAGCTTACCTATCGTACTTCTCGGACTCCGAACAACTTTCAAAGAAGACCTGAAAGCAACACCTGCTGAAATGGTTTACGGCGAAACACTCGCATTACCAGGAAAATTCTTCAATAATCCGACAGATGAATACATTGAAAGCGACTTTGTTGAGAATCTCCGAAAAGCAATTCAAAATATTAAACCTGTTCCAGCTTCTAGTCATTCTTCGAAAAACTCCTTCATTCAACATGATCTCAAATCTTGTACCCATGTTTTTGTTAGAGATGATACAGTCAAACCACCTTTAAAGACACCTTACGATGGTCCTTTCAGAGTCATAAATCGCAATGATAAAAATTTTGATGTTGAAATGGGCAAGAGAGTGGTGAAAATCAGCATAGATAGACTAAAAGCAGCTCACTTATCCAAACAAGACGAACAAGCTATACCAAAGTTATCTTCATCATCAAAAGTAAATTTTCCTCAACAAAAATCTTCGATCATGCAAAAAGACACTAAGTCATCGGTCGGAGGTCAAAATCAAAACCCATGCACAAGTCGCATCGGAAGACATGTGCATTTTCCAAAAAAATACACCGACTTCATCTAACGATCATTCTGGAGGGGGAGTGAATGTAGCAGCTATATATACATTATTATTATCATTCATTTATTTAACTATTCAAAATTTTCATTTCACTCAGTTTCAAATCAATGTATTCGAATCACTATTAAATTAACTATCGTAGTAATCTTTGAAATTTCATTTTATTATTGAGAATTTTACTTTTGTTATTCGTTCTTAGATTTTCATAGAATAATTGTTTTCTTTATAATTAATAAATAATTTGTTTTAGTTTTCTAATACGCTTTCGTCTTTTAATTTTTTAACTTGAATTTTGGTCAAGTTTGAATCAAGACCATTATCCATAGTTTTTATCAGTACCAATTGATTTCTTCACAGAAGTACTAAGCTATAGTTCTGTCAAAGAGGTACCGAGTACTAGATAGAACTGGCACATTCTATAAACCAAAGCATTAATACTGGATGCAAAACAATAAAATTAATTCAATTCGGCAATTTTTTGACTAGTTTTTAAGAAATACGTAACTTTACATTTGGATATTTATGTTACAAATGTTTCAAGTTTCAAGGTAATAGGTACCTTTTAACCCCTTATTTAAACTTTGGTTATTATATTAGTAACCACTGTAATCCAGAGAAGCAGCGAATGAATGGTTATACTGTCTGAAATCCATAAAAACGTCTGTAACTGTAAGATCTTCAAAGGCCTCATTCTACTTCTGCTATAAAAAATCTTTGCATAAGAATAAATATCTACATGCAACGACGATGTGAATCTTAAATGAGCAGTCTACATTCAAATGCTAACAAAATCATATAATTTTAATCAAGATTTTACTTTTCCAAATTTTCTTTTCTAATTCTTGACTTCATTTTTTTCATTACATAAATTCTGTGTTCAAAAGGTAAAAGCTCTTAGATCTATTTTCATAATTTTTCAGAAATCCAATTATTAACTTGCAATCTTTATTTTAAAAAAATTAAGAAGGATATGAAGATGCAGTTTTCAGTAATTTTGCCTTTATAACGGGTTATCTATTTTGCGGTTTCAAAAGTATAAGACTAGAATTCGACATCTGTCAAACTAAGTTGTTAAACCAATTTATTTTTTTTTTTCAGTTGGAAGTCTGACATTTACGAAAATGGATCGCTTAACTATTGCACAACGCATAAAAATTGTTAAAACCTACTACAAAAATGGTGATTCTGCCACAGCCACATATAGTGCTTTAAGAGTAGATTATGGTTAACATAATCGTCCAACTACGCAACCAATTTGCAAAATTGTGAAGAAATTTGAAGGGACTGGATTGGTTACAGATATTGTAAGGCGTCGTTTCGCTCGTATCACTGAAAATATCGCTGCTGTAAATGAAAGTGTTGCCGAAGGCCCGATTATGTCGATTCCTGACCATTCAAAACGTCGTAGATACGTCGATTTTTCGAAAAAAAAAATTTCTTCAGCGGCGAAGCACATTTCTCACTCGGTGGGTATGTTTCTACTGAAAATTGTCGTATTTGGGGTTCTGAGAATCCTTAAGTAATTGAAGAGAGACCATTACATCCACAAAAAGTTACTGTTTGGTGTGCTCCTTCAACCGGAGGTGTGATTGGACCTTACTTCTTCGAAAACGACGATGGAACGACTTTCACTGTCAATTCGTAGCGTTGTGATGGTCATATGATAACCGACTTTTTTTTGCATTCTATTGAAAAATACGACTTGGAGAATGTGTTGTTTCAACAAGACGGTGCCACATGCCACACAACTCGAGCGAATATGAATTTATTGCAAGACATTTCCTGATCGCGTAATTTCTCGACGTGGCGATATCAACTGGCCACCAAGATCATGCGATTTGACACCGCTGAACTTTTTTTTGTGGAGCTACGCGAAAGACCGTGTTTATGCAGATAAACCTTTAACTCTTGAGCACTTAAAAACCAAGTCAAGTTATGGCTGAGGTACCGCCCAATATGTGTCAAAAAGTGTTCGAAAATTACCCTCAAAAGAATCGATGCTTGCAACAATTAGCGTGGTGGTCATTTAAATGAATTACAAATGAATTAAAAATTAAATTTTTATAAGTGGAGTATTTAATACATTTATAATTGTTTTTTTTTTTTGTCTTAAGTGCTTTTACAAAAACAACTTTCACAGTTTTTCATTTACAAACCATCCTAAAATGTTCTTATTGTTTTTTTTTTATGTTTATTCTTTTTTGATTTACCAAATACGGTAAAACATCTTGAGTCAATATAAGAAATTGTGGTAAAATATCTTAAGTTGATATAAGCGTTATAAACAACTTAAGCTTTTTTACCAACATCATTTCTGCCTATTATATGATAAATAAAATAAATTGAAACATAAGACGAATCATCATCTACTTAAAATGTTTTACCTTGCAAAACCCTACGAATTTAACTTAACTAAATTTGTTAATAAGGACGATTAGGCATTATGAATCAACTGGTATTATTTTAAATGTAGTTGTATATGATTCAACTATAGGTATAAGTCGTGAATAAAGATTGAAAATAAGTTAGGTTCTTTTATACAAAACGACATAACTTTAAAGTTAATTTTATTTCTAAATTATGCTACGCTTTATACTCAAAAACAAATTAGCATTGCAAGTACTTATTTATAATATACCAGTGTTTTTTGTACATGTTTCAAGATACGGCTGAAGACGCTTCTCAAACCTTAACATTAAGGGTTGTAAGAATAAAACAAAAGATGTGATCGGATGATGCATTGCAATTAATTGATTATACTTAAAGCAGATTAAATAAAACGAAACACTAAAAATATAGATATTTCAGTTTCATAACAATCCTTCGTAAAAACATAAGAAAAAAAAAAGGATTTTGAACAAACCCCACCTACCAACCTATTACAAAAAATCGAAACCATAGTTAACCATGAAGTCATAAAATGTAGGTATAGGTTTTTTATAACCTTCAGGTCACATGACCTGACCAATCGAATATACCTACGTACCTCAAATACAAATCCCACTAAGTAAGCATTTTTGTCTTTAAAAAACATATATTTATGTTTTCTAAATACTTAAATACGCATGCTTATTTCCCATCAAAGGAATATAACTATACAATATGAAAAATAGATTAAAACATTTTAGATAGGTACTTGTTTAATTTTCTCTCACATGACAGCTAATCTTATGACTTCATATTCATTAATGGCTGTCAAAAAATTTTATTTTTCCATAAATTCATAAGCGGTTTTTGCAATCGATTGAAAAGTTTATTCGACATTGAAGTGAATAAATCTTTTAACACATAATAATTTGTAAAAGTATTTACCTGTTTTTGAACATCTGCATCGCTTAAAGCCATTATTGTAGATTTTTTAAAATCACTTCTCTGCTATGCAATAAATGTATGATCAGACTAAAGAGTTGAATTTTCACTCAAGTATCTGCAATAAAGTAAAGAAAATATTTTGTTGTAACTTATTTACTTTCAAGCACATATAAATTAAAATAATAATGAAAATTTATAAAAGTGAAAATTCACTTACAGGACACTCAATAAATTAATGTGCGCTTACTCCAAAAGTTACGTCCCGTCGTATAGAAAAAGAAAAATTTAATTTTGCCATTGCCAGGCCAGATATTTTTTCGATCATATGATTTGGGACATATTTTTGTTCGAACTCGAAGAAACGACGTCATTCGCTACGGGAAAGCTTTCGAAGTCTGTGAGGTTGGCCATCTCTTGGACGATAGGATTTTCTCTTAATTTCGAAATAATCAGTTTATAAGCTGGCCGCACACGAACGAGCCAAATGGCACCAAGTCGATCCGAAATCGACCATTTGTGGAGAAACTGAGGTAGATCGGTTTGGCTCAACTTTCCTTTACCGCAGCACGAATTTTTACACGTGGTTTTTTATTTCATAGATAGATATGCGATAATTATGATAATAATTAATACATGCTGAAATATTTTATTTTGACATTTCTTCCCTTTTTTTTTTTGTTTCATCGATGACATAATGATTCTTTTTGAAGAATTTAATTTTTTTTTAGATTTTATTTTCAAATTATTCATAAATGTTTTAAAAACTTCATTGAATTTAACGCAGGTGCTTTTAAGAATAGAATATAACAAAAGAAAAAAAAAATGTCATGGGTTCTAGTCATTGACATACTATAGTATAGTAGTACTATCATTGACATATAGTATAGTATGTCAATGAGTACTATAGTATAGTATGTCAATGGTTCTAGTATTCAAATGTAAGGCTAGGCGCGCACATGCAACTTTTAGTTTCGAAGCTGTTTGGTTTCTAATCTGAACACTATTAACTTACTGCTGAAACTCAATGGTGTCGGAGTCGGAGTCGTAACTGGAATAGCTGTCAAAGTATTCAATGTACGCAAATGCAAATGTACGAACACAACGCGACGCAACTGGAATCGGAGCCGCAGCCGGAGTCGGAAGAGTTGACCAACTTTTAACTTTGACGTACGACACATGTGACGTTTCCATTTTTGAAGTGAATAACTTGGTGATTATATTTTTTTTAATAGTTTTTCAATAAAAAAGTGCAAAAATATTTAAATAAGAAATAAAAGTGAAAAAAAAATATTTTCTGAGAAATTTGATGTTGTTGTAAACTGCAAATATACCAAATAACATCAAAAGGCCGTACGACACATTGTGTGCGTACTTTTTGTGAAACGTACGACAACTTTTCCGACTCCAGTTACGATTCCGCCTCCGATTTTGCATCGTGTTCCAGCAGTTATATGAGAGCCCGCGCACATGCAGAAACCATTCTGTCGCCCATTCGAGCAACTTTTTAGTTTGTGTTTTGACACAAACTAGACGATCACCTCGGACCAATTCCTTAGTTTGTGTCACAAGGAATTATAGGTAACTGCGCGGACATTCAACTAAATCGTTGAATAATTTTCCGTAAGTGTAAGAGAGAGAAAAATTTAGTCAAAGTGAATAAATGTTTCCTGTGTATTGAATTATTTCGTTGATTACTTTCGGAGTTGCTTATGTGCGCGATGTTTGGGAAACTAACGATCGAACTATTTGGTTCCGATAAAGTTGCATGTGCGAGCCTAGCCTAAAAGAAACTTTGAATATCAAATCCTTTCATCAAATTGACCAAATAGACCAATATAAGATTAATATCTAAACCACAGCTACGCGTTCAGCTAACCACACACGACAGAGCCAAGGCTCGTCTCCGTCTTGTGTGAGTTAACAACAAACCAAGTTGTTCTATCTGTTTACACAATCTTATCTTGTATATATAAAACATCCAACGCCATCTTGAGGCTACGCCGAACGGTAAAAAAACAGCTCCATGATAATACAATAGATTTTATATACAAAGATGTAACTTAAAACCTCGACCGTTGAGAAGAAAGTTAACTTAAGTTTACTTACAATTTTTAAGATATTCATTTAAGATTCAGAAATAAAACAAATAAAATAGCAACGACAATACAGTTTTCAGCTGTCAATGCATGTCAAAATAGAAAATAGATCTATTCAGGCGTTGAACTCGAGCTTAAGATATTTACGATCTAAACCGATCACAAAGCTTGAGATAACATTTCAGATTGTCTCATAACAGTCCATTGTTTCTATTTAATATGTCAAAGTCTGCACGACCAAACGCATAGAGGAAATATATTATCTAGAGTCCCGACTTAATGGGTTTGCTCTCTTTCGGCCTACAAGCTAAATTGAGAGGATTTTGTCCATAAGGATAAGCATGTGTTAGTTGTCCCGTGCATTTCATGCATTGCATGTAGTTGTAATGGAATTTGTGCCCATATTGCTCAACAGCGGGGGAAAAAACTATGAGGTGAACTCAGCCGTTCAAAAAAGAGATCCGTTGAATTCAAAAATTGAAAAATTAATGCAATATTTAAAGAAAAATTAATTTTGCAACTTCCTTTCAGTGAAAACTGTACTAAAAATAATATTTGACTGCTTTTGGCAAACAAATTCTATGATTTTTATGAAAATTTTTGATAAAAACAGAAAAAATCATGCAGAAAGTATAGGCGCACCATAGAACTACAATGCGAACGTGGCCTAATTTGAGTTTAACCCAGTTTTGACAGATTAGAAGCAAGGTGAGTATTTTGACAGTTCTACGAAAATGTAAACAAAACAAAATTAATTCCCAGTAATGCAAATGAAGGTAAAACAATTTAAATACAAAATATTAATTTATTGAAATAAAAATATATAATGAATTTGCACCTAATTTAATCCTCAGATAAAGAAGAAACCAAGGAGAATGTTGCAACAGGAAAAGTGGAATCTCCCGAGAAGGAAGCCAGCAACGCCGACGTATTTATTCTGGAGCGAAGAGGTACAAATTCAAGGTGTGTTCATTACGTTAATTTTAAACTCAAATTATATGAATATTATTTTGTTTTTTTTTGTTAAAATTACATCGCTCTAATCCGATGGATTCTTATGTCCTCATTTTTAATCAAATATCGTCTGGCTATCTGCTATCGTGAGCTGAATGACTCCAATTTGGCTATTTCGACATTGCAATCGATTCCGAGTAAGTTTAGACTTCCAAAGATAAACATATGCTTCTAGCAAAGATACAACATCGACAGTCAA
Organism: Eupeodes latifasciatus; assembly: GCA_920104205.1. Lineage (NCBI taxonomy): Eukaryota > Metazoa > Arthropoda > Insecta > Diptera > Syrphidae > Eupeodes > Eupeodes latifasciatus. The sequence continues at coordinate 209,421,194 of OV049924.1, read as the reverse complement.
GAAATTCATTGGAGGCTATTGCCTCTTACAAAGATGTACTGCGTGATAATGGCCATGTAGGCTATAAGTTCACTCTTGGAAGTCGGCGTCGATGGAAATGAAGTCAATTCGTTGGTAGTGAATGGTTAGGTTAGGTTAGGTTGAACGGGCTGACAGTTGATGTTATTACCATCACACTTAGATCAATGTAGATCCATTGTGGTACCCTGAAGTGTTATAACTTTCTGAAAAGATATAATAACCTATGAATCATGTGGTTCGTTTAACCATTAAGGGTCTTGACAAAGTTAAGTAAGTTTTTGCCTGGCAGTTCTGATAGTTCCTCTAGTTCATTAAAGAAGAAGTTGCCTAGAGTTTTCTTCCTAGCAAGACAGAGTGAAGGACAGTGGCAGAGAAAGTGAGCAGTGTCCTCATGCTCGTTTTCATCACCACAGCCTCTACAAAGGTCATCAGTACTGAGCCCCATCTTCTTCTTATGGTAGCCGAGTAGGTTGTGTCCTGTAATAATATCGATAAGGGATCTTAGGGAGGGTTTATTAAGAGTTAAGATCCAATCGGACCTTTTCTTATCGTATCTAGGCCATAGCTTCCTGGTGTTAACACAGGTTTCTAGGAGATTCCATCTGTCATTGGATTTTTGAATGATGGTTTTACTGACGTTATGTTTCAGTTCACATAACGGTATCCCTATACGATGGTCTATCAGAGAGGGTTCCAGTGTGGAGCCCTCCCTAGCAAGTTCATCCGCCTTTTCGTTGCCTGGTACATCACTGTGGCCAGGAACCCAGCAGAGTCTTACGTTATGCTGTGTGCCAAGAACCTTTAGCTCTTCGCGACAGCAAGAGACAAGCTTCGACTTGATTTGGGTGGTAGAGATAGCTTTTATTGCTGCTTGGCTATCAATGAAAAAAGTGATGTCCGCGTGTGATATCGCCATCATGGATATATGTTTAGCAGCGTTTTTCACTGCCAAGATCTCGGCTTGGAAGACGCTGCTATGGTCGGGGAGCCTGAATGCTTTGGCAAGGTTGAGGCTTTCAGAGTAAAAGCCTGCACCTACTCTGGTATCCATTTTTGAGCCATCGGTGTAGATGGTAATGGTTGAGTCGTTGGTGTAGGGCACACTAGTTTCCCAATCTTGTCTATTGGGGAACCTAGTATTAAAAGATTTGTTGAAATCTAAATAAGGGGTCATATAATCTGTGTAGATATTGTTGTCTACGTATTTCGTAAGAATAGCTGCGTGGCCACTCTGGCTAGTTTTCCAGGTGTTAGTTTGACTGAGCCTTAGGGCGCTGTTTGCTGCTGATTCTTGGACGAATAGATCTATTGGGGGGAGATTGAGGATCGTTTCTAACCCCGCAGTTGGGGTAGTCCTCATCACACCACTAGTACAGATACAAGCCATTCTTTGTACTTTGGTAAGTGTTTTTAGATTCGTGGATTTCTCCAGCGCTTTCCACCAAACCAAGCTGCCATAAGTTAGAATCGGTCTGACAATGGCAGTGTACATCCACATGATTATTTTGGGGTTCGGTCCCCAATTTCTACCCAGAATCTTGTTACATGAGTAGAGTGCGATTGTGGCCTTCTTATATCTTTCTTGGATATTTGGACCCCAATTGAGTTTTTTATCCAATATAACTCCGAGGTATCTAGCTCGGTCGGAGATATTTAGTGTTGTGTTGTCTATTTTTGGTATTTCAAACGGAGGGATTTTCCTCCTGTTTGTGAAAAGAACCAGTTCAGTTTTAAGGGGGTTTACCTTAAGACCGCATTTCTTGGTCCAGTTGTTGACCCTTGATAATGCGCTTTGTAATTGTTCGCTAATAGTGGTAAGGTATTTACCCGTCGCCAAAAGCGCTAAGTCATCAGCGTAGGCTACCACTACTATACCGTAATTTCTAAGTTTTATTAGGATCTCGTTCATCACTAATAATGGTGAGAGAATTCCACCTTGCGGGGTTCCTCTAGATGCGTACATCTCTAAATGTTCGTTACCAAGCTCGCTCTGTATTTGTCTGTTTTTCAACATACTCATGATCCATTTGATAACTACTTCTTCTATACGTTGATCATTAAGTGCTTTCTCGATTGCATTACTGTGGACGTTATTGAAGGCTCCTTCAATGTCCAGGAATGAAGCAAGAGTGTATTTCTTAACGTCAAGTGATTTTTCTATAGTTCTAACTACGCAGTGTAGTGCCGTTTCTACACTTCTACCTTTTGTGCAGGCGTGTTGAAAGGGTGATATGGTCTCCGGTTTTAAATTACTGCGGATGTATATGTCGATAAGTCTTTCTAGTGTTTTAAGTACAAAAGACGTGAGACTTATTGGTCTGAAGTCCTTAGGTTCAATATGGCTGGGTTTGCCGGCTTTTGGTATAAAGACGACTTTTACCTTACGCCATGTCTTGGGAACATACCCCCATTTAATGCTACTTTGAAAGATGTTTATCAGGTGTGGAGTGATAAATTCAGTGCTCTTTTGCAGCATCATTGGGAAAATGCCGTCTAGGCCTGGAGATTTATAAGGGGAGAAAGAGTTAATAGCCCAGTTTAGCTTTTCTTCTGTTACAAAATCCGTAGGGATTTCATATTCGAAGATTGAAGAGTAATCTGGTTCGCGTATAGGGCTAGGTTTGCTACCTGGGAAGTGTGTTTCAACCAGGAGTTCTAGACTTTCGCGACCTGATTCAGTCCAGACATTGTCGGGTTTCCTTAGAAAACCAACAGAAGTAGAGGTTTTGCCTAGCTGACTCGTTGGTACACTCGATATTGCTGCAGAAATTTTTCCACGAGCTCCGTTTGGCTCGTTGGGTTTCTGTTTTGAATTTTCTTTGACTAGTCTTATAACAGTCCCAGTCACTTTCGAGTCTTGTTCTTTTAGCAGCATTGAAAAGCTTTCTTGTTTCTTTTCTAATGTTGGTTAGTTCTGTTGTCCACCAGGGGGGTTTGCTGTTTTTCTTCACAGTAGTTTTGATTGGACAACTGGTTTCGAACGCTTTACGCAGAGTCTCAGTGAGATCCTCTGTTGCCTTCTCTAGACTGTCTGGTCCCAGAATGGCGTTGGTGTTAACGTGCTTGATGTTTTTCCTAATTTCCCTATTGAAGATAAGCCAGTCTGTACACCTGTTATTTCTAAAGGGTTTGTGCTGTCTATCAACATTAGGGATTTTAAATTCTATGAGACGATGGTCAGAAAAGGAAGGTTCTTCTAAAACCCTCCAATGATCAATTTGACAGGAGTCAGAATTGTTTGAGAGGGTAATATCTAGCACCTCTTTCCGATTTTTTGTGACAAAGGTGGGTGTATTACCTCGGTTAGCCACACAAAGATTGTTGTCTACGATGAATTGAAAAAGGGATTCACCTCTAGTATTTGTATCTGTGCTTCCCCATTGTACGTGATGTGCATTGGAGTCGCACCCTAGGATAATATTGAAATTTTTCTTACTTGCGAATGTTATTACTTCGTTTGTTATATCCGCTGGTGGTCCTTCATCATAGGGCATATATGTGGAGGTTATTATGAGCGTTGGGTGCTCCTTGCGATTAAAAATGACTGCGGTCTGGTCGATGTTGCTGTAAGAAGTTAGAAGAAACAGATTAAACCGTTTTCTAGCTAATATACAGGTTCTGGGGTTACTATTTTGTCCGTCATTATTTGACTTATACAGCATGAGATCTTTGGAGTGCAGGCCCTTGATCATGCCACCTACTACCCAGGGTTCTTGAATCAGGGCCATGTCGTATTGTCGTATAGTGAATGGTAAGAAAGCAAGTTGAAGCAATTGCAACGTTTGATAGCAGTAGCACATTCATCTCATGTGTCACCATCTGTGCAATGCAAAGCACTTCTTTCAGCCAACTACCGATAGGCGAAAGATTGCAGTGTATGCAAGCCTCCTCATGATGTGAACAATCGTTGATTTAATCTACAGTCAGTTTTTCGAGACAGTACCTACCACCGAGGATTGGCCAATTGATCTGTTTCACTATGTTCTCAAGTATGATGAGGTAATGCTTGTGGCTACCGATACAATTTTGCAGAAATTCACAGTTGAATATCTGCTTTGTACATGTTTTGGCGAACTCTGTGATGTAGGTGGTGAAGATATTTTTATAAATAATAAAATAAGAACTATCTTAATTTTTTTCTCTTTCTAATTTAAATTGTAGGTCTCTGGAATTCAATTCAAATACCTTCCTTCATTCATGATAAATATATTGCTTTCGATGCCGTCAACAACAATACAAACCGACTCCAGAATTACTCTATCAATTAAGGTTTTTGAGATTTTATTTTTGTAATTTAAATCACTTGTCTACATACATACATATGTACATATAAATCTTTTTGAAGCTATCAATTTCATGAAATAGTTTTTTTTTTTCAAAAAAATATGTGATGGTTATTCAAACCTACAATATCTTCCTTCAATGTTTTCAATTTTTTACTATTTCCTATAACGAATTTGTAGTCTTAAGATTATAACATCAAGTTCTTGTAATATATTGAAAAAAATACAAAGATAATATTCAAAAATTAAACGAACTATTTAAAACCAAAAAAGAATTACATTCTAGTTTTTTGTTCAAAACTTCAGGTAAAGTCAAATGAAGCAAAATGATTTAAACTGTCGGTAAAAGCAAAGACATGTATCTTGCAATTTAAAGTTAAGAGATACGTCATGTTTTACCGGTTTTGGTTGTCTTTAAAATTTTCAAAGAGGTATATTTTAAAAACCTGATGTAGTAGATAAATTTAAAGTTGAGATTCGAGGTCAGGATATCTTAATCCTCTCAAAAAGTATTTTTTGTTTGGGTGACAAAAAAAAGTATAATTTTGTCGACCAGTGTTATCAGACTCAACGGAATTTAAACTTCGCACTCTGAGGCAAAATTAAAAGAACGAATTTCTGACCAATGCTGTTGAGCACATGAAATCACAAGGGAATACGTACGAACCTGATGAACCAAAACATAAGAAGAATAGGATTAAAAATACTAAGTTTTTAATTTGGTTAAATTGAACATATGTGTCAATAAAAAAAATAAAACCTACCTAAAACAGCTTATTTGTTTTTTATTATTATTTGCTAAAAACAACATAAAAAAAGGTATAATCCACTATAATAATTGACCTGAGCAGATCAAATTTGGGAAAACCAAAAAGAAGTGTTTTTCTTGGAAAAAGTACATTTAATATTTTTTTATTTACTCAAAAACTAAGAAGTTGTATTTTAAAATCCAGTTTTTGTTTTTTATGGCTATGGCCGTTGAGATGTACACACAAATACAATGGGCAGCGTCTATCGTTAAAAACATTGATATTATTTTGTTAAGAGAAATATAATATAAAAAACTTACCTGTAAATAAGTATACTTTGTCTTCCAGATTTCTTGATGGAAGTTACTTTCTGCATTATGGTATGGTATGTAATGGGCAGCATCTAAAATGGAAACAAAGAGTATAAAATAAATCGATTATTGTTGCACCTCCTTCGCTGCAATTTGACTTACTTTTTATTCAATGAAGTGAACTTGTATATTATACTCTTTTCATTATAAAGGTTTTTGGTCTGAAAAATATCAAATTATATTAAATATCAAAGCAATTAACAAAAACTTACTCTTAAAATCCGAAACCCATTGTTTTGTTTTGCAAAATTGATTGTCATTTTTGACAGGTCACAAAAATTCCATAAGTTTCTATTTTAGCCCAAACCCCATTTTGTTTTTTTTTTTCCCACTCACATGTATTCACCGATAGCGAATTTGAGAGAGTTCACCTCGAATTTGAGAGAGTTCACCTCGAATAAAATTTGAGGGTGTTTCAGGTAGAACGGGTACTGGTCGGGACTCTAGATAATATATTTCCTCTATGACCAAACGCGTGACTGTGGTTAAGCTATAAATAATTCATTGTTAAAAAATTGAGCTGGGACTCGCCCGGGTTAAATATTTTTTTTTAATGCATTTTAAAACATTGAGTATATTTCTACTCAATGTTAAATTATATTTCTTCTATGTTTTTGCCCAGGGATAGAACCAAAATTACGTTCTTTGAGAATTTTAAATTTTAATTCAGCCAAGAGGGGTAGCGGTCAGAGTTATCAACTTTTGGATTAGAAGAATACAAGTAGACAAGCCTTTTTTGGAGTATACATCCATCCATCCGAACCGATTTTCGTACCACCTAATGAAATTTGAAATTACCGATTTGGTGACAAATCCCAAAATTTAACAATCCTGGTACCGATCTGGTCTCTAGGTACTCAAACCGGTTACTTAATGGGCCAGTATGTTTTTCTAATAATTCTCAGATGGATTGACAGAACAGGAGAATGAAATATACAGCTAGGATCTACATTTCAATTTCACTCGAAATGAAATTGAAATCGATTCAAAATATTAATTATAGTTCTGAAATGCACTTTTATCTACAAAGTGTATCGATTTCATTTTTTGAACTAAAAACGAAGTGAATTTCCGTGTTCTACATTTCGATTTTTGCTATTTGGAAGTGATTTGAATTCGACCAGATTAAGTTGGTGTGATTTGAGCTGGACAAGAGAAAATTGTCAAAAAACAGTAGTAGTTTCACTTAAATGAAATAAACCTCAAATTTTGTATGAAATGCACTTGATTCGTGAGAATCAGAATTTTTTGAGGAAAAAAACAAAGTATTTTAAATCATTGTTTTGCATGACAAATGTATTCCTTAAAAACTTTAAAGGCACTTTTTTGACTGTGTCTCGAGCCATCATTTTTTTCAACCGATATTTCAAAATTGTCTACCGCAAAGAAATTTTAAGCTGCAGCTATCTGTAATGCAAAATAACACCATAAAAAAAGTATGTGATTTCGAAAAGTATTCGAATGATAAAACTCTGAAAAAAATTCACTCGATTTTCAATTTCGGTTTCGATTTCATTTCACTGGGTTATGGGAACCTATCTGATAAACACAATTCACTATTCATTCTCGCGTGATAATTAAGTAAACTCTGTACTTCGTTTCTTCCTCTTTAAATTGTGTGATAGAGAATTCTAGAGAAATCGAATCATAAAAATTGCCTTCTCAGATTTCTCACAGCAAATGTAAGAAATTTGTATGAGAATTTTTGTTTATATTCCTGAGAATACGGAAATCTCTAAGATCTTTGAGATATAAACTGGCTAAATGTGATGAATGAGTTGAGTATGGATTTTTTGACATTTTTACAATGGTAGAAATTTGAAAATTGAGATTTTTACTATGGTAGAAACGTAAAAATTGATATTTTTACTACAGTAGAAATGTCAAAATTGACATTTGACTCGTTAATCAGATTCTGTAATCGACATGCATATAGATTCTCTAAATAATTTGAATTAAAACATAGACAAATTCAACTCAAATGGTAAACCACTATTAGGGGAGTTCTCATTTTTAAATATGTTTGATCATGAACAATGAAATCACCACATGAAGCATCACAGCTTCCGAAACATTTAATTTATTCTTCCAATGCTAATAAAATTCAAAATTCTCTTCAATATTAAAAAGTAATATTTTTACAATTAAATGATGCACCTTATTTACTTTAATTTTGAGTAAAAATGTTGCAAGCTTTCGCTAAAATTTAATTCGATGAAATTTCGCCATTTTCGATGTTTAAAAAGCTTTTATTACAAGGTTGTCAGTTTTCGTAGTTGTGTTAGTGTATCCACACACGTCTGTCAGCTACACACATACGAAATTTCGACAGTAGTCACATCTGTATGAGTATTTCGTTCGTTCTGTAGTTCGGCTATGAGTTATATTTTGCGGAAGAGTGGTGTACAATTTTTTCCCTGATTGTAGAAAAACCAATTTATTACATTTGAAACCTTTTTTCTTTTGAAAAAACTACTTAATATCTTTAATGAAATTCAGTTAACCCCGATCTATCAATATCAAGGAAATCACACCATTGATTCTGCTGTAAATTAGAGGAAAAATACAAAGAAAAAATTGTGAGTTGCCTTTCGTTCGAACAATAAAAAGAAAAAATTAAACAATGAGAGAGAGAGCTCTGTTAAAATAAAAGAAAAACGAAACGAAAAAACCGAACCACCAAGCAATAAGCATGAGAAAATGAAGAAGCTAGTGATGTGCGTTGGCGATGGCGATGGAGTCTCGGTGTTGAGGAACTTTTTAGAAGTATTGAAGCGGGAAATGTCAAAACTATAGTAGGATAAAAAGATTGAACTTAAAATTTAATGTTTAACTAAAAAAATTACTTGCGAATTTTCTGCGTGGTCAAGCCATTGGGTGTTAGGTTGACGCATATAACAATCTATCCGATTCCCCAATCAGCTCTGAGTCTGAATCCATAAACAAATACCAAGAGAAAAGATTTCCCTGTACGTTTTCATACAAAAAGAACTTGGTGCGCAAAGGCTTTCTTCATTATCTTCTCTTCTTCGCTTTGCGTGTAAAAAGTTACATTTCTTTGGTGTCCCTTTCAATAAATAATTCATTAAACTCGATGTCAATCAAATCAATTTCTTTTCATGGAATTGTAAAGTATTTTTGAAGAAATTCTTCACTTTATACGAGCATCTTACACTTGTACCTGCATAGTTTCTTTTTTCTTTTGCAGTAAGTTAAAAATTGTTAAACAGCGTAAAAACAAAAACAAATTGATTCGGTTTCTGCTGATTATTGCAATGCTACTATAAAGTGTTTTCTATTTTCTTTGATTTGTTCGCTACTTCATCTTCTTCCAGTGTTGTTTTGTTTGTATTAAATTGATATCTAATATATATTCCAGAAACAAGATTTCAGCTTAGTAGTGAGCAAGGATAAAATCTCGCTGTCAAACAAAGGCAAACAAGAAAATCCTTGAGACGAAAGTGTTGGAATGTTAAATGCGGTGTCCACTGCTTGCTTAACATTGAATGAGAGTTATCGTTGTCTGAAAATTTATAAATTGAGTAAGTTTTCCATAACTTTTATTTAATTAAACAACAAAAATTGTTAGATCATTTAAGTCCAAGATTGCATTTATATTTACGTTTTACTTGAGTTTGCTATTTTTGTTGATTTAATATAAAGGTACACTTTTTAAGAATAGTCGAACGCAGGTGAATGCAACCAGTTTCCAAAAAGTAAATATTTTAATTAAAAACCAAAGACGGTCTGTAAAGTGTATAAAATAGAAACATCTACTCTTCTGCTTCACTTAATCAAAACATCCAGTCTATATAAAATGTTTAGTCGTAAATTTAACTTTGAGGGTCAGAACAGAAATCGCAAGTGGTATTTGTCCTTTTTATATTTGTTGATACATACAAATAGTTCTTTACAAAATGATGAAAAAACAAATTCTCCAAATCAGTAAAACCTCCATGGTTAAGTGCATCTTATTGGGTATATTGAAATACCTCTTTGTCCATGGATTTTCGACAGATGAATTGTGAGTCGTGTTAACCTTTATGGAATTTGTATCCACCATATTTTCGCATTCCATCATGAAAACACTTAGCCCGAGCTGTGTCTCGATGAAAGTGTTTAATGCACTAAAAAAAAAACTTTATTTTAGTAATTCACGTCTATAAACGACCGATTATATATATATTATGTGATTATAATGACCGTTGGTAGAAATGTAACGTCGTCTGCCTGCCTCACATCGTGATCAGTGACTTTATTCATTGAACAATTGGTAGTTTTGCGCTTGGTACCAACTACCAACTCACTAGTACGAAGCGCGTCTTCACCGGTCAACTTTACCCGTTTTATTATCAAATTCTAAATGCTCAAGAGCTTAATCAAAAATTTGACTGCTGCTAGAAAACAGTTTAGTACCTATGATCATTCAAATATCCTGATAAAGGAGAACGTGCAAAACCATATAGGGCCTTATCTACCCAGTGTCCAGAAAAAATTAGTGTACCAGCGAACGAGTATTTATTTTGTCCTAAAAGTTGGGAGTTGGGTAATATAAGCGAAATACATCGTTCATAGTGTTATCAATTCATGAACATGTAATAATGCCTGGCCAAACATAAATACGACAAAATGTGCATGACGTACCTATCGTACGAACGTTCTGTGAATCACGTAAAATCTAAAACTAAAATTATCTTGACAAAAAAGTAACAATTTTTTTTATTTAACACAAATTTCATTTTTTTTTTTATAATTTACAGGCACTCAAGGGGTTATTAGTACCCTTTATATGTTTATATTTGAACACAGTGCGAGCATTAGGAAAATAGGGAAGGATTTAAAAGGAGATACCGGTGCACATTGGTCTTAAAGTTCTGAACATCAAAATGGGAGGGAAAAATAGAGTTGGCTAAAGCATTCCACATTCTCGATGTGCGATTTAAGAAAGAATCTCTATACTTGACAGTACGCCCGAAATTGGGCTCAAGGGTAAACTGATGAGCATTCCTGGAAGTACGAGTATTACGGCTGAATCGTTGAAGGGGTGGAATGCAACTGGCTAATATCAAAACAAAAAAAAAAATGCATGAATGCATAAATAAAGTAGAATTTTACACTGCAAAATCTTTTTTATATAATTCTACCTAAGCCCCATGGTTAACAGTTACCCATAAACCAACAAGATGCTCTATTCATTTCATTAAAAGTTACAAATTCTTTCAATTTAATGGTAAACTACTGCAATTAAGTGTTGCTCTTATTGCAATCTTTGATGCCAATTCTATCTTAATCCCATGGCTTACAATTTTGTGCCCAGGGCTAAGCTTTGGAAGGATATATTTCATTACATTACTTTTCATAGCGGTCTCAGGAAAGCATCTTAACACCCATAAAGAACTCTTACAAAATGCCTTAGCCAAACTAATACTTTGGGGTGATCGGTGTGGACTAGGTGTCAACCCACACAAAACCGATTTAGTCCTATTTTCGAGGAATACAAAAATTCCATATGTCGATGGTATCCAATAATTCCAAAGCACACAAACTAAATCATCCCAAACTGCAATTCGACAGAAACTTCCAGATTTCTATACCTTGCAGATCTTTCTGGCATTCCTAGAAGACGAGTCAGTCCACTTTTACACAGATGGAACAAAAACAAATGAAGCGGTTGGTGGAGGTGTGTACCCCGAACGACTGAAATTAGTTCTCTCACTCCGCCTTCCCAATCATTGTAGCGTTTTCCAGCCAAAACTTTTGGCGATAAAAGAAGTCTTGTCTTGTCCTAAAACGTGATATCAACATCAGATATCCGTATTTTCGCAGATAATCAGGCCGCTATTAAATCTCTGGACTTGTCCCTAGAAACTCTATAATAGTCCATAACTGTCGATCATCACTAATGGAGATAGGTTAGGTTAGGTTGAGGGGCTGACAGTTGATGTCTTTACCGTCACACTTAGATCAATACAGATCCATTGTGATACCCGTGAGTATTGCTACTCAAGCTAATAAGAAAAACCTATGTGTTCAGTGAGTCAAGCCATTTAGAGGCTTTGACGAAGTTCAGAATGTTAGTACCTGGCGTACTAGAGAGTTCTTTTAAATCCCCGAAGAAATAGTTGCCAAGCAGTTTCTTCCTTTGATGGGAGAGTGCGGGACAGTGACACAGAAAGTGCGAAGTATCTTCATGCACCTCCTCGTCACCGCATCCTCTGCATAGATCATCTGAACTGATTCTCATCTTTTTCATATGATAACCTAACAGATTATGTCCGGTGATTATGCTTACAAGAGATCGAAGTTATCCCTTTTGTAGCTGCATAATTCTTTCCGTTCTTTGTTTGTTAAAACAGGGCCAGATCTTTCTTGTAGTGCCGCAGGTGTCAAGAAGGTTCCACCTTTCATCGGCCTTAATTGTTATTCTTTTTGAGATTTCCTGTTTTAAATAACAGGTAGGGATGCTAACTAGCTGAGCTTGGCTTACGTCAAGCATTGACCCTAATCTTGCTAATTCATCGGCTTTCTCGTTGCCTACTATATCGCTGTGGCCTGGGACCCAGCAGAGTCTAATGTTGTGCTGTGCGCCAAGAACCTTAAGCTCTTCGCGGCAGCATGAAACAAGCTTCGATTTTACCTCAGTTGCAGTAATCGCTTTTATTGCCGCTTGGCTATCAATGTAAAAGGTGATATCAGCTCGTGGTATCGCCATCATTGATACCTTTTTAGCAGCTGTTGTCACTGCCAGGACCTCCGCTTGGAAGACGCTGCTGTGGTTTGGAAGCCTAAGCGAGGCGGTCAACTTGAGAGATTCAGAATAGAAGCCTGCCCCTACACCAGTGTCCGTTTTAGAGCCATCAGTATAGATAGCTATTGACGACTCACTGGAGTATGGTATATTATCTATCCATTCCTCTCTGCTTGGGATGGCAGCTTGGAATGGTTTATGAAAATCAAGTACGGGTATTTTATAGTCTGCTGTATTACTATGACCCATAATTTTATGAAGGATCTGGGCGTGTCCTATGGAACTGTTTATCCAGACTTTAGTTTGACTAAGTCTCAGGGCACTTTTGGCCGCAGATTCTTGAACAAAGAGGTCTAGGGGAATCAAATTGAGTATAACTTCCAGTCCAGTGGATCTCATTGCTCCCGTAATGCCAGTGCACGCAAGTCTTTGAACTTTTGTCAAAGTTTTCAGGTTCGTGCTCTTTTCTAAAGCTTTCCACCATACCAAATTACCATAGGTTAGTATTGGTCTAATTATTGCCGAATACATCCATCTGATAATTTTAGGGTTTGGTCCCCAGGTTTTCCCGAAAATTCTATTGCAGGAGTAAAAGGCAATCGATGCCTTTTTGAATCTATCTTTAGTGTTCAGGCCCCAGTTTAGTTTTTTATCTAAGATCACACCGAGGTACTTTGCGTGGTCGGAGATTTTAAGAGGGCAGCCTTCGATTGAAGGAATTTTAAAATCAGGTATTTTACGCTTGTTAGTAAACACTAATGGAGATAGCACAACATTTTAATATTCACGTTTGCTGGGTGCCGGGCCATAGAGACATTCCAGGAAATTGTAAGGCAGATGAACTAGCCAGAAATGGTACAGTACAACCTATTCTACCACGTTTGGCTAAAGATGCCATACCATGCTACATGTAAACTTTGGCTAATGTAAGACGCTATGAAGAAGGCAAACATTAGGTGGAATAACATCACGTGTCAGGTCACGAAAAACATCTGGCCTACACTAGATTTAAAGCGCTCAAGGTGCTTCTTATCTCTAAGCAGATCGCATATAAGCTCGATAATCGGTGTCATAACCGGGCACTGATTAATAATAAAGCAGGCCATGCGGCTATGCGGCTAGGGGTAGTCTCAAATGACTTTTGCAGAAATTGTATGAATTAGGAAGAGAAGGAAACAGTTCTTCACGCCTTTTTTAATTCCCCTGTCTAACTCAAAAACACAAGAATTACCTAGGAACATTTTTCTATAACGATATAAACAATCTCAATCATATTAACATAATCAGTCTTTGACTTTTCGAAAGGAAATCAAACTGGTTTCATTGAGCTTAGAAGAAAGCCTCAAGATTCATGTGGTATCACAATGGGCCCTTAAACTATCCTACTCCATCACGGACAGCCACTTAAACCTAACCTCTACTTCGTTTTCAAAACATTATTTTTTAGTTTCAAAAAATTAATCCAATGAATGACCTATTATGTAACTTCCACCTTCGTATATTTAATTCCCAATTAAATGATCAAAAATTCTGGGCTATAGTTCATATTTATGGACATTTACCGTTTTATGTATTTCTAAAATATTTTTAAAGTTAAGTCTAATGTAATTTTTGTTCCTCCACTTGCAGAAAAGAAACATATTCGAAGCGTTAATTCAACTTAACCCATTTTAAATCTTTTGTTACATTGTGTTGGCTGTTGTCTGTACAAAATTAACTATAAAATTCCTGACATCAATTTTTATGTAACATTGGAATGGATTTAACTTTTACAAAGCTTTTTACACGCAAAGATGCTTATTTTAATAAAAAGTTAATAAAAACTATTATTTGCAATTATATTTGCACATAAATTTCTTTACGCTAGTATATGAAAAAGTATGAACGAAAAACAAACGTTAAATGAAGAGTCAGAATGGTTGCTTATGTTCTGCCAATACTTTACTTTAAACTGGGCCAACAATTTTAATTTATAAAAATATTGTTATATTTTAGACCTTACTAATAAAATGTCTGAACTTACAAATCATTAGGCAAAAAAATCATATGTACGTATTTTTGTAGGGAATTGAACACCATACAAAATATACCATTTTAAAATTATAAGTGTTCGTCAGTTTTCACATCTTAGCTTTGAAATTTTGTAAACAGTTAATAGATCAATTTAGATAGATTTTACAGATCACTTGCTACACTTAAAAAAGCTGCCAAAGTTTATCGAATTGGAAGAGCAAACAAAGTTTTCATTTTCAATTCCAAAGGAAGAGCATACAATTGTTTTTTACCCGTAAAGTTAACTACTGAGACTTTTTTAATCTCATACATAAAATGACTTTTAGTTACTTGAATAGTTATATAAATATATTAATATTTTGTTTTGTAATTTCTTTCAGACAAACTTCAAATAAGCCAACTCAAATACTACTTGCGCAACTTGAGTCTAATTATAGTCTCTTACTTAACTTTGGATGGCGCTACTGTCAGATGTGGACCTGCGTTTCAACCAACAAGATTCTTCTGCGGGTGCAATTCTCAGACAGGTAAAAAAACTTTAATTTTATTAAAATTATGCAAACGTTTAGATAGGTTAGGTTAAAGTGGCTGTCCGTGATGGAGTAGGACACACTTAGGCCAGTTGTGATACCAGATGAATCTTGAGGCTTTCTTCTAAGCTCAATGAAACCAGTCTGGGTCTCTTAGAAAATGTGAGAGACTGATTATGTTATGACACCGATTATTATGGAGCTTAAATGCGATGTGCTTAGAAATAGCAGGCACCTTGAGCGTTTTAAATTGTGGTAATATTATTCCACCTATTGTTTGCCTTCTTCATTGTGTCTTGCATTAGCAATAGTTTACATAGCGTTTGTTATACCAGCATTAGCCAAACGTGGAAGAATGGGTTGTACTGTACCGTTTCTGTCGAGTTCAACTGCCTTACAATTTCTCGGAATGTAACTTTAAATTAAATTAATTCTATAAATTCAAATTGACTAAGTTGCAAACCAAAAAGTGTCTTACGAATTATTTATTTTGAATTAAAATACTTTTAAGGACCAAAAAGTCCATTGCACAAAGCTCTTTACTTGGTCATCTACTACCAAACAACAAGGGTAATTATCCACAAAAAAAAGTAAATAATGAAAGTTTGCAATATTGTTCCAAAAAAGAACGTAAATTAATTTTACAACATAAATTAAATATAATAAATAAAATTCCTATCACGAAATGGCAATTGTTAAAAAATGTTTATAAGAGGGTTAAATTAACTTATACAGATATTAAAGGCTTGCTTAAATTAATTTATCTGCTTCCTAGAACTAGAAAATTAATTCAACGCATTCCATTCCTCGTAACCATTCACTCTTGACGATTGTACGGTTTGTACAGTGCCAAATAAAGTATCAAAATAATAGTGTTTGATTTAAATATAGTTTAACAAATTAAATTAATACGTGCAAGTACTCAATAGCAATTAAACAAATAATGTTTTAAAAAATTTTATGTTCCTACTCTCCGATATTTAAGACAGTTCTTAACAGAGTTAGTACAAACTTATTAAAAAAAAAAGATTCAATTACAATTACTTTTAATTGAAATCTCCATACACTTTTTCGATTACTATAAAATGTAATTGAACAATTTCAATTACTAATTACATAATTGAAATACGTCAGTTACTTACAATTGAATTACATAAATGTAATTGAAAACCAATGTAATGATCGATAATCATTAATGATGCAGTAATCATCATACAAAAATTAAATCAAATATTATTTTCGTCAATTTTACACATTTTACACGATATTAAACAATAATTCCCTGCAATGCTTAGTACTTTATAATAAATAAATTAGGAAATCGGTTACCTTATCCGTAATATAAAAGTGCTTTTCTTCAAGAACTTGAATAAAAACTTATTACAATTTTCAATTACAAGTAATTGAAATGTATATGTTTCAATTACAATTACAAGTAATTAAGATTTATATTGTTTCAATTAAAAATTTTGTGTAATTGTAATGGAAAAAAGGTTAATTACTATTTATTTGTTATTGAAATGAAAGTTGAAAATAATTTCGGAAAGTAGTCATCATTTCCCAACTCTGTCTCTTAATTTATCCAAAAAACATTACCTTTCCTCCTTTTACACTCCTATATACACTCCTTAAACAAATTAAACGAAAGGCAATTATATTTCCTTTCAAATTTTCCAAAGTATCAATCAAATTTTTGAATAAACTAATTCAAAAAAATAAATATCAACAATTGTGTGCTTTCGAAAATCTCTCTTTAATAATCAATTTTATAAAAATTCCTCAGGCGCAGCTAATTTTTTGTAATTACTCTTGTTACTTAATTCAGATGTTCTTATCCACTAATTTGTCAGAATTTCATAAAACGCTTGACTTATCGCTAAACGTTTCAAGTGTAGATTTTCTATACTTTTTACAAAGTTACTCTGATTCCGAATTTTATAAAAGTCAGAAAGTTTAAAGAAAATATACGAAAGTTCAATGCACTCGTTGCACTCAGTGTATTTGTGGTGTATGTTACACTCTGTGTATTTGATCAAGTGTGAATTTATTGTTCCATGCAATGAGGCGCCTATTGGGCTTGTATTAAAAATTCTTTCAAATAAAAAAAATATTCTTTAATTGGTTTTAAGGTTATGGCGAATTTAAACTTTCAACAACCCCCGAGAAGTATAGCTAACTCATCAATCGGTCGAAGTACGGGTGGTGGCTTCGGCGGTAGTTCGTTATCCGGCCATGTGACGCCTACATCTGGAATGTTTCCAACAGGTAAGTTAGATATTGAACCTAAACAGAAAAAACAATTAGTTTTTAAAAATAATTTTTTTAAGGCCTGCAATTACCTATAGGAGGGGCAAATTATGGCCAATCTCAACAACCGCAATTATCTCCAAATCGGAATGCCCAGCTATCGGTTGGAGGTCCGGCGTTATCAAGCAGTGGTCGGCCGAATATATTCAATCAAAGACAATTTGTTGAAAGGCGAACTATGCAAGGATTAAGTGGTGGTCCAATGGTGGTACAACAAGTTATTTTTTTGTTTAATGTATTTATTTATTCTTATTTGTTTTGTTTTCCTTATTTAAGTCAAACATGGGATCATTCATGCAGTCAACCCGCGGTTACGGTTCTGGCGGAACTGGAAATTCCCTTAATAATTTCCATAATGTTTTTGGCGGAAGTGGTGATACAGCGACACCGCCACTGCTTGATCTCTCAGAATTTCCCTCATTGACGAATGTTCGTGGCCAGAACGACCAATCACTGCCTCAGACGAATCCCCTGCAGCCTCCTGGAAGTAAACCTTATGGTAATTTTTTTACCTCTTGTGAGTTTTTCAATGATACCTTTCTATACATAATAATTTTAAGAATATGTTTAAGTTTTTTTTTTAATCTTAAATTCTAGTTTTATTTTTTTAAATGTTTATTTTGTTAGTAAGTGGTTTTGGGATTTATGTTTAATATGTTGGTTTGTATCAAATGATGTGTAGAATGGAAGTTAAACAACTTTTTCTTTTTAAAGTGTTTACATATTTAATTATAAATATGAAATGTAAGACAAGTAATTATTATTAGATAAATGCGGGTTTTTCGAAAAAAAGTGATTTATTTAATGACAATAGTGACGTTTCGGATGAGATTAGTTAAACGAAAAAGTTGTAAAAATATTTCTATTTTTTTTTTAATTGCACAGAAGCTCGACATAATGTATATATTAAGTTCCCAACTTTAGGTCTTAGCATGTTTGGATCCACAAAAATGTAAGGTTTGTTTGTTGGGCTCTGAGGTCTTCCTGCGGTCGTCCTGAACTAATCATAAGGTTTTTTTGCGAGTTGAGAGGCAACAAATAAACTGCCAAAGTAACATCAGATTCAAAGAAATTTTCAATTTGAGGCATTTAAAAATTTAATTGAAAGCTTAAAAGTTTTCCTTTAAAGTTTTCACCAGAACAAGAATTGTACCTTATTAGCTTCGGATCGTTTTCATATTATTTAGTGTTTTTGTATTATTTCTTTATGTTATATAAGCCATAGCAATAAGTTTTATATTCATATGTCCCAAGAACGTGATATGATTAATTTATTAATTGGAATTTAGGGCAAATCCATCGGGAAATTTTATATTTTATTCGAATATAGATAATAGTGCAGAAAGTTCAGTCTGTTGCAAGGATTTAAGAGAAAAGGAAATTGTTGAATTTATAAAATTCAGCTTCTTAGATAATAAAACTTTTGAAAACTAGCATGTACGAATATGTATGAAATGGTAAAGACTATTACATGCATAAGGGTCAGTATTGCTACCTACACTGCCGGTCAATAGAATAGGTCCACATCTTTAGCAAAAAACAAGACCTATTTTTTCTTCTTTGATAGTTATAACGTAGGACGTCATGGCAGAGGTCTTGTTTTCAATCCCTGCCTGTGCCACCTAATTTCTTTTTCACGGTTAGTGCCTCTTGCAAGGAATTGACAAATCCTCTAAGTGTAATTCTATTTATTTATTTATTTAACTCTAACAAGTACATTTGACTTTCATAGAATATCTTATAAGCTAAACTTTAATCTAATTAATTATATATTATTTGTAGAGTCTTACATTAATTTCGACTTAAATGAAAATCTAATAAATCCTCAAATTGTTTGAAACAGGAAGCAGCATTGCATATATATATAAAAGAAGATATAAGATATATAGATATAAAAGAAGTCGCTTTCTCTAGGTCGTAGGAAACGCGCAGCAGCATAGATATTAAATAAAGACAGCAACTTAGGGCTATCAATGTGGTTACACAGAATGTCCTTGGCAAACATTGCGAATTGATAATCTCGTCTGTTTTTGAGTGCATATTTACTCACCTTCTAAAACGAAAATAATCATTATAGTATATTTGAAAATTTTCCTACAATGCATTCATATAAATTCCCATTTTTATCGGACAATAGAAAAGGTTCTCATGTATTAATTAAGAAAATTGAGAGAAAATCAAAGACAAAATATAACAAAAACAATTTTTTATGAAGTTATCCATATTTTAAGTAATAATAATACCCTCCTTTATTTACAGTTACCTCAAAAATTCTATTTGGGATGGAATTGTACAGTTTTTATTGCTATTGTTAGAGATATTTTATCTTGAGATTGTTGCCTAGACTTGTAAACTCTACAAACATTTTGAATAATATTTTCTGTTAGGGTTTCGTACCGAAACACGCTTTTGCGCCAGAACCATAACACCGTCCTCACGACTATGAAGACGCGGACAAAATAATTTGTTTTCCTTTCTTTGCGAGTCAAGTATTGGCTTCTGCTTTAATTTCAATCGGTCGATGTTTGGGGCACTCCTAATCACACTCTTAAGGGTTAAAAATGCTTGCTGTTGTTCCAAAAGCGATCCTTATTTGAGGAGCTGACTGGAAAGAAATAAATGCCAGTTGGGCAATAATCTCCTTTCAGCAGACGACGACATTACTTTATAATTGCTGACAACATTCTGCGATATTTCAATTTCTTTCACTTTTAAACGCGCACTTAAACTTTATTATTCCGAATCAAGGCACGTTGCTCGTCCCTTAAAAAAGTATTTCGATTATTTAAATTTCGTATTTGTTAAAATTTCACGCACTGATCCTTAAAATTCTGATCTAGAATTAACTTTGAAACTGATCCATGCTATTTAAAGATAGGGAATGCTCTTTTTTAATTGCTTTTTATAAGGATCTATTATTTTAGTCTGTGTCTTTCCTGTAAATGTGTCTGAAATTAAACATGATTTGAGAATACAAGAGAAAAAGTTTTTGCTCGTAAAAGCTGCGAACCTATTCTATTAGCCAGTAGTGTATAAAAAAAAGATTAAGTAGCCCATTAGCACATTATTTTAAAAACCATTCTATTGAAGAATATTTCGAGTTAAACAATTGAAGATATCGGTATGCATAACTTAAACTTGGAATGAATTGAACTTCTATTAGTTAATATTTATTTTAAAGTTCTTATGCCTGAAAACGTAAATAAAAAAACCTGCAAGGTATGAGAAATGGTGGTATTTTTAAGAACAAATCAAGACATTTTCATCATTGTTTGGCCAGCAAGTTTGGGACACATTTGGTTCCTTTAAGTAGGCATTCTAAGCTTTAATTTGATAGTTTATTTGTGAACTCAACGCGTGAGATAGTTTGATACCAAAAATACAGCTGATGAGATAGGTACCATACGTAGTTGTGCCATAAGTTATCTTACAAGCATAAAACACCATAAGATACGAATTATATGGTATTTTCTATTCATTGTTGTTTCATTTATTTGTTCATAATATTAGTTTTATTAAAAAAATAGTTTTACTCAAAATTATTTTACCGACCTCAGCTTTAATGCCAACCCTTAAACGTTGTGGCCATCGAACTATAGTGACACGTTTTGTGTCTATTGATAGTTTTGACACTGCTTCCGTTAACTCTATCTTAAGAGTTTAAAAATTCCCGTAGGAAGTCTTTTAGGCACGCTTTCCAATTCTGACCACAAAAAATAAACTTAGGGATTAAAATATGCACTTCCCGGAATCCAATATTTAACTTTTTTAAAACCTACTATATTGACCCTAAGGCATTCTTGTGTTGTCTTTGCTTTGTTTGTCTCACCAGAATCTTGTAGAAGAATTCATTTACCTTTTTTGAAAAGGGTATTTGTTAAAAAATTTCTCAAATTCTACCACTTCTCTATAGTACAAATTGTCAACAGTTTTCAAATTTGTTCCAAAACTTGCGTTATGTGACACTTCGGAGTGACAACTACTTTTTGGGCTGGTCCTCTTGTCTCGAAGATATGGGAAACTGGAGGAGAACCCGATTCTCGAACAATATTGCAGTTCCCAGTGGTTTTTAAATCGAGCAAATCTCGCCAGAACTCATTCCTTACCTATGTTAGGCAATTATTGCGATTCTATTTTCTTTAGCCTCACTCCATTAGCGAAACTGGAAACAAACTTATGTACATTCATTCTTTGCTTACTAATGTAAATATTTGGAAAAACAAGATAACCATTTGTTTTGAACACAAGGTCTTGTAACAAAATTTATGGCACGAATACAAACAGTCGGCTCCTGAATTATAGTTACTTTAACTAACATCTAAATCCATAAAGAATCCTAAATTAGTTCAAATAAGTTGTAAAGTCTTGATAAAGTACGAATATTTCTTAATAAAAAGAGGTAATTTTTAAAAGTCATTCGTAGGTCACATCTAGACCTAATAGATGATCGCTCTATAAGAAGTATCATTTTCACACAATTGTTTTTAAGTACAAAAGTTCTTAGCAAAAATACTATACTCAATAATGCACATATGGCTATTGGTGCGCCAAAAAATCTTGTTTAGCGATATAGCCCGGCGGAGAATCATAGCCAGGATGGATACAAACATTATTAAATGTTCGAAGTGATTTTCCGAGATGTATTGAATGTTTAGAAGTTTTGGTGTAAACAAGTTGTTGTTTTCTATTTTGCATAGTTTTTTCTTATCATTCTTTAAATCTTTAGAATCAAATAAAAAGAAACTATGAATTAAAATACTTTATTAGGTAAGGAAGTAGAATTCATTTTTAGCTAATTTTTAAACTTCAACTCACGTTTAAAGTAATTTCTTATCACTTTGAGTTTGTCATGCATGCCTGATAGACGCGTTTTTATCACTTTGAGTTTGTCATGCATGCCTGATAGACGCGTTTTTATTTCGTTCCAAATTTTTGTTTTGTTTTAATTTTGGTTTTGGATCGAATGAATACTCGTAATTTAAGTGAGCACTATACAAATAAATTAAAAATTAATAACCTTCACTTCTATAGGCAGCGAAATGCAACAATCAAGTTTATTTCGTTTTCTTGCAGTTGGGATGGTAAAACAACCAACATCCGAACAATCAGAGTTTACAATGTCTAATGAAGATTTTCCTGCGCTCCCTGGCACTCAGAATTCCGACGGTACAACAAATGCCGGTCTATCGGAAAACAACCTGGACGGAACGGAAAAATCTATGAACTCAATTGTTGGTAGTGGCTTGAGTGTTGGGGGTGGTATGGATCATCAAAACGACAATTCCAGCAATGATAAAATTGTGAAAAGAGGAGTACAAACCTCGCCTGATGGTAAAATTTGATAATTATATTTGTTTAATTCAAAAATTTAGTATATATATATTTAATTGAATGTGTTTTAAATTATAGGTAAAGTCACAAACATCCCAGCGACCATGGTTAATAACCAATTTGGAATGGTGGGTTTGCTGACATTTATTAGGGCGGCTGAATCTGATCCAAATTTAGTGAGTTTAGCCATGGGACAGGATTTAACGGGACTAGGGTTGAATTTAAATTCACAAGAGAATTTGCATCCTACATTCGCGGGACCTTTTGCGGATCAGCCCTGCAGGTATGTTGTTAAAAAAATAAAGGGTCTTTTTTTTTAGACGTGTGGTTTTGAAGAAGAAATAAGACGCATTTTATTTAATGTTGTGGCCAATACTTTAGATTTATTTTAAAGATAAGAGTTTGCCATTAGGTTTTAATAATGATTTCGGGCAAATGAACACTCAATTTTTTACCACTCGGGTCAATCGGGACTTTTGGGCAGCAATAGCGCGCCGAATGTTCTCTTCCAAAGCATATCTGCGTAGACAAGCTACTTCACATAACTCCAAAAAAAAAATCCAGCGGTGTTAAATAGTACGATCTTAGAGGCCACGGCACAACCCCACGACGCTAATATTTATATATTATATTCTTCACAATTTTGCCAATTGCTTGCGTAGTTGGACGATTATGTAAACCAGAATCACCATTTTTGTAGTAGGTTTTAACAATTTGTATGCGTTGTGCGATAGTTAAGCGATCCATTTTCGTAAATTTTTAGACTATCAACTGAAAAAAAAAAAACAAATAAACAACTTAGCTTGACAGATGTCGAATTCCAGCCTTATACTTTTGAAACCGCAAAATGGATAACCCGTTATTTATTGTTGCGTTACTGCTGGAACACAATGGTGTCGGAGCCGGAGTCGGAGTCGTAACTGGAATAGCTGTCAAAGTATTCAATGTACGCAAATGCAAATGTACGAACACAACGCGACGCAACTGGAATCGGAGCCGCAGCCGGAGTCGGAAGAGTTGACTAACTTTTAACTTTGTCGTACGACACATGTGACGTTTCCATTTTTGAAGTGAATAACTTGGTGATTATATTTTTTTTTAATAGTTTTTCAATAAAAAAGTGGAAAAATATTTAAATAAGAAATAAAAGTGAACAAAAAAATATTTTCTGAGAAATTTGATGTGGTTGTAAACTGCAAATATACCAAATAACATCAAAAAGCCGTACGACGCATTGTGTGCGTACTTTCTGTTAACGTACGACAGCTATTCCGACTCCGGCTCCGGCTGCGGCTCCGATTTTTGCATTGTGTTCCAGCAGTTATCTGTATGGAACCAAACCATTATTTTGTGGAGGAGTAAGTCTATTCATTATGAAATGACAAACAAAATTGAGCATAAATCTAGTGACAGCTGTCGAAAAAAACAACTCTAAAACAATTATTGTCCGATTTAAAAAAAAAACACCCATTACGTACATTATGTTAGGTTTTGATTTTAGATTTTGCAAAACATTTTTTTTTTTTACACCAGAATTTTCAGAAAGTAGTTAGCTTATAGCAAGCGTCAGACTACAATCAGAGGCTCATCATAAGTGCATGTGTTAGTTGTTAGTAAGAAAATAATATTAATTTGTTTACTTCTTAACTCTAAGTATGCCACTGTTTTAAAAATTGTTTTTATTTAAAATAATCCATAAAAAATGTCCTTCCTTTCGAAAATTAGTAGACAGTCAAATTTTAATGTGATTTAAATCAACTAGTTTTGTAACTTAATTTTAAAAAAAAATGTTTGATCCATTTAAAAATATTTATTAGCAGCTACAAACAAATGTTCCTGAATTTTATACTTTGTTCTAAAAAATAATGAGGCATTAAGAATTTTGGAATAGCAAGTGGTCGTTGTATAGTGAGTTGATATGGGAATATCTTAGTTGTAAATGCATGTAGGAGATTTTTTTTAACTTCATTTTAAGCAAAGAGCAACTGTATGATTACATACAAAACAGACATTTAAAAGAGGCGTATGTTTTCAACTAAAAATAATGAAGTTGGACTTGCTATTTTTAGTTTCAAATCTATACTTCCTAATTAGAGCACTAAGCTTAGAATTTTTAAAAAAGTGGCATGTTAAAAGAAATATAAGCGTTTAACAATGAAGGCTTTTATTTCATCAGGGCCAAAGGACAATGATTCTTTTGAGCTTAGAGACATGGGGATTAATATAATTTCCCTAAATTGCTGGTCTATCAATGTAAGATGTGGAAATAAAAAGTGTAATATTTAAAAACAAAAATGTTTTGTACACAATTACTTTTCCCCATATCCATATGGTTTGCAATAAATTCAAACAACTAATTAATTTAACTTGTAAAGTATTTCTTAATTTAATTTAGCAAGTGAAGACATCTGCAATATTTTTTTCATTTCCAGAGCACAAGATGTTGATTACAGTGTCCCGCCTGAATACTTGATCAACTTCGCGATAAGAGATAAACTGTCGCATCCTGTTCTGAAAAAATTGCAGGAAGACCTGTTGTTCTTTCTATTCTATACGAACATTGGTGATGTTATGCAATTAATGGCTGCTGCTGAATTGTAAGTATAAAATTCAATTCTTATACAATTTGTGAATTAATAGAATATGTTATCAATATTTTTATCTTTTATAGACATAATCGTGAATGGCGGTATCACATAGAAGAGAAAATTTGGATAACTCGAATTCCGGGGCTTAATCAATATGAAAAAAATGGTACAAAAGAACGAGGAACCTTTTATTACTTCGATGCACAGACTTGGAGACGAATGTCCAAGGTTTTCCAAATCGATGCCGAGAAATTAGATAAATGTCCCAATATAAGTGCGTTTATGAACTTAAATGGACAGTCTGTATAATAATAAAAAAAAAAACAAATCGAAAAAAAAACAAAAACTTTTTTTTTGATCTTGAAAAAAAAACATGAACAAATTAATAAAACCGAAAATATTTAAATCATTTTAGATTCGGATATTTTATTTTTGTTTAGGTTTAGATCAATAACGAAGTGCAGATGCGGTTTACCAACAATGTGATCGGTTTGAAATCACTTGGATCTAGAGGAAAACATCATGTTATGTTATGTTTGTGAGATATATACTTTGCTATCATATACAAATTTTGTTTCTATTAACTCTATTTATTCTTGTGGCGCCAGCTAGACATACATTTATTTTTAACTTTAGCTTCATAGAACGACGAGAGTCGGTGCTTCGTTTAATGAATTAAGGACTTAAATTTTTAGTAAAATCGAAAAAATAGAAATGATAAAAATTAGGTATAATTAATATCAAAAATTAATTTAAGTAACAAAATACTGTTCTTATTTAAAGAATAATAGTAAAGATTAATTGAATATATTTTACTGAACGTTATTGGCATCAAAATGTTCATTAATCCTTTTAGACATTGTCTTATTACATCTAGTATATCAATAAGGCATGACCTGATCCTTCGTCATATTTAGTTTGGAGAATAAATTGTGGGACACCATGTACAGATTAGGCTTGTTAAAGAATGTAATCATTATAAATCATTTATTGAGTGCAATTTAAAGATTGCATTGATTGAATTAACCTAAAGATTTGGATTAAAATGTTCCAACCACCAATTATTTGACTTTAAAAAAACTGCAGTAATTTGTTTCCAATCATTTTTGAACGTAGATTCTTTGCATTCACTCGAAGTCTGCATTTTTTTGAAGCCTTAAACCTGAAGGAAATTTTTGTTTGAATACAATTATACTCTACAGTTTTTGGGCCTGAAATTGAATCTGTAAATCTAAGGGTTTCGAAATTACAGCAAATCAAAAATTAGCTAAAACACGATTTTTACATTATGTATGTTGACGAATTTATATTATAAAAAGATGCTGTTGACGAATTTATATTATAAAAAGATGCTGGGATGCCGACCCACTCTGTTAATTTCCCATCCGGGCTCGTCTGTATATTTTAAAAGAATTATTTTATTATTACATTACAACATTATGTGTAAGGTCAAAAAAATGTAAGTCAATATCTTTCCTTGTTCTCATAATACTTGGGCTATTTCTTATGTTTTTTTAACCACGTTTTCAATTAAATTTTTCTTAAAAACTAACTAAATGTTAGCAACAATATTTTGCACTGTGTTTGAATTCAATATCTGTTTTTGCTCCCCACAATTTTAGTCGAAAACAAATTTCAGCAGCAATTTTTGAAAGTTTTTATTTCTTATACAAAATATACCGATTTTTTTTTTCTAAGACTATTATCTTAGTTTATAAACGATATTTAGCATGGAATGAAATAATTTTGAAGTCAATAACTCCATTTCATTCTTGAGAAATTGTGTAGTATTGTAGATTCTTATTTTTTTTATAAAAAAATCAACAATTTTTTAGAGTAACAATTAAAAAATTCAAGTCGAAAACCAATTAAAGTAACTTTATGTAGTGTTTATTTTTAGGTTTTTACTTTTTTTTAAAAAGAACAGTTGCTTCGATTTTTCTCAAAATTTTACCAGATGCCAAAAACGTTATTCTTTGACTCATACAATTATTTTTGATGTAATGTTATATACATATGTTCGAAAAATATCCAGTAACAATATTTCAAAAAATTACCAATTTAGTATCAGGTCACAATGTATAATATAAAATTTAATTGAAGTCGCTAACGTTATTTGTTCGAGATATATTTGGGGTCAACCAAATTTTTCACTTTTTTCAAATCGATATAATAAAATAACAACGTATTTGTCTAAAAGCCCTATTAGTACATCTTGATTATATTATCTGTAAGATAAAAATTATTTGGAGTCGATATCTTCACCAGTTCTTCCAACATTTGTGGACGTATATCGGAAATAATGCGAAAAATGTTGTTCTTCTAGTTATCAAGAATTTCGTCTTATGGGCGTAAACTATAGCAGCTTAACATATCCCCACAGAAAATAATCAATCGGTGTCAAATCACACTATTCACGAATCCGTGACATGTTGCGCTGTCTTATTGAAACTACAGGTCCAACACATTGTGGTTGTTCAATTGATGGACGAAAAAGTCAGCGATCATGTCTACATAGCGGTAACCATTCACTGCAACGTTCTAGCGAAAATGGGTTCAAAAATATTCATTATTGATCGTTGGCCGCAAAATAGACGACGTATTTCTACCCACAATGATTTTCAAAATAACTTTTTACAATTTGGAATCAATGTTCAGGTGTTCATATTAAAATGCCTAGCCAAACCAAACAAACTCAAATTTTTTTAACCGGATATATCCCATTTGTTTGCCTAACCAATAAAATCGTTTGACCGTCTCCAGGAAAAAAGTTACTGAGCTTTTCTTTTTTATAGGAACACCCCCAAAACTTAGGATGATCGGATCAAGTGGATTCATTTGTCCACCGACTTTTCATGATTGTACACCAAAATGATTATTCTGCTACTGTCAGTTAAAAAAATATATGACATTCCTTTTTTATAGTAACACCCCTTAAATTAAAAATGTACTCGTGGCGTGATGGTTAGTGCGTTGGACTATCATACCAGATGTCTTGGGCTCAAACCCTGCCTGTGTCATCTAAAGTTTTTTCACGGGTACTGCCTCTTGCGAGGAATTGACAAATCCTCCAAGAGTAATTCTTGTCATGAAAAGTGCTTCCTCAAATTAGCCGTTCGGAATCGGCTTGAAACTGTAGGTCCCCTCCAGCCCTGACAAAAATACCCGCACACAGGAATGGTTGAGAGTTGTAAGTCACTAGGCCCTAGTTCTCAACGGATTGTTGCGCCACCTAATTTATATTTATTTAAATTATCGGGGTTGTTTGGATTCGTTTATCCACTGTCTAATCTTCATAATGCATCAAAAAATAAAATAGCTGTCCACCATTAGTTCAAAAGTTATTGAACATATCTTTTTTATAGCAACCTCTGAAAACCATAAATATGAATTACGTCTACTTACACCCCTAAAACTTAGAACGTTGAAAGTGATTGGAATTGTTTGTCACCGTCTCCTCAATTGCAGGTGGACAAACGGTTAGAAAAGGTTTGATGTGTGAAAAAAAAATTTAATTTGTTCTTTGATCGCTGCTAAAAAAATTGAAAGTCAAGTAAAAGTGGATTTACACGTATCTGCATCTGCAAAAAAAGCAAAGGGAGGGAGAGAATACAACAATTGATGCTCTTTTTTACTTCCTATAAAATATTATACATTTGTGACAATACAGTCTTGCCACAAGCCTTCATGAGCTGTAATGAAATGAATCAAAACAACCCAACAAAAACTATAAAATAGTAAGAAAATTTTAAAATATTTTCTGACAATCAAAGAATATTGATGTAAAAAAACTTGGCTATAAATGATGTTTTCCCATAGTCTTAAAATTATAGTAAAAGATACGTTTAATACTTTATATAGTAAAAACGCATTGAAATTCGAAAAAGTGAGAAAAATATTGAAATCATTTAAATGAACCACACAATTAAAAGGAAATTTAAATAGAATTCTTGAAAAAAAATGTAACAAAACGTAGAAAATATGACGTAGTAATAAAATTTTAAAATAAAGAAATGTAAAGCTTTTGTTACATTTATAAAATTATTGCAACAGTGATGCAGGCGAAGATGCTAAAATAAAGATGAACATGTTCGTCCTCAATATAATATTTACTTCTGCAATTCTCGAATTTCGTATAATGCAGAAATTAATATCTTCAGATATTCATTGCAAATACATTTAAATCACCTTTTGATAACAATCATAAAGGGACCGTGATATAAACAATCATAAAAACACCAGTTTAACAAAATAATATTTATTTATACCATAAATAAAAACTTTTTATAGTAGCACAGTTTTATAATTTATTGTACTACAACAAATGTAACATCAAAAACATTCTACGAACAGTCCCAGACGATCCTCGGTAAATACATGCATGTCAATAGAAAATTCAATGCCTCAATCTCAGACAGATAGGTTATCTAAATACCTTTTTGTAGGTGTTTTACGAGTAAAAGAATATCTGATCCAAAATAGCTGGGATGTCAAAAAAGGGATCTAAAGGTATCCAAGAATATCTGATATTTCTGGGTATCTGACAGAACAGCTGATTCCGCATAAGGTGGAATTTGAAGGACCCAGAAAATGTATTTTAAATCTGTATTTTATTGGTAAAAATCTGATGAATTATTTAAATTATGGGTTGAATATTTTTTTTACAATAGTTTTAGACCTTGAAGTTCTAATTTTTGAAAGCTGTTTTTATTCTTTGCCATCTATCTAAATTTAGCTATCCAACTCATAAAATATTGAATGCAGCCAATGTATCTGTGACACAAAAATGTTGTCAAAGTACTAAATTGAAGTTGTAGTAGCTATGAAATAGGCCCAGTTTAAGCTACAATCGAATTAATTATCTCCGACATTTAAAATGTCAATATGACATGACAAATGTCTAAATTCTAAAGCAACGTTAAACAAAATTTGTATTATCGTTTGTTATTTGTTTGTTAAACTTTTATAAATTGTTCACTAGAAAAATATTAATTAACTTCAATTAATTTTAAATTAATAAGAAGAGTGACATACGTATTAATTCTTTTCCTTAAAAATGTGATATATAATTTATGATTTCTTACGGTTAATGCTTGTTGTTTTTACCTCTTCAAAATCCTTTCTTTTTAAAAACATAAATTCAAAATGAATACACCAGGTTTTAGTATATTCCAAGGAGGAGAGAGTATTCATATCGACAATTCCATCAATAGAGCTGAAGAGGAAGAAGATCTTGAAGACAAGAAAAGGCGAGATAAAGAGGTTTGCTTTTGTGAAGCAATAAGTTTACCTATTGAAACTAGCTTTTTATTTTTAAACTTATTTTAGCTGAATAAAGATCTTCAATCAGCTTTTGATGATCTAATAGATTATGATGACAATACAATAGATAGTTCTAAGTTTCAATCAGAAATACTTCCTCAAAATTCGGATAAACCCATGATTCCTAATGGAATTCGGTACACAAAGCCACAAAATGATCGTCATCAAAAAAACCAACTCCCCACAAGTATTCGTTTGCAAGAAGAAGTGCAAAAGTTAAAAATGTTGCTCGATTCAAAAACTCAGTAAGTTTAGTTCAACATATGCTTTTACTTAATTAATTATTTCAAAAGCTTAGATTGCAATATGCGTTCCAAATAAAACAAAATTAAAACTTATGCTAGTCAACATAAGTTTTAATTTTGTTTTATTCCATATCTAAAAATTATATTACAACATTTAAAAGATGAGTCCACAACTTCAACCTTGTTAAAAACGCATATTGGAGTTAAAGTTGATTAAATAAAAAAATGTATACAAAATTAATTATTCATTGAAATGTAAAAAAATTGATATAAACTTTTAGTGAACTTGAAAACGTGGTCCGAATTGCTCACGAAGAAAAGAAGTTGCGTGAAGACGTGGAAAAGCGTTTGGCAATTTCTGAGGCAGAACTTGAACGTGAAAAACGCTCAAAGAAATCCCATCATGAGCTATTGGTTGAAAGCAAAGAGAAATGCTCGAACCTTGAGAACACAGTTCAAAATCTCAAATCAGAAATAAAATCCTTAGAGGCGGATAATAGCAACATGATAGGAAAATTAGAGACATGTCAAAATATGCTTGCTGATGTTCAGCATAAATATTTAATGGTCGAAAAGAACATAAACACAAACAACGATCGCAATGTAGAAATTAAACTAAAGCATGCCGATGAAAGACATCGTGCCGAAATGGCTATGTTGCAAGCACAACTAGATAGTGTGAGCAACAAACTCGATAGGAAAAATCTTGACCTGGAAAATATGAACTCTCGTTATAAATCCTTGCAGCAAAGTCATGAAACTATGCTTATTGAAAAATCATCAAAAATAAACGATTTGGCTAGAGAACTGACTGAAGCACAAAAACAATGCGTTGAACTTAGTTGCAAGCATGATTATTCTCAAGAAAATGTCCGTTTGCAGCGTTTAGTTGCTGACTTGCAAATTCAAATACAGAACATGGAAGGAACTATTGACAAACTACGATCCCGCTACGAACAAGCTACAGCTGATTTAAACGCAATGGATAGCATTTTTCAACAAAACAATGACGAAAGCTTCAAAAGAATGAGTGGGATGCATGGAAGCACTCCTATTCCCACTGCTGAAAGAGCAAATAATCTCAAAGAAGAACTACGCCGCGCAATGGCCAACTTAAAAACAAAGCGAGAAGAAATTCGCGTAATGCAACAGACATTAGACCGCAAAGATCATGAAATAAAAAATTTAAAACATGAGGAAAATTTAGCTTTAGTTAAAATCACAACGTGCCAGGAAGAGAATACAAGACTTAAAAATAAACTTAAGCTGATCGAAGAGGAATTAGATGAGTTGCGTGCAAAAAGTATTGATAATGAAAATAATTCAAAAGAAACAGAATTAATCGAAGAACTATATTGTTTACGAGAAGAAAGACAGCTTCTCAAGGAAAAGGTGGAAAATAACACACAACTTCTGTTAAGTAAGCAAGAAGCAGAGAAAGCAAAGGCAAATATGGAGATTGAATTGGAGATACTTGATTCAAAATTCAAGGATCTGCAAGTTGACTTGGAGGAACTCAAACAAGAACGGGATAGTTTGAAAGCGAATTACAAGAAAAACGAGGAGCTACAGTTGGATATTGAAAAGTTGAAATTTCGCCTTGAAGACTCACAGAAAGAATGCGATCGTTTAAAGAATTTGTATGTAGAAATATCGCATGAAAAGGAATCAATATCAATAGATCTTAAAAATGCTCGCAACTTTGAGTTCTGCAATGAGTTGAAAGAGCAAAAGGCAGAATGTGCCAGTGTCAATAAGGCTTTGCAATTAGCCGAGTTAAAATGTTCTGAACTAACAAAAATTCTTGAAACACAAAAAATATCATACGAAAAAGATCTGTCTCAATTAAGGGAAAAGCTAGAAAAAGGTTAATTTATCTAAAAAATGTTTATTAAATTATCTTTTTCTTTATTATTTATGTTAATTTACAGAAAAAGCTGATTCGTATAACTTGAATACAAAAAATACGTCAAAGAACTGTGCTAAATGTATTGAATATGTGGCAGAGTGTACTAAGGTAATTATTTAACACTAATTGAACCCTTTTATGTTTTGGAGATACATTAATAGTAAACGTAAATTTGAGGGAGATTAAGCAATAATGACCTATCAAAATTCTATAAGTCATCTTCCAGAGTCAATTTCGTACATGTTCTTTGAAGAATTTTCTTCTGCAAGCCCCTCTTCTCTTATTTTTCTTAACACACGAGAATACATTCATTTTAGATCAATACATTTTTCGATTCCTGAGGCCTCTAAACTCTGTGTTTCGTAAAGACAAATGCTCTCTATCAACTGGTCTATAGAGAGGTGGAGGGGTGCTTCGTGCAGTTCACTCTTTGTATGCTTGTACTGAATTACCATTGCCAACATCAAATAATACTTCACTTGATGTAGATCAGATAATTGCTAAGGTACCATTTAAATGTTCCAAAGATATTTTTATTATAGTGAGCTACATTTTGCCAAAGAGTCCATTAAATTAATATTTGTTTTTATTACATCTCAAAGCTTAATAGTAACCAACATGTGATTTTAATTTTCCGAATATTAATTGGGTTCTTGATTCAGATGAGGGTATTCTTGTTCCATTTAATGTAAATAATGATTGTGATTCTTTGTTTTTTGATTCGCTGTTAATTTAATCCAAATGAACAATCATAAAAACAGTATTCATAAAACACTTGATTTAATATTTAATGATAAAAATCTAAGTTTGTCCGTGAAAAAATCAATTTTCCCGATTTTTCCAAATACTATTCATCATATATCCTTAATATTTGAATTTAAATTATCGAGTTATTTCACACCAAAAATACCGTCACATTATAAATACAATTTTTCTAAATCTCGGGACTTGCCCAAATTTTATAACGATTTTCTTGGCTCTCTTAAGTAAGCTATCGATATTTTTGTTCCTTAAATAGAAAATGCATCTAATCCACCTTGGTATAATAGACGGCTTATCAATCTTAGTATTAAAAAGAACAAAGCTTAAATCATTGCGAAAGCCTTTAAGTGATGTCAATTTGCGTAATCTTTACATTGTAATGGAACAAAATTTAAATGTCCTTAATAAATTTGTATACAAAAATTTTATTTACTTAATGGAATCCAAGTTAAAAAAGAATAGTAAATCATTAAAAATAAAAGAAAATCAAATGGTATCCCAAAAATATGCAATTTTGGGTTCGACTTATGAGAGTCTACCCGATATTTGTAACGCATTTGCTGAGTTTTTCAAATACAATTTTATTGACTCTAACAATTTTTTAAACTGATCGATTGGTCAATCTGTAAATTGTATGAATATAGGTCACTTAGTTTACTAACATATGGTGAATTTCTCTCACAGTGGAAAACGTCTTTTGTACCTCCTATTCACAAAAGTGGCCCAAAACTGGATATATCGAACTACCGACCCATCAGTAAATTATCTTCAATACCCAAATTATTTGACAGAATAGTTTGTGATAAACTGAATTTTTTATTAAAGAAATCATAACTCAATTTCCCCGTGACCACGCTAAATGCAATTTGAAGCGAAACGTTCGGGGTGAGTACTTAATTGAATTCGCTTAATATTTAATATTTATAACGCGGCTCATGCGAGTATTTAAAAATGTATCATGAAAACATTCGCGGAAACCTTAAAAGTTATAAACCATAACGCCTTTCCGTCATGGTATCAGGCAGATCAACTACATCACATTTAACCATTTTCACATATTTTATTCTAAATTCAGTATAAAAGGGTTATCAAGTTGACGTTATCTACACCGATTTAACTAAGGCGTTTGATAGGGTGCATCATAAAATATTATGAATTTATAGGTTTTCATTCAAGCATGCTCAAATGGTTATTAACTTATCTTCAAGGACGAAATCAACAAGTTTTGATAGATTCGAATATATCAAATCCATTTTCAGTCACATCAGGCATTCCACAAGGCAGCCATTTAGGCCCATTATTGTTCCTTATATTTATTAACGACCTTCCTGATATCCTTTCAAACTCTATGCGTCCGGAAGATCATCCTATTATATTGTCCTTTTCTTTTATTCTTTATAGATCTATACGTTCCCTCTCAAGAGTTAAGATATCGTATTTTGTTCCGTAAAAGTTATCACATGGTAAATTATGCCTTCAATGAGCCTATTTCTCACAGTATTAGAGAAATTAACAATTTATCAAATAAAATTCATTTTAATTTTTATTTAAGTAGAATATCTTTTAAAAACATGTTAAGTTTAATTTTTGTTTAGCTAATTGAATGAGTTGAAACTCTTGTTATTATTAAAATAATGATACTATTACAATGTTTATGTAATGTTTTTATAATTATTACTTAGTCTATTTGAGTGTATAAGCTCTAATTGATTTAAATAAGTAAATAGATTTCTATTTCTATGAATTTCAGTCCTGGTTCTGAAATGATGCCATCATTTATGTTGAAAAAATGTATTATACGATATTTTTTTTTAATTGTTCATTTGTTATACGTGAAAATCAACATGGGTTTGTAAAAAAAGAATCTACAATTACTAATTTATTACAATTCCCTACTTTTTGTTTGGATGCATTCGAAAAACACTCTCAAGTCGATATTTACCGACTTTAGCAAGACTTAATTTGACAAATTAAGAACTTGAAGTTTCTCTATTATAAGCGGTTGCTGCAATGGCATTGCAAGTGCTGTTGGAGATAGAGCTGGAAACGAATTTTCAGATCAAGTTACTAATAACGAACTTTTCAATCTGGTTAATTTGAGACTTACAGATGCCAGTTTGTTTAAGTAGGTTAGGTTATAAGGGGTGTGCACAGCATGAAGCTGTTGCGTACACGGGGGCCTACTGGTCCATTGTGATCCCCTGTAAAAAAGTAAAAGTTAGCATCGATGCTCCTCAATTTTGCCGATTAGCGTAGACTGGCTCGTTAACGAACCAGCCTGTGCTATCTATAAATTTCCTCATGTTTGCCATTGAGACCTGTGCTAGATCATCCAGTTCTCCAACAAACCTGTTTCCGAAATGACGGAATCGGCTGGTTTGGAGGCTCGGACAGTCACAGAGCAGGTGTTTAATGGTTTCTATTTCCTCCTCATCCTGACAGCTCCTACAAAAATCGGGTGCAAATGCCCCTATCCTGTTAGCCATTGTGCCAGGTTAGGTTAGGTTAGGTTAAAGTGGCTGTTGGTTGGGACGTCCAACACACTTAGACCAAAGTATGGTCCGTTGTGATACCACATGGATCAGTTAATCAGCTTAACTCGTTGAACCAATTGGAGCTTCGAATGAAGCGTAGGAGACAAGTAATGTCTGAATTTTTTAGATCGCTGGTATCGTTAAAGTAGTAGTCTCCAAGGTGGATTCTACGTCTTTGTGATAAGGCAGGGCATGTGCACAGAAGATGAGAGATTGTCTCCTCTTCTTCTTCGTCCATGCAACTCCTACAAAAATCATTTGCAGGGGCTTCAAGTCGAATAGCATGCCCTCCTATTAAGCAGTGCCCAGTCAGGACACCTATAACGTAGCTAATGTGCAATCTACTCAGAGAGATTAATTGTTTTGAGCGCCTGGCGGTAAGAATAGGCCAAATTAGTTTAGTTGCGACACAGGTGGTGGTGTTATTCCACCTGAAGTTTGTTTTCTCTATGGTATCTTGCTTTAGCATGAGCTTACATGTAGCTAAGGAGATGCCTATGCTAGCATTGTGAGCCAGCAGAGGTAAAGTTGTTCCGCTTTTTGCAAGTTCGTCAGCTTTGCAATTTCCTGGAATGTCTCTATGGCCCGGCACCCAGAAAAGGTGAATGTTGAACTGTGTAGCCATCTCCGTAAGAGATGATCGACAATTTAGGGCTGTTAATGAATTTGTGGAGACTGAGTCTAGGGACTTTAGCGCGGCTTGGCTATCCGAGAAGATGCGTATATCATTAGTTGATATAACGTTTTCTCTAAGCCAGGATAGGACTTCTTTTATAGCCAGGATTTCAGCTTGGAACACGCTACAATGATCGGGTAGACGAAAGGAGAGACTTAAGTTTAGTCCATCTGAGTATACGCCTCCACCGACCCCATCCTCCGTTTTTGATCCGTCTGTATAAAAGTTTATAGGACCATCGTTCAAAAATGATGTATTCTCCCAAGAAGACATGGGAGGTATAGTCACTTTGAAGCTATAGTTATTAAACTGAGGATGGGGTATGGTGTAGTCAATATTACTGTTTGTAGCTCTGAACGAGTTCAAAATAGTAGTGTGGCCAATTCCATTATTGATCCACAGAGAGGAGGCTTGAAGTCGTATGGCAGTATTAGCGGCCATTTGCTTGCTGAAAATGTCCAGCGGTATTAGATGGAACAGAACATCTAGTGAGGCGGAGGGGGTGGAGCGAAGTGCTCCTCCCATACACAGGCAGGCTGTTCGTTGGACTTTGCTGAGTTTATCGCGATTTGTCGCTGTATCTAGCGCCGTCCACCATACCGCTACTCCATAAGTAAGGATCGGTCTTATGACCGAGATATATAGCCAGTGTGTAATGCGGGGCTGTAGGCCCCATTTATTACCAATGGCCTTTTTGCAGGAGAACAGGGCTACTGTGGCCTTGTTTATTCTCTCTTGAATATTAGGTTTCCAACTTAATTTCTTATCTAAAATGAGACCCAAGTATTTTGCTTGTTCAGAGAATTTAAGTGGTACACCATTTATGAGGGGAGGGTCAATGTGTGGAACTTTGTATTTCCTTGTGAAGAGAACAAGGTCGGTTTTTTGTGGGTGAACGCCTAGTCCACACCGATTAGCCCATCTGGTGAGCTTATTTAAAGCGTTTTGTAAGAGTTCTTTTAGTATATTGGGATGTTTACCCGTTACTGCAATAGCTACATCGTCCGCATAGGCAAACACTCTGTATCCCTCTCTTTCTAGAGTAGTTAGTAATTCATTTATTACTAAATTCCAGAGGAGAGGGGATAGGACACCACCTTGTGGCGTACCTCTGCTGACACCCCTTTGTGTAGTAAAATCACCCAGTTTTGAATTGATAATCCTGCTTATCAGCATCTGATTAATCAATTCGCTGATCGACTTATCTACCTTCAGAGATGTCAATACACGTGCAATTGCAGATGTGTCGACATTGTTAAATGCACCTTCTATGTCTAAGAAGGCAACTAAGGTGTACTCTTTATGATGGAGGGAATATTCGATTGTACGTACTATACTGTGTAGAGCCGTTTAAACTGATTTCCCTTTGTTGTAGGCGTGTTGAGCCTTTGAGACGAGGGACTTATCAATAGGTTAGGTTAGGTTGAGGGGCTGACAGTTGATGTCTTTACTGTCACACTTAGATCAACACAGATCCATTGTGATACCCATGAGTATTGCTACTCAAGCTAATAAGAAAAACCTATGTGTTCAGTGAGTCAAGCCATTTAGAGGCTTTGACGAAGTTCAGAATGTTAGTACCTGGCGTACTAGAGAGTTCTTTTAAATCCCCGAAGAAATAGTTGCCAAGCAGTTTCTTCCTTTGATGGGAGAGTGCGGGACAATGACACAGAAAGTGCGAAGTATCTTCATGCACCTCCTCGTCACCGCATCCTCTGCATAGATCATCTGAACTGATTTTCATCTTTTTCATATGATAACCTAACAGATTTTGTCCGGTGATTATGCTTACAAGAGATCGAAGTGATCCCTTTTGTAGCTGCATAATTCTTTCCGTTCTTTGTTTGTTAAAACAGGGCCAGATCTTTCTTGTAGTGCCGCAGGTGTCAAGAAGGTTCCACCTTTCATCGGCCTTAATTGTTATTCTTTTTGAGATTTCCTGTTTTAAATAACAGGTAGGGATGCTAACTAGCTGAGCTTGGCTTACGTCAAGCATTGACCCTAATCTTGCTAATTCATCGGCTTTCTCGTTGCCTACTATATCGCTGTGGCCTGGGACCCAGCAGAGTCTAATGTTGTGCTGTGCGCCAAGAACCTTAAGCTCTTCGCGGCAGCATGAAACAAGCTTCGATTTTACCTCAGTTGCAGTAATCGCTTTTATTGCCGCTTGCCTATCAATGTAAAAGGTGATATCAGCTCGTGGTATCGCCATCATTGATACCTTTTTAGCAGCTGTTGTCACTGCCAGGACCTCCGCTTGGAAGACGCTGCTGTGGTTTGGAAGCCTAAGCGAGGCGGTCAACTTGAGAGATTCAGAATAGAAGCCTGCCCCTACACCAGTGTCCGTTTTAGAGCCATCAGTATAGATAGCTATTGACGACTCACTGGAGTATGGTATATTATCTATCCATTCCTCTCTGCTTGGGATGGCAGCTTGGAATGGTTTATGAAAATCAAGTACGGGTATTTTATAGTCTGCTGTATTACTATGACCCATAATTTTATGAAGGATCTGGGCGTGCCCTATGGAACTGTTTATCCAGACTTTAGTTTGACTAAGTCTCAGGGCACTTTTGGCCGCAGATTCTTGAACAAAGAGGTCTAGGGGAATCAAATTGAGTATAACTTCCAGTCCCGCAGTTGGAGTGGATCTCATTGCTCCCGTAATGCCAGTGCACGCAAGTCTGAACTTTTGTCAAAGTTTTCAGGTTCGTGCTCTTTTCTAAAGCGTTCCACCATACCAAATTACCATAGGTTAGTATTGGTCTAATTATTGCCGAATACATCCATCTGATAATTTTAGGGTTTGGTCCCCAGGTTTTCCCGAAAATTCTATTGCAGGAGTAAAAGGCAATCGATGCCTTTTTGAATCTATCTTTAGTGTTCAGACCCCAGTTTAGTTTTTTATCTAAGATCACACCGAGGTACTTTGCGTGGTCGGAGATTATAAGAGGGCAGCCTTCGATTGAAGGAATTTTAAAATCAGGTATTTTACGCTTGTTAGTAAATAGCACTAGTTCTGTTTTAGCTGGATTAACTGTCAGCCCACAGTTCCTAGTCCATTTGCTTACCAACGAGAGGGCGTATTCGGTTTGTTCACTGATAGTGGGTAGGAACTTGCCAGTCGCTAGCAATGCAAGATCATCAGCGTAGGCTATTATCTTTACTCCACTTGATTTCAATTTAGAGAGTATACCGTTCATGACAAGAACCCAAAGTAGCGGTGAGAGAACTCCACCCTGAGGGGTGCCTCTGGATGTGGTTACTCTCACCCTTTCTTCCGCTAGCTCAGAGTTAATTTGTCTCTTTCGGAGCATACTCATTATCCACTGTGTTATTACCTTTTCGACTTTGTGGTCGTCCAAGGCTTGCTTCACTGTTTCGTTCTTCACGTTATTGAAGGCTCCCTCAATATCCAAGAACGTTGCAAGGGTGTATTCCTTGTCATTCAGTGATTTTTCTATGACGCTGACAACATTGTGCAATGCTGTTTCAACGCTTTTTCCTTTAATGTAGGCATGTTGAAATTCCGATAAACAGTCCGGTTTCAGGGTGCTTCGGATGTGTATATCAATTAGCCTTTCAAAAGTTTTCAAAATAAACGATGTTAGACTAATGGGTCTATAGTCTTTGGCCTCCGTATGGCTAGGTTTACCAGCCTTAGGGATGAAAACTACCTTTACCTCACGCCACGATAAGGGAACATACCCCCATTTAAGGCTATTATTGAAAATGCTAACTAGGTGTGGGATGATAAGGTTTATGCATTTCTGAAGCATCATAGGGAAGATTCCGTCTAGACCAGGGGATTTGTACGGGGAAAAGGAGTGAATGGCCCATTTTATCCTTTCTTCCGTTATAATATCCGATGGTACTAGGGTTTCTGTATGAGACTCTGTTTCTGGACTGCGGATATCAGCTACGCAGCCAGGAAAGTGAGTATTCACAAGGAGCTCAAGCGTTTCGCCACCGGATTCAGTCCAGCTGCCTGTAGGTTTTTTGAGGGATCCTAGAGCGACTGAATCCTTGGTCAGAATTTTCCTGAGTCTTGCTGATACATTTGTACTTTCTATTTCGTCGCAGAAGGCCATCCATGAGCTACGTTTTGCCCGTTGAGTTTCGACCTTAAAAATACGTTGACTGGCCTTATAATGTTCCCAATCAGCTTCTTTCCTAGTTCTTTTGGCGACGTTGAAAAGTCTTCTAGTTTCTTTTCTTAAGTTGCCTATTTCAGTGGTCCACCAGGGTGGTTTTTTCCTACCTTTTCCCATATGATTAATGGGACAGCTTTTTTCTAAAGCGCTATTCAGAACAACTCTGAGTTTTTCTGACGCAATATCTATGTCAGAGGGTTCTTGAATTAGAAGTGTGTCCGGGTTTTGAATCCCCTGTCCTACTTCCCTGCAGAATATATTCCAGTTGGTTT
The DNA here is from genome assembly GCA_920104205.1 of Eupeodes latifasciatus. Classification (NCBI taxonomy): domain Eukaryota; kingdom Metazoa; phylum Arthropoda; class Insecta; order Diptera; family Syrphidae; genus Eupeodes; species Eupeodes latifasciatus. The sequence continues at coordinate 209,380,379 of OV049924.1, read as the reverse complement.
TCCTGAAGTTCCTAAAGGGTTTTGGAGTTGCTACTTCATTGTGTATCAAGAACCCTATCAGTTTATGGTCTGAGAATGATTCCTCTTTAAGAACATTCCATTGATCTATTACTAGTGTGCTTGAGTTATTAGTTAGGGTAGCGTCAAGCACTTCTTTTCTATTTTTAGTTACAAAAGTGGGTTCGTTACCTCTGTTTGCTACTAAAAGATTATGGTCTAGTATAAATTCAAAAAGAGACTCACCTCTGTTGTTGATGTCGGTACTACCCCATTGAGTATGATGTGAGTTTGTATCACAGCCTAGTACCACGTCCCATCCCTCAGAGGCAGCTTTCTCTACAAGCTGGCTTGTGATATTAGCGGGAGGCCCTTCTTGTCCGTCATGCGGCATATAGCACGATGCCAGGATCAGTGGTGGGAGTCCCTTCCTCTCTATTTTCACAGCACATTGGTATGGATCACTGTAATTTGCTAAAAGAAAGAGATTAAACTTCTTCCTGGCTAAAATACAAGATCTTATATTACTGTTAGCTACTTGTGTGGCTTTGTATAGTGTAAAGTCTGATGTGTGTAGTCCTCTAATTCTGCCACCTGAAATCCAGGGTTCTTGAATTAGGGCAATGTCAATTTGTCTACTTCCCAAAATGTAGACAAGATTGGAGCTGGCGGCTTTACTATGATGAAGATTAATTTGAATCAATTTCATGCTCATATTTTGTTACTTACTTGTTTTGGTTTGTTTGTTATTAGCCGCAGTTTGCACCGGTTTATGCCGATGCGTACCTTGAATCCTATTTTCCGCAAAAGGGGTATAGATTTGTGGCTAAGTTGCACCACCACTTCTGTACCTTCTTCCGTTCTTTCTCCCATCTCTATTACTTTCCAGCTCTGACTTAGCTGTTCCGTATTTAGAGATTGGAGATATCGTTCTACGCGATCTCGGGGTATCGCGGGACCTTTGATCGTCATTCTGGCCTTAGGTTTGACGAAGTCGCTGATTTCGTTCGGACCGACCAAGCGGAGATCAGCGTTGGGCCAGGGAGCTATCGTTCTCTTGACGAAGTCCTGCAGGAAAACGAGGGTATTGTCGTCCTCGCACGTCAGAACTTTGAACCCATGGATGGTTTTGAGGTTCCCAAAGAGTGGTGGTGGCCTGCTATTAACGATAGCATCGTTAACCTCATCCAGGATTCTCATTTCCAATAATTGCCATTGGTCTTCTGAGAGTTTTCTCGAGGGATTGTCGAAATCCGCAATGGCGAATTTGCGCGCCTCTAACGTCTCTTCTGTAGCCAAGGTCTTTTTTCTTTTCTGCAGGGGTGATCTTTTCGTGGGCGAAAGTGTATCATCCTGCCTTGTTCTTTTGGACGTTTTTGCCACTGAATCAGGGTCCAGGGGAGGCACATGGCCCACCATCTCCTTCATCAGGTTCTTAGTCCCTATATTTTTGTCTTTGTTCGTTGCTGTCAGTGTCTTAAGGTTACGTGTAGCGTTTTCGAGCACTATCTTATCCCTTGCCGTTAAGGAGTCCGGATCTTTGTTGGATAGGCGTCGAATTGTCCGTTCAGTGTTGCGTATTCTCCTATGTAGTATTCTGTCTACGGTGAGAGTTTTGGTAGTCTTTCTCGATCACCGTTTTTGTCGTCCTAGTACTTAGTGAAGTTACGTCCATGACACCGCTGCTTGACGAAGGTGAAGGGGTTATGCTAGAGCTGCATTCGGGGACATGGCCCCTTGTACTGCTTTCACAAGCAACCTCCAAATTCTTCTCCTTCGAGACCGTTTTACCATCCTCCAAGCCCGTTGTTGCACATGGCCCCTTACTGGGTCTGGTGGGTGTAGACGGCCTCGAAGGTTGCAACGGCGTCTGTTCCCTAGTCGGGGGTGCAACTGAAGGGGTCGTTCCTTTCCTGGATTGAATTATATCAATCGGCGGATTGGGCGGTCCCATCAGCGCACCCATGTCAGTGTTTCCTTTGGAATTCGCCTCCCCCGATGTTTGGGCATGTGGCCCCCCCATCATAAGAGGTTCGTTCTTTAGGAAAGCACGAGCGTTGAAAAGTCTTATCTGTTGGTTTGTCGTCAATTCCTCCCATTTCCTTTTCCCAAGTCGTTTGATTGTCTTCTTACAGTTGGAGATTCTACTCCGAACTGAAGTGGTAGACAATCGTGAGAGGGTAGAACTAGCATTTGAACATGTGTCGTCGTCGTCTAGTGTTCCGATGCTAGCTCCATCCTCTACACCGAGGTTGGAAAAAGGAGTGAGAAGAAGGTCTTCTTCCTCCTGTGTAATGTTCGTTACTGTCGTCTCTGTAGTTTTGTCCTTATGTACGTTCTTGTCTGTCACTGGCGACTTCTCCCCTCTTACTGTTAGAGAGGCAAAGCCCGCGCCGGCAGCCGTGACTTCTGTCGACGTTTCAGCGTATATCCCCGCTGGTTTTTCGTTCTTTTGTTGTGTACTGTTCATGGTTTTTCGTCTTTTGGGTTTCTCTTGGTTTGCCTAAAGATCTCAGCTGGCCAGCTGAGGACTTAAGAAATAAAAGTCTACAGCTGATCAGCTGAGAATTTTAAGCGTAAGCCTCCCCACCACTGCAAGGTGGAAACCCCAGAGGAGGGGACTTATCAATACTTGCCCTTAAGTGGATATCAATCAAACGTTCAAAAGTTTTGAGAAGGAATGATGATAAGCTGATAGGTCTTAGGTCTTTAGGGTTAACGTGGCTGGATTTTCCAGCTTTTGGAATAAAAACAACTTTAACTTGTCTCCAAGACATCGGGATGTATGCCAATTTAAGGCATCCCTTGAAGATGTTTTCTAGGATGGGTATTAGAAAACTTGCATTTTCTTGCAGTTCGGCTGGAATTACACCATCCGGACTAGCAGATTTATATGGCTTAAAGCTGTTAATAGCCCATTTGAGTTTTTCCCTAGTGACTAAACCTTGTGGGGGATGTAATGTATTGTCACCATTATTAAGTGCAATGTTATTAATAATATTAGAGCTACCAGGAAAGTGAACGTCTAGTAGCAAGTTGAGCGATTCTTCGCTTGAATTGGTCCAGAGGCCAGAGGCGTTTTTCAAGCAGCTTGGCATGATTGGATTTTTGGAGAGGATTTTGCGCAGCCTGGATGCTTCGGAGAAATCTTCCACGTTTCTACAGAAGTTTCTCCAGGACGATCGTTTGGTTTTCCTCAGTTCTTTTTTATATGCCTTCAGTGATTCTTTATATGAATCCCAGTCAGACATGTCTCTAGAAGCTTTCGCTCTGTTAAAGAGTTTTCTGCATTCTTTTCGAAGTGGATCCAGCCCTGAGTTCCACCAGTGTGGCTTCTTTTTACCTCTTACTTGTATAAGAGGGCATGCAGTATCTAGAGCTTTGTTTAGGGCTAATGTTAGATTATTGACTTTGTCGTCAAGATCTTCAATGTTGGAGGGAGTATTAAAAAGTTCAGGTTTTACTCAACTATTTAACGTTCTCTTGTATTTTGGCCAATTTGTTCTTTTCAGATTTCGAAAGATCGGTTGGCAAGGTGGTTCATTTATAAAGTCAAACTGGATGTATCTGTGATCAGAAAAGGAGTGATCCTTAGATACCTTCCAGTTCAAAATATTATTATTGATGAATTCGGAGACAAGAGTTATATCTAAAACTTCTTGTCGATTTTTAGTAATAAAGGTTGGCTCATTACCAACGTTACTTACGAGTAGGTTAGTGTTTAGAATATAGTCGAAAAGAGACTCACCTCTGTCGTTTATATCCGTGCTACCCCATACTGTATGGTGGGCGTTAGCGTCACTACCGATGATGAGGCCGATGTTGAGCCTTTGTGCTTCAGTTATTAATCTCTCCAGAGTGTCACCCGGGAGAGGGCCAAGATGGCCGTGGCCAAGATACGCCGACGCCAGCCAGAAAGTTCCTCTGGCTGTTTCCAGACTTGCGGCGGTGGTATCTCGATCGCTGAAATTAGGGAGTAAATATACATTTAGGCTGCGTTTTACTAATATGCAAGATCTGGGTCCATCCTCACCTGATGCATACAGCACGCAGTATTTGGGAGTCCTGATTCCTCGAACAATGGATTTAACAATCCAGGGTTCTTGAATCAGGACAATATCTTCATCGCTGCTGGATAAGCGAAGAAGAAGGGAGGCCGAAGCCTTTATGGAGTGTTGGAGGTTAATCTGGAGTAACCGCAGCATTTTCGCTACCGTACTCCCGATCAGCCTCCAACACAGTTATGTCGGAGTCATCCATATCAGAGGACGATTCTAAAAGAATGTCCTCATCTCCGCTGTCATAGACCTCGGCCTCCATTGCGGAAAAACCTTGGTCGGTGTTAGGTGCTTCCACAGCTACTGGGGGTACCTGAGATGCATCGTCCTCCAATGAAGGAAGTGTGACCGATGCACCAGGTTCCTCAGCAACCGTTTCCGCTTGTGTGGGTGGGGAAGGGGGAAGGGTTTGTGCCTCGGCCCCATCTTTTTTGTAGACCCTCAGCGTAATTTCATCGAACCCGAACCTAATCACACCTTTTGATTGCGCCAGAGGAGAAAGGGACTCTGCATTAATGATTACAATAGCACCCTTGTAGGGTCCCTTTGGATCCTCCAATTTCGCAACCTTCCAGTTGTGAGTAGGAAGGGTTGGATTGGAGAGCCGGATTACCTTCAAAACGTGGTCTGCTTCCTTGAATATGGCCGGAACCGTGATGCGAGCTCTTGGTCTGCAAGGAATATCCTCCTTTGCTACAACCTCCAGCTTAGCACCAAGCCAGACCTCTCCAAGTCGGCTGACCGCCAGCGTCAGTAGGTCGCACGACCTCTGATCATCACAGACCATCAACTTGATGTGTCCCTGATGCCAACCGCCATCTTTTGTGATGGGCGGTGGTCCCGGATTGTCAGACATGATCTCGACAAAACTGAAGGCCAGCTGTCCTTTGGCCAATGTCCAGTACCGGCAGAGATCGTGCCATCTACATCACTTCTGTCGATAATCGCGACTACCTTTTTGTCCTTCAGAACGTCACTGAAGGACATTTTTGCCTTGCGAGGGTCAAGAGAAGTGCTGGTGTTTAGCACTTTGAAGCGTTTAGGTAGTGAAACACTACCTTCCATAGACCTTTGTCGCTTCGACGTTGAGTCTTGGCTGGTCTTTAAATTATTTTTGGCCAGGAAGCTCTTGGCCCATTTTATCTTGGCGTCATGCTGAGAGTTTCCTCCAGCGCCTAGTTGTTCACCAAACGTCTGGAGAATCCTCTTAGCATTACACATGTCCCTGTAGTAGGCCTTGGAGGGTCTGAGCTTACGCCCATCTCCCCCAGGACCTTCTTTAGGATTATTAGCTTTGGAGGTAGAAGGACCTGGCACCACAGCCCTACTACCTCCGACTCGCGGTGTAGAAGAGTTGAGAGGTTTACTCTCTGTGGTAGTAGAGAAGCCGTTCTTCACAACTGCCTCACTACAGGAAGAAGGTAATAATACCTGTTTATCCGATATTCCACTGGCGACAACAGGGCTGTGAGTGTCCACAGCCATGTCAGCACCAGTGGAAGAGGGATGAACAGCAGACAACTTTGCCGTCGTACTGCTGGCCGGTACGGTCTTTGGATTTTGTTTTGTTTTATAGTTGTTCATTAGAATCCCACGAGTAGCGGATAAGGGGTGGTCCATCTGTACAGAGATCCGTGTATACAGATAAGGCTGGTTAATCCGGAGGTCGCCAGGTATCCGGATACTCCGTTAGCGACTGAGCTAGTTTTTTAATTGGGCCCTCAGCCAGGCTGATCATCGGCACGGGTCGTGTAACACCTTAGATCCAGCCCAATTGGGAGGTAGATTGAGGGAAGGAGAGAGAGGGTAGGGAATCAGGTAGTTTACACCAATGGAAGGACTGCTTACAAGGATGGTTAAGAGAGGAATCAAGGGCGCGGTTCGTTGGATGGTTTTTTCACCAGCAACGAGGGGTGGGTAGGAGAGAAGGTAACAATAGTCGGCTATTTCGCTTCCTATGTGGGAGAGGAAGTGATCGAGGGAGGGGTATAGGTATGTGAGCGACCTTTGGTTTCAGGACTCATCTGGAGATAAATCTCGAGAATCATTGACCCTACTCAGCCTTTACAACTCGACAAGTTCGACGCTCAGGTAAAGGCCATTGTGCCAATGGCGCAATGACCTGTTAGTACACCTATCAAGATTTTAATGTTCTTTTTACTCAGCGATAGAATGTACCGAGTTTCCTTTTCATTTATGTTAGGCCATAAACTTCTAGAGATTACGCAATCGTCCCTGGATTTCCAGGAGTTATTGATTTTCTCTTTTAGTTTAAGGTCTATCTTCCTCTTGAGTACCCCAATCGGGACGAGTGGTCCCCTACCTGAATGGTCGCTACTACTTATGTCTGCTTCCGACCCTTTCCTGGCTAGTTCATCTACTATATCATTCCCTTCTATATTGCTATGTCCAGGAACCCAGCAGAGCTTTACCTGGTTAGTGTGGCAGATTTTATTTAATTCCTTCCTACAGTTTAAAACTGCTTTTGATCTTATGGTCTCACTGGCTAAGGCTTTGATAGCAGCCTGGCTGTCCACGAAAAAAGTAATCTCCGAAGAGGTTAGCTTTTCGTGATGTGCCAATTCAGCTGCTTTTCCAATGGCAAAGATCTCGGCCTGAAAGACACTACAGTCAGCTGGGAGTTTATATGACACTCTGATGTTGAGTGATTGGCAAAACACTCCCGCACCTGTTCCTGATTCCATTTTTGAACCGTCAGTGTAGAAAGGGATACCCTGTTTACTTATAAGTGAATTAGGATCCCAACCCTGTCTTTCTGGTATAAAAATTCCTATCGAAATCTAGTAAAGGGGGGATGTAATCGGTGGTCTCCATCAGTCCTGGAATCGTGTCATATCTTTGTAAGATTGACCCGTGTCCATAAGTGCTGTGCCTCCAAAAACTCAGTTCTCTTAAACGAATTGCAGTTTTGGCTGCCGTGCACTTTATGAACTCATCCAGAGCCGGGAGGTCCAAGATCACTTCCAACCCAGCTTGTGGTGTGGATCTTTGAGCCCCTGTTATTCCTATACAGGCTAGTCTCTGCACCCTATTCAGGTTCTTGAGATAGCTTGATTTTTCCACCGCCTTCCACCATATAATAGAGCCATAGGAAAGAATGGGTCTGACAATCGCTGTGTACATCCATTGGATGACTTGCGGTCGCATACCCCAACGTACACCGAAGGTCTTTTTGCTTGTGTAGAATGCACATAGTGCTTTTTTCATTCTCTCCTCAGTATTACGCTTCCATGTAAGCTTGGAGTCAAGGATTACTCCTAGAAATTTAGCTTCCTTAGAAAGTTTTAGAGGAATACCATTTAGTTTGGGAGGGTTGAAGCCCTCCAGTTTCCGTTTCTTCGTGAACAAAACTAGCTCTGTCTTGGTGGGGTTGACCCCGAGACCGTTCTTAGTTGCCCAAGAAGATAAATCCTTTAATGCATTTTCCATAATGTTTTCGATGATGGTAAGAAACTTGCCTGATACCAAAACCACTATGTCAACTGCATATGCTACGATTTTAATGCCCTGATCTTTGAACTTTGTGAGAATTTTGTTGACTACGAGGATCCAGAGCAGGGGTGAGATGACTCCTCCCTGTGGTGTGCCTCTAGTAACTGTTTTCTCGATAGTGCTAACTCCTAATTGAGAGTTGATAATTCTGCCATTTAACATGGTGAAGATCCAAACGACAATGACAGATTCAACTCCAACTTCAACTAAGGCAGTTTTGATTGATTCCGTTTTAACGTTATTAAACGCACCCTCGATATCAAGAAATGCTGCCAGGGTATATTCTTTATGTTCAAGACTTTTCTCAATATGTGAAACTACTTCATGCAGAGCAGTCTCCACTGATTTACCTTTAAGGTAAGCGTGTTGGTAGTTGCACAAATTGTTTTCGTTGAGAAGTTCTCTAACATGTAGATCAATTATCCTCTCTAGTGTCTTAAAGAGAAACGAAGAGAGACTTATTGGTCTATAATCCTGAGCGGTCGAGTGAGTCGGTTTACCTGCTTTTGGGATAAAGACTACCTTGACCTTTTTCCAGCTATTAGGGACGTATCTAAGTTTGATACAACTTATGAAGATTACCCTAAGCCACGGAGTTATTACTTTGAGAGCATTTTGAAGAAGAGCTGGAAAAATCTCGTCTGGTCCCGCTGATTTATAGGGTTTGAGCGAGTTTATTGCCCAGATAATCTTCTGCTCAGTAATAACCTGATTAAGTTCTAAATTCGATTCCGTGTGAGTAAAATCCAGCGTGTTCGATTGCAAGCAATCAGAACTTTCTGGGTTTTTACAACCGGGGAAATGAGTTTCCATGAAGAGTTCAAGCGTTTCTAGGCTCGAGTTCGACCATGATCCATCAGGGTGTTTTATGTACCCTGGGATCATGGAATTAAGGGCCAGGGTTCTACGGAGCATCGCCGCCTCGCTTGTTTTTTCAATGGATTCACAATGTTTAGCGAATCCTTTTTGGCCTTCCTTAACTCTTTGGTGTAAATGTTAAGTGCGGCTCTATAAGACTTTAAGTCCTCTTCTAATTTACTCAGTTTAGCTTTATTGAAAAGTTTTCTAACCTCTGTTCTACGTTTCTTTAGTACACCATTCCACCAGGGTGGGTAAGTGGAGTTATTGGAACGAGATAAAGGGCAGTGTTTTTCAAAAGACATTCTCATTTTGCTAGACAAGTTTTGGACAACAGTGTCAATGGTTGAAGTACTTAGACTTGTATTGTCCTCTGGTGGATCAATACAGTCTTTCAGCCATTTTTCGTACTCTGTCCAATTCGTTCTAGTTGGGTTCCTGTAAGGTTTCTTTTCAGTAAAGTTCCTGTCTATAGAGAAGAGTATCCTAAAGTGATCCGAAAAAGATTCTTTAGGTGAGACTCTCCAGTCTTCAACTGAAATTTTACTATTATTGCAAATAAGAGTCAAATCTATGATTTCCTCCCTGTTTTTGTTTCGAAAGGTAGGGTGATTGCTCCTATTACATAACGATAAATTAGAACAGAAAATATATTCAAAAATTGACTCGCCCCTTTTATTGATGTCCTTTGAGCCCCATTGAGTGTGGTGAGCGTTGGCATCACATCCTACCACCAAAGGTGTATCGCTTGCTGTGGCATGGACCACCAGATCGCGGACTGTTTTTGATGGTGGGCTCTCCTCCTCGTACGGCATGTACGTCGACGCTAGAATTAAGTTCCCTTCATTCGATTCGACGCTGATTGCCGTGTTGTCCTTGTTGCTGTACCTAGATAGGAAGAAAGCGTTAATTGATTTTTTCACTAGGATACAACTTCTTATATCACCTTCATCTGACGTTGAATGGAAAAGGTTGTAGTGTTTTGACCTCAACCCACGGATTCGGTTTTTGCCTAACCATGGTTCCTGGATCAAGGCCACATCCACGTTCTCGTGAGACATGTAAAGCGTAAGGTCGTACGTTGCTGCTTTAGCGTGGTGCAGGTTTATTTGCACCACTTGCAGCTTTTGACTCCCCTTTGCCTTCATGCCTCTTAACCTTTACAGTTCCGAGACCATACCTCAACACGTCTTTCCTTTCTCTGAGCAGAAGGTCAGATTTCTTGTCTGCCACAAACATGAGGTCCTTCCCTTCGCCACCATAGCTCTTTCTTGAGTGTTGGAGCTACCATTCTAAAATGGGAAGCTCTTTGTTCTGCTTCGCCAACAGCTTAATAATGGCTGCGTCCTCATGTTCTGCAGGAGGGGAGATCCAGATACTAAACTGCTGGCGGAGTGGTAGAGCTGCGGCGAGTAGAACTTCAAGGGAGGAACCTTCCCATAGTTCGTCAATGTTGGCGATTGTATGGTTCAGGAACTCCCGTGATTTCTGGTCACCGCAGCAGACCACTTTAACTCCTCGCCGCCATCCGGCACCATCAAAGATATAGTCCTCAGAACTATCGTTCTGTGATGCCGCCATCATAGCTTTAAGGATCTCATTTTCCACAAGAAGCCAGTTTTTTGCCGAGATTTTCCCATCTGGGTCGTCACGGCTTATTATGGCGATTTGTAGGTCAATCGGGGTGGTGTCGAAGCTGCTGGTTTTCTGTTTCTTAGCACCGTCTTGCTTGACTGTCTCCTCCGATCTTTGTCTCTTGGACGTTCCTGGTTTCGTTCCAGAAGAGGTGCTTGCCGGTGCTTGGTCTTTCCTAGCGTTGGCTTGCTGTTTCTTGCTGGAAGTCGCCTGAACTTTACCTTTGTCGTTCCGAGCGGTCGAGTTATTGCTATCCTGTTCACGGTTTGCCTTTTTAGAGACAGACCTAGATTTGGCAGCATCTACTCCTTTGCTCTCCGACTCTTTGGTGTTTCCTTGCTCTGTTATTACCCTGGGTGCAGTGGCAGTCTCTGCCAGCTGCCGCTCAAAGTTCCTAACTAGCTTCTTATGCTTTTTTAGGAGAGCCTTATCTCTCGAACTGAGCGTCGCAGGGTCTTTCAACTCCGTCGTTTTCACGAATCTTTTGGAGGAAGCTTTGAGGGGTGCAGCAGACTTCAGCATAGTCTCTTCTTGACTCGGTTCCATCAGTAGCTCGTCCTCGGTTTAACTACCTATGGAAGGAGGTCTGTCCGAGGTCTCCGTACCTTTGATGGTTAAACCATCTATGTCGGGAAGGAGATCCACTGAGAGAATGACCGGTTGTCTCTTTAGCTCTCGTTTTTCTTTCTCTAAGTTTACTTTTGTCACTTGCGACTTAGCTTCTTGCGAAGCCAAGCCCTCGCCGGCAGCCGTGACTTCTGCCGACTCTTGAACGTATATCCCCGTTCGATTTTCTTCATTATGTAAACTTTTATCCATATTTTTATATTGATTAACATCTCTGCTTTTGGTGGTTTTCTTAGTTGTCTTACTCCGCAGCTGGATTGCTGAAGAGTTAGACGTAAGCCCCCTCGCCACAACAAGGCGGTGTTTGCTGCTTTGGCAATTATTAGAACGACTAGAGAATAATTTAATCTTTGCTGTACGTAACACTAAGACCGTTTTGTTTCGAAGTGAACACTATTCCATTGATTGTAAGCCAAATCGCTATTTCATAAATTATTTTATCTCTTCTGTGAACCAAGGATTCCTGCATGCAAGGGAGCTTAAAGTTTTTAAAGGAACTTGCATGTCGAAAAGTCTTAACACATTACTGTTGAGATATTCTACTTTTTGGCCAGTTGAAGACTGTAAAAGAATAGGATCCTAAATTATACTATGTTTTTGAAATCCCGGTATTAGAAGGTAGTGTGAATATCTACTTAAAAGTCGAAGGTTAGGAAAATAAGCTCGTGTCTGGAGAGCATTGGAACCGATAATAAAGTAATTTTTTTCTTTTGTCACTAATAATAAACAGATCCAACAATGTAGATTCGAAATTAGAATTGTAATATGTGTACTGTGTAAAGATTAAGTGAGCTAAGTTTCTCAACAAATGTATTTGCAATTGAAGTCATCACAAAAGATTATGTTTGGATAGGACTCAAAAATGTCTTCTAATTTAGAAAAAAGTGGAGGAAAACAAACGTTCCTGGAAGGTCTCTACATTGTACCCTTCTGTTTTATATCTGGTGTATTGAATGAAAGGATTTCATGTCCAAAGTTTAGATTTAAGTGAATATAAATTTAACGTTAGTAATTAACTTATTTAATAAATATTTGTTCATCTTTTATTAAAACTCAGTAAAAGAGTATTTTGTCAGGTTAAAAAGTTCTCAGCTGAAGTTAATCTTTTTTAATTAACCAAATAAACAACAAATTATTATTTGTAGAGTGCAAATCATTCTTGTAAGTTTCTGAATGTCTGAATCTATTTCATAAATGCGTTGGTATTATTAAATTTTTGCCTTTTGTGCTTAATTCATCCTCAGATATATATTTTCATAAATACATATATGTAAATGATTGTTATGTTATGTAAATTTGTCAACTTGAAGACCTTTATCATTTCTTATTTAAAATATTTCAGCTAGAAATTCAAACTTTAAAGCTTTCAAATCAATGTTCAGTTTATCAAAAAGAAATTGCTGCTCTTAAATCTGAACTCGAGGAAGCTAAAAATCACATAACTGATTTATCCGATAAAATTGTCCTGATCGATGAGCGTGAGAAACTGATTGTTGAATTGAAAGCAAAAGCCCAGCAATTCGAAGAATATATTAAAAATCAATGCAATTCTGGAGCTTCATCGATTAAGCAACCAGAGTCAAAAGATATAAGTGTTGAGACATCTCCAGAACTAGAATCAAAATTCAATCGTCGTCAAGTGGAATCAAAAGTTCGTGATGAAATGGCAAAAATATTTGCAGTCGAAATAAGAAACAACGAACAACGTTATAAAATCAAGACGACCCAATTGGAAGAAGAATTATATGATTTGAGGAAAAACGTTCAACAAATTAACACCGAGTTGATACAGAGACACAATGAGGTTCAAGTACTCAAACATGCCATCCTCTCGGAACGTGAGAAAACTGAAGAAATAATAGCAAATAAAGATAAGGAGTATAATGAATTGTTTGAGAAACAAAATATAATCCTACACAAAAGTCGAGACGAGCTTAAGTTGAAAACGCAACGAATAAGCGAGTTGATTCGCGTGCTTGATGATAGAAATTCTCAAATAGAAGCAGAACGCCAGTCCATGAAGGCCGTTATGACCCAGTGGGAGGAACAACGAAGGAAAAGTGACAACATCAAGTACGAGTGGGAGGCAAAAATAGAAGAAATGAAAAAAGTTCATGAAGCTGCAATTGCTTCATGGCAAACTAAATATAATTCTGCCAAAAAAACAGCAGTTAATTATAAAGTAAGTTTTGGTTAAATTATATTTCAAACGAAATTATCTAGCTCTGAGTTGATATTTTTTTAGCGTTATGCTGAGGATAAGGAAAATCACATGATCCAGGAATATAATCGAATCAAATCCGAGTATGATGCATCGCTGGCGAAGATTGAAATTCGTATGAAGGAAACATTTGAAAAGAAAAATAAAGAGGCACAGTTAATGGTTTTATTTTGTTGTAAATTGTGTTTTAAATCTTGTTTTTTGCTTTTGGTTGCAGATGAAAGAAGCCATAGCTGCTGTAGAGAGAAAAAACGCCCATTCTCAGCCAACGAGTGATGGAGTTATAATGTGATTTCGCGATAAGTAAATAGCCAATTAGTTTTTAGTACATATTAGTTTTTTTATATGCATGTGCACTTTGTTTTATTACATATTATATTTATCATATAATTTATGGTTATAATAAAAAAGTGAGTTAAATAGAGAATATTTGAGCATTATTCCGTTTGTCAATCTTCAAAAGAAAGAATTTCGTTTTTGAAACCAGCGATGAGCTGTATTGTATAGGTCTCAACTTCTTTAGCAGCCACAATTTATTTAAACTTTTAAAAAACAATACTTTGTTCAGATTTGTTATTGTTATTATTATAAGCTTTTATTGCCTCAGCTTGATGATTACATTTATTGGTATTTACAATTTTACCAACATTATGTAAAGCTATATTAGCCATTTGATACATTTTACCTTCCACAAATTGTTAGTTCCGATCACCAGAACTTGCAATGCTTCACAATAACTCAAGTATGCTTATAAGAAAATTCTTCATTTGTTTTTCGCCATACATACATTCTTCCATTTGAAACTTTAAGGTTAAATTTGCTTCCGCCTGTGAACAAAACTAAATTTATAATATTGTCATATGTCTAACGGTTAACTAACAATGCAAAAATATGTAGTTCCACCTTACTCCAAGAAGAGCAATGTTATATGTTTATTAGCAAACTTAACTCTTTCATTTCTATTTTTTCACTGACTTTTTATACACGGCTGCAAGGGTTTTTCGGTCATTACTTTGATGGAGATGCTTCTTCTTCTGCAACGGTTTCGTTGCTGACTTCTGTATTCGTGATCTCTTTAAAACAAATCCTTAGAGATTCCGAAGATAAGAAGGGATTTAAGTTGATTAGTCTAAAAAGAAGCTTTTCATCGTTCGCCTTCGACTTCTTTCCTTTTATGCTAAAATTATGAATTTTTTCGTTTCGTGAAATTATGTAATGGACTGTGGAAGGGTCTTCTTGCACAATTCTCGTACTGATTTACCGTCCCGGCCATGAAACATAACCAATGTTCGAGTTTCCAAACACGTTTGTTTTCTTATTGGTGTGATTTCGACGTGAAGCAGGAAACTACTCTTTGAACGTAAATTTTGACCGAGGCAACTAGTAAGTCGGTCAAGTGTCATAAACTTTAAACTCGGAACTTTACTTCATTACCCTCTACTTTCAGTTAATCGTGCGAAAACTACCAACAACATAATTGCATGCAAAAAAACTTCTCAGTCAAGCTACAAGTCCATCTCGACTTGTATATTTATTTTAAACCAGTCCCTGCTTCGCACGGGTAGACATAAATAGGTACAGATATTTAAGTTATAAGCATGCTAATTAAAATGACCATGAATCACTAAATTAGAAACCCCTTTTTTTTCCTATAATTGATACTCTTCGCAGCGTATGCGATGAAGGACATTTTATGGCTAATTTTTTTACACCTTCGGTTGGTTTTAATAGAAATTTCTAAAGATTTCTATAGTAATGTTAATGTAGTACTAAATATAGCCTATGTTACTCAGTGATAATGTAGCTTTCTAATGAAAAAAGAATTATTAAAAACGGTCCAGTACTTTTTGAGTTTATTCGTTACATACAAAAATACAAATCTTGTGTGATAATTCACAGACCTGTACTGAATAAATAAATTTCCTCTTTATAATATTATATAGTGTAGATAAATATTATTTATTCCGTTTCCATTTAGACAAGGAAACTTTGTACATAAAACAATAAATGGAATTATGCAGAACATAAATAAATCACAGAGTAATAAAATTCAGCTTTTAGTTAATTAAAAAATCCATCATTTTGTCATAATTGAACTTGACTTGATAGTTAGGGATATTTTTCTTGACTAACTTTCCAGTCAACTTTCCAATTAAGTTGCCTTAATTGGAAGGCAATTTTTTAGCACATGGCAAATCAGATAATAGAAACTTGCCTTACTTTAAAGTCCCTTATGTTGCCTGAACCTGCCCATCGTCATTTGACGGGAAAAGTACCGTTACAAAGTTACTAAAGTGCAAAAACAGTGAGTGTCCGATTATGTTTGAGAGGTTAAATTAAGGAGTCCTTTTGGTAATTAGTAACTTGAAATGCAGTATTTTTTGCTTTAACTTAATTGAGATTAAAATGGGCAGGTTCAGACAATATAAGGGACTTCATTTGCAGTCAACTTCATTCTTTGAACGTAAATTTTGACCAAGGCAACTTGTTAGTTTTTTAAGTGTCATAAATTTCAAGTTCAGAACTTTACTTCACAAACCTCTACTTCAAGTTCATAGTACAAAAACTACCAAAATCATTATTTTCTACAAAACGCTCCTCAGGCAAGCTACAAGTCCATCACGATTTGTATTTTGTATTTTAAAGAAATATTACTTATTTCTTTTCCAAATTTACAAGGAATCTTTTTACAGAAAGCATTTAATGAAGTTGTGCAGAAAATAAATAATTCATTGAGTAATAAAGTTCAGCTTTTAGTTGAATTAAAAAACATGATCAATTGTCATTTTGACATAAGTTGACTTGACTTGATGGTTAGGTTAGGTTAGGTTAGGTTGAAGTGGCTGTCCAAGATGGAAACGGACACACTTAGGCCAGTTTGATGGCCCATTGTGATACCACATGAATCTTGAGGTTTCTTCCTAAGCTTAATGGAACCAGTTTGAGTCTCTTACGAAACGTGAGAGGCTGCTTATGCCGATATGATTTAGATCGTTTAGATCGTTAAAGAAGAATTCTCCTAGGTAATTCTTGCGTTTTCGAGCCAGAGCAGGGCATGTGCAGAGAAGATGAAGAACTGTTTCTTCTTCTTCCTCGTCCATACAGCTTCTGCAGAAGTAATTTGAGAATACGCCTAATCTCATGGCGTGCTTTCCTATTAGACAGTGTCCGGTTATGACACCTATTATCGAGCTTATATGCGATCTGCTTAGAGAGAGCAAGCACCTTGAACGTTTTAAATCCAGTGTTGGCCAGATGTTTTTTGTGACTTGACACGTGGTGATGTTGTTCCACCTGGTGCCTGCCCTCCTCACAGCGTCTTGCATTAGCAACAGTTTACAAGTAGCGATTGGTATGCCAATACGTGCCAAACGTGGTAGAATGGGCTGTACTGTACCGTTCCTGGCGAGTTCATCTGCCTTACAGTTACCTGGAATGTCTCTATGGCCCGGCACCCAGCAAAGGTGAATATTAAACTGTTGTGCCATCTCCATTAGAGATGATCGACAGTTCTGGACTGTTATAGAGTTTGTAGAGACAGAATCCAGAGATTTAATAGCGGCCTGACTATCTGAGAAAATACGGATATCAGATGTCGATATCACGTTTTCTTTAAGCCAGGACAAGACTTCTTTTATCGCCAAAAGTTCCGCCTGGAACACGCTACAATGATTGGGAAGGCGGAATGAGAGACTTAATTTCAGTCGTTCAGAGTACACACCTCCACCAACCCCTTCTTTTGTTTTTGACCCATCTGTATAGAAGTGGATTGACTCGTCTTCCAGGAATGTCCTATCCTCCCAAAAAGATCTGGGAGGTATAGAAATCTGGAAATTTCTGTCGAATTGTAGTTGGGGGATGGTGTAGTCTGTGTGCTTTGGGATTGATTCTAAATAACTTAGAATAACGGAGTGGCCAATGTTGTTGTTAGTCCACTGCGACGAAGCTTTGAGGCGAATAGCAGAACTTGCAGCTATTTGTTTGCTAAAGATGTCAAGAGGTGTTAGGTAGAGTAAGGTGTCCAGTGCCGCAGATGGGGTCGTGCGAAGCGATCCGCTTATACATAGGCAAGCTGAACGTTGGACTTTATTTACTTTATCTCGGTTTATACCTTTTTCTAAAGCAGTCCACCATACTGCCACACCGTACATTAAAATCGGTCTGATTACCGATGTGTATAGCCAATGCGTGATTCTGGGTTGCAAGCCCCATTTATTACCGATGGCTTTTTTGCAAGAAAAGAGAGCTACAGTAGCTTTTTTGACTCTTTCCTCTACGTTGCGTTTCCAATTTAGTTTTTTATCTAAGACAAGACCCAGGTATTTAGCCTCGTCTGAGAATTTTAATTGGATTCCTTTAATATGGGGAGGGTTGACAAATGGAATTTTGTATCTCCTCGAAAATAAGACCAAATCGGTTTTGTGTGGGTTAACACCCAGTCCACACCGATCAGCCCAAAGTATTAGTCTATCTAAGGCATTTTGTAAGAGTTCTTTTAACGTGTTAAGATGCTTTCCTGAAACTGCTATAGCAACGTCGTCCGCATAGGCTATCACTCTGAAACCCTCCGCATCCAGACCAGTTAGGATTTCATTCACCACTAGGTTCCAGAGGAGAGGGGATAGAACACCACCTTGCGGTGTCCCTCTACTAACGAATCGTCTGCCAGAAGAGTTGCCCAGTTTTGAGTTAATTATTCTGCTAGTAAGCATTAAATGAATTAACTCCCGAAGCGAACTCTCTACATTTAGAGATGTTAGTACAGATGTGATTGCACATGTGTCCACGTTGTTAAAGGCACCTTCGATTTCAAGGAAAGCAACCATAGCGAACTCTTTATGATGGAGGGAATATTCGACGGTGCGTACTAAGGTGTGTAGCGCTGTTTCCACCGATTTACCTTTACAGTAGGCGTGTTGAGACGAAGACAGAAGTCTTGTATCAATACTTGCCCTTAAATGGATATCAATCAATCTTTCCAAGGTCTTAAGAAGGAATGATGATAGACTTATAGGTCGTAGATTCTTTAGGGTTGACTTGCGAGCATTTACCTGCCTTGGGTATAAAAACAACTTTAACTTCTCGCCATGCCGAGGGAACATGGACCAGGTAAAGACAGCTGGTAAAAATTGCCTCAAGGATTGGTGCAATTATGTCAGAAGTCTTCTGTAGCTCGGCTGGTGTTATTCCATCTGGTCCTGCAGATTTAAATGGTTTGAAGCTGTTGAGAGCCCATTGTAGCTTGTCCCTTGTAATCAGACCTTGTGGATATGTAGTATTGAGACTTGAACGTATATAACCGTTGCAAGTCTCGGTAAGAGAACTTCCAGGAAAATGAGTATCCAGTAGTAAGTTCAGCGATTCATTACTTGAATTTGTCCAGGAGTCGTCTGCATTTTTCAAGCAGCTTGGCATCGCTGGATTAGTTAAAAGAATTTTCCGTAACCTAGAGGCTTCAGAAGTTTCTTCTATCGTGCCACAGAAGGATCGCCAAGAAGATCGTTTAGATTTCCTTAGTGCCTTCTTGTAAATTCTTAGGGATTCTTTGTAAGAATCCCAGTGAGAGGCTAGTCTTGCGGCTTTGGCTCGGTTAAACAGTTTCCTGCATTCTTTCCGGAGCGAGTCAAGCTCTGAGGCCCACCATTGTGGTTTCCTCTTTCCTCTTATGTGTATAAGTGGACAAGCAATTTCTAGCGATCTGTTCATAGCTGAGATAAGGTCATTGACTTTATTGTCAAGTTCATTAGCGTTAGAGGAAGGACAAGATAGTCCAGGTTTTAGTAAACTCTGTAATGAGTTCCTGTATGAGGCCCAATCAGTTTTCCGATAATTTCGAAAAGTCAATGGACTCGGGTTATCATCCACATTGATATTGAACTGGATATATCTATGATCAGAGAACGAGTGTTCTTTGGATACTTTCCAGTCCAAGATCATATGGTGTATAGTATCTGAGACAAGAGTTATGTCTAGGACTTCTTGTCGAGTTTTAGTTATGAAGGTTGACTCATTCCCAACATTACTTACTAAGAGGTTAGTACCAAGAATATAATCGAAGAGACTCACCTCTGTCATTGATATTGGTACTTCCCCATACCGTATGATGAGCGTTGACATCGCTCCCAATAATTAGGCGGATCCTTTGCCTTTCCGCTTCAGCGACGATCTTCTCCAGGGTTTTTCCAGGGAGAGGGCCAAGGTGGTCATGGCCAAGATACGCCGACACTATCCAGAAACTTCCCTTGGTTGTTTCCAGCCTAGCTACGGTGGTATCTTTGTCACTGAAATGATGGAGTAAAAATACATTAATGCTACGTTTCACTAGTATGCAAGATCTAGGTTCACCTCTATCTGTCACACACAGTGTGTAGTATCCAGGAGTCCTGAGTCCACGAACAACGGATCTCACAATCCATGGCTCTTGGATCAGGACAATGTCTTCCCCGTTTCTCGCCAGCCGGAGAAGAAGTGAGGCCGAGGCCTTTACGGAGTGCTGGAGATTAATCTGTACTAACTGCAGCATTTTGGCTACAATTAGGCAGATCAACCTCCACCACAGTTTTGTTCTGATCCTCTGAGTCTGAGGATGAACCCAAGAGTTCGTCCTCACTCAAAAGGATCATGTTGAGGTCGTCCTCAGTCTCCATTAAGGATGGACTGTCTACGACTTTTGTAGAGGGTGGGGTCGCTATTGGAGAGGGCATTGGTGCATCGTCACCTTCAGTTAAGAGAGAAGACGATGTCCCAGGCCCACCAACCGCTAGTTCACCCTCGGTTGAGGGTTAACGCTTTCCGCGTTAACCTCATCTTTTTTATAGACTCGAATTTTAATGGTTTCGAAGCCATAGTTTATCGAGCCCTCGTTTATGGCTAGAGGAGCCAAAGATTCCTTATTGAGTACCAAAATGGCGCTCCTATAAAGATTCTTTACCTCCTCTAGCTTGGCTATCTTCCAGTTGTGCGTCGGAAGGGACGGGTTACAAACTCTGATCATCTCGAGAATTTCATCGATACCGGCAGGTTCCATTGGGATCCAAATGCGGGCTCTAGGTCTGCTAGGAATGTCTTCCTTAGCGACAACCTCGAGCTTCGCACCTGGCCAAACTTCACCTAACCGGCTGACAGCGAGCTTATACAAGTCACAAGACCTCTGATCGCCACAAACCATAAGTTTTACGTGGCCTTGATGCCAACCCCCATCGCTTATGGAAGGAAGTGGTCCTGGAAGCTCCCTCAAAATGCTTAAAAAGCCACCCGAGAGCTTAACCTTGACCAACTGCCAACGATCAGCCGATATTGTTCCATCGTCATCACTCCTGTCAATGACCGCAACCACGACTTTGCCCTTCGCGACGTCACTGAAACTGGCTTTCTTGATGGGATTGAGGGGAGTGCTGGTGTTGTGCACCCGAGGCCGTTTTGGTGTCGGTACGGCCCCCTCGAGAGACCTTTCTCGTTTGGACGTAGAGTCCTTACTGGTCTTAGTTGTAGCAAGTATGCTTTTTGCCCATTCGACGCTAGCGGTTGGCTGCGGTGTCCTTTCAGCCCCCGATGATGCACCAGAGGCCTTCAGGATTTTCGCCGCTTGCCGCCTTTGCCTATATTGGCTTTTCGAGAGTTTCCCCTTTCTCTCATTAGTAGTGGTAGGGCCATTTTTCACAACCCTGCCACTACTGAAATTTGGTATCACTACCGTCCTATCCTCGTTGCTGCCAGCTGCAGAGGAGGGTCCATGGTTAGCCACTACTCCCTTCTCTGTGCTGGCCGCAAGAGATACGGCAACAGGCTTTGACGCCAAATTGCCGCCCGGTCCTGAAGAGATACCGGTCTCATCATCCTTTAAATTTTTGTTTTTGTTTTTTCAATTTTAATCCCACGAGTTGCGAAGAAAAGAGGTCCGTCTGCACAGAGATTCGCATGTACAGATAAGGCTAGTTAATCCGGAGGTCGCCAGGTATCCCGATACGCCGTTAGAGACTGGGCTATTTTTGAATTGGGCCCCCAGTCAGGCTGATCATCGGCACGGGTCGTTTAACACCTTAGATCCAGCCCAATAAAGATAAGAGGTGGTAGGGAAGGAAGAGATAGGGTTAGGAATCAGTTGATGTTAATTCATCATTCTGATATGGGAGGAAAAGATTGAGATTCGGTAACAGCAATTCAGCTAATTTACCTAGAGTAAGAAGGAGCATAGGAGATAGGAGCGCTGTCTAGCTTTTTCGCCATTACAACGTGGGAGGTGGGATGGCAGTTGGTGACATAAACGTTGGCTGGTATGCCTTGTTTATGTGGGAATGGATGATGATTTTGGGAAAGGTAGAGGGATAAGAACATCCTTTAGTTTCAGGACTCATCTAGAGAAAATTCTCGAGAATCATTGACCCTACTCACCTTCTACAACTCGACAAGTTCGACGTTCAGAGTAGAAGACTTGACTTGATAGTTAGGGAGATTTTTCTTGACTAACTTTCCAGTCAACTTTCCAATGAAGTTGCCTTAATTGGAAGGCAAATTTTTGGCAGCTGGCCAATCAGATACTAGAAACTTGCCTTACATTCAAGTCCCTTATGTCGCCTGAACCTGCCCAATGATGCTAAAGTTCTACTACTTCTATACAAAAGAAATTACGTTGCGAATATGTACATACATTTTCCTGACTGATTAATCTTTTGGAGCTACTTTACAAGTAAAACAAATCCGATTTTTTTTAAACATGTACATTTCATACAAATATTTTATTGTTTGTATTCAAGAAACCTAGTCAAAGAATTTCTTCTTTAAAATTGAAATAAATTGTGAACCCTGTGGGCATTGACCATGATGTCCACTATTCCTTAAAGCTACTAGCCCTTCCGTTTTTGTTTTTTGATTATTTTTTCAAACTTTATAATAATAGACTTTATAACAATAGACGCCCTATGTTACTTTTGAAAAAAAAAAGGTTGTTGAAGCCTAGAAACAAGAGGTGGTGTTTAAAAGTTAATTACAATTTTGTCACCAAACTTACAAGACGCGAAGCAAGGATAATTTTCTATGCGTATTTGATTCGTTAGTCCATTAAGCGATACAAACAAATTCAAAATATTCAGCAGACTGTAACTCCAAATAAAATGGTTACATTTGTATGTGCTCATTTTGGTGATTTTTGGCGAAAACGATACTTTGTAGCTTAGGGCACAATGAAGAAGAATAGTAGGTTTTTTTTTAGATGCTTAAAGGTTAAAGAATTATTCAAATAGACCTAAATATCCAATATTATTTTTTAATATATAAATTATCCCTTAGAACCAAATTTAAATGTAAAAATTGTTTTGCAGTTTCCGGAGCCATATTTACATCCATGATGCGACCATTATTTCAGAAGTTATTGCTTATGAAAGTAAAAAAGGATACTTTTGCTTTGATCGGCGATATCATTGCAACAAATGATCATTCATTACATGCACCTCTATCAAACGTTAATCAAAAGGAATTTATTTCCTTAGGTGATCCTTAAAATTGGGCAGGTTTAGACGACATAAAGGAGCACGTGATTTTTGTGGGTGTATTTGATTTCGCCCTAGAACATGGAAAAAAGCTCTGGACGCTCAGGGAGTTGTCAAAAGTAAGGGAAGTTTCTAGTATGATTGGCCAGCTACCAAAAAATTGCCTTCCAATTAAGACAACTTTATTGGAAGGGTGACTATAAAGTTAGCCAAGAAAAATTTCCCTATCTATCATGATCATGTTTTTTCATTTAAATGAAAACTGAACTTTGTTACTCTTAAATTTTTTTATTTTCTGCAAAATTCGATTTAATGTTTTGTGTAACAGGTTTTTTTGTCAAATGGGAAAAGGAATAAGAAACATTTCTTTACAATGCAAAATACAAGTCGTGATGAACTATTTACTTGAATAAGAAGTGTTTTGTAGGCAACAATGGTTTTTGGCACCATTAACTGAAGGTAGAGGTTAGTGAACTAAGGTTCCGAGTTTGAAATTTATGACACTTGAAAAACTTGCCTTGGTCAGAATTTACGTTCAAAGAATGCAGTTGACTGTAAATGATGTCCCTTATGTTGTCTGAACATTCCCATTGAATGCTTAAAAGCTCGTAGACTATTTGAACAAGAAGCAAAATCTTTTGAAATTTGTATTTTGTTTATGTCAAAGTCTATTGTTTGTCTTTAATACTTAATACGTAATTGGAATAAATTTATCTTTCGTTTGTTTCGAGTAAAGTGATTCAAGGTTCGGCAGTTGATCTATTACATAACTTGTTTTTCTTTATCTTTTTGATTGAAAGCAAACAATAAACGCCTTTAATCTCGGTTTTATTGTGTTATTTTAAGGCAGAAGAAAACTTTAGCCAGCATTCATTTAGCTTTTTCATAAAAGTATCAATTTCATTTTTCGTAACACCCAATGCTGCAGCAACTGTGATGTGTGGTGCATCTGCTTTGGAAAAATGGCTTCCCCATCCTAAATTAAATAAGTAAGAGCATTAAAAATGCACACATAAAAATCGTGTAAAGAAATAACTCACCGAGAAAATTATACCCATCAATTGATTTCATCTCAAGACTAGTAATAACACGTACACCTGAAATACCTCTGGTATAGAGCATTGATCCAAATTTCGACAAATTCTCTGAAGAGCGAAATGTATTCAATGTCATTGCCAGAGAAATAGGATTTTCTTTGGTGAGAAGCATGCTCTCATTGTGATTATACGCAAATTCAATCATCCTAGAGCGTAAATACTCAAAACAAGTCAAACGATTAGTTCTGTAATCCAAATAACCAGATTTACCAAGATGCAACAACGTCATAAGTACATCTATAGTTGGAGTAGATGATGCTCTCCCTGCAAAGGTCCTCCAAATTAAAAAAAAACTTAAAGAAATTCACTGACAACACAAATCGCATCTTCACAAACCTGCATATGTCTTAGCAACTGCACGTACTACTTCTTCATTGAATCCAGCTACAATTGCACCACCAACTGGAACCAATAAATTCTTATCAGTACTCTGGACAAATAAATCGATGCGTCCAGCTTTGTAGCCTTGTTCAAGTTGATGGGTTAGGTATGTGCTTTGTAGACCATATGCATTGTTAATTAAGTGCGGAATATTTGACTTCTTTGATAATTTTGCTAGCTCTAGTATGGTATCACAGTTGCGAGGTGCAAAGCAGCTAGTAGTCGAGAAGATGCATAGAATATTTTTAGAACCAAGCTTAAGAATTTCATTTTCGAATGCTTTTAAATTTGTTTGAAGACCATTAGGACCGTTGATAACATCTATGATGACAGGTTGCATTCCTGCCGCAGTTATACATTTAAAACAGGACTTCTGATCGATTCGAGACCAGAGAACATACTTAGCATTAGGATTTTGTTTCTTCATGGTGAGAAGACATAGGTTAAGCGTCATACCTGTGGCCATTGGACACAGGAAACAAAATTTTGTGCTCCGAACACCTAAACAGTGTATTAGATCAAGAAGTAAGCTATTTGTGAGGTTAGACATAAGTGTGGATCCTGCAGCTTTTGGTTGAGGTTCGAGAAGATCGCCCGATCGTCCCACTCCATGACCAAAGTTATAGTGACGTTTTGCAACGAGACCTTAAGGAATTGCTATAATTTTTTCAACTGAATATGATTTGAATATTGAGCATACATACTACACGCAATACGAGCTTCTCTTTCGCCTAGTCCTGTTTTACTGAGAAAGTTGTTGCTGTCCAGCGAAGCTAGGTATTGAATAAAACTCTCGATGGCAGGCTCGCTCCATCCTTTTTCGGGAAGTTTACGCTTTGTAAGTTATAATAATGTTAATGTCAAGTAAATGTTTGCAATCTTGTGATCATTATCAGGAATCGATTACCGTTTCTAGTAGAATTCGTCGAAATTGCTCGGAAGACCTACCCGAAGCAGTTGCTAGGTTAAGATAATTCCTCGGAACTAGTTTTTCAATATTTAAAAGGCTACTGATGTCCATTGTTTATATTTACATCCATACATATGTAAATGTAGTGTCGTAAAATAGTGCACCTTTATTTTACGAATGTGATCAAATATAAATACATGAAAAGTATAACTGGTGTATGATTAATAAGTAAAACAGCAAAACTAGAATTGTTATCTTATCTTAATACCTAATTTTCTTTATTAAAATAAAATGTCTGTGCGGTGGTTGGTGATATGATAATTTTAGCTAAAATAATTCACAAATTTTAAAAACAAACTGGGCCTAAATTCATAGTTTATACACATCATCTAATTTATACAACATCATAAAGTTCATACAACATACAATATTTGTATGCATCTTACATACGATGCAATTCCTTGTTTCATAGATTTCGTTGGAAGCAAAGAAACTCCATACAAAGAGCGAAAGCCTAGTTGTCATTCTTGTTTGCCTAAAAGCTGAAACGTCAATTAACACGCACACATCTAATGTTAAAATTAATTTACCATACATATTATTGAAAGGTAATGTCAATTTTCCACAAATAAATCAGAAATCCATTGCGGTGTTCAAAAAGTATGAAAATACGAAAAACAAATTTTAAAGTGCTTACCTGACCTGAAAAATTGGATTGTAAGGGAAAATTTATTAAATCTGATTCAAAATTTAGAGATTATAACCTAATTGTAAAGGGTATTAATTTGAAAAGAGGAAATAAATATAAATGGTTGGGAACAATCGCAAGGAACTGAAGTTATGTATTAATTTACTAACTTTTGATCTGCCCATTTTATCTGTTTAAGGGGAAAGTCCCAAGTGAAAGCTGTCAGAATGAAATTTGTGAATATCATTTCTAAGGAGTACCATGTTTCCTTTCACAATAAAAATAAAGCTGAAAGAAGTTGTTCTCGGTTGTCTTTGTTTCTTTAAAACAAGATGTTTGATCAAAAAAGTTAATGACTTTTTATAAAAATTGTAAAAAAGTAGAGCTATCAGAAATGTGACTATAAGTTATCACATTAGCCGATTCCACCTCAACAATTCAATTATGTACATTTAAAACTTAAAAAGGAACTAAATCCAATATTTGGAATTTAATTGGACACTTAAATGTTTTTGAAAGAAGAAACTATTCGTGAAGCGATATACATTATACATTGTCTGTTAGTTTTTGTTAAAGCAAGTATTTTAAACTTTTTGCAAACAGTGCTGTTCGTAGTTACGACTTAATTAAACGTTTCGTCACAAATTCGTACAACCTATTTAAATTACTCTTAATTTTAAGAATGCGACTGATGTTTTTATTCATAAAATTTTTATCAAATCAAATCGAAAATAAAATTCAACATTTTCATTTATAAAGTGTGTCTACACCTTAACAATCAAACATTTTGAAACACATCCCTCATGTATTTTTCTAAATTCAAGAAATTGATGTAGATTATTATTTAGTATAATAAACTACCCCTAAAAAAATACATTCTGCATGTCCAAATATTGTTATATTTTTGAAGTGGTTTGTTCTTTTGATAATAGAGACCAAATTATAGTTCAAATTGTAAGCGAAGATTATCTATTAAAAAATCTATAATCGATGAAAAGCACCGATTGGCAAACAAGCTGTCAAAACAAAACCATATCACTCGTCATATTTTTGTTGCTGATTTCACATACATAATTATGAGTAAAATGCCAAAATTACAAAACAATAATATAAACAAATGGGTGTTGGAGGTTGATACGTACGAAAGATTCTCGTCCTCACAATGATGGAGTGCCTTTCGTTTGATGTGTTATATGATATTTGATTTGAAGTATGATTTTGACAATTGATTTTCCTTGAGGATGAGGTTAAAACAAAAAATACAAATTATTTTTTGCAGTGCCTTATTACATCAGTCTTTTTTCAAAGCAATATGTTTTGGTTGTCCGAAAATATTTTATGATTTTCTTACTATTTTTAGGTCTTTGTTAAGTTTTTTGATTTATTTCATTGTACTTTCGTGGAGATTTGCCTCAACACTGTACTGTCAAATAGTTATATTATTTTATTGTATTAAAAAAGAGTTACCACTGCTTTCAGTTTGTGATATATAGCTGTCTCCCTCAACTTTGTCAAGTGAGACAAAAGTTCTTGGATGAGTAGTAAAATTAAATTATTCTCAGATAAATTTGATTTTGAGTCAAAAATAATTAATTGTAAACGTGGACAAAATATTCATTTTACAGTTGTAAGTTGAGTTAATTAAGTTTAATTATACGGAAATAGACATAAGCTGAATTATTGCATAGCTAATAAGGTGAAAACACTTAAAGAAATTTTCAATGTGATTATGAATCGATTAGCAGTTCATTTTATTATTGACCTACTGGATATGGACTGCAAGTGGCAAACTCACATTGGTGTCATCCATTCCTTAATGCTATAGCGCTTCTGTAGGTTCAGTGGAAATATGGAGTAACTTTTGAACTTGATTTTTTATTTATTTTACTTTATAATGATAGATGTCCTTAGTTTGTTTTTCAAGAAAAGCTTTTTTGAACAAAGAAACAACAGATGGCGTTTGAAAATTATAATTTTTTCCAGCAAATCTACTAGAGGGCAAGCATCATTGACATACTATCATGTCAATGGCAAGCATGCTTAGGCGGTGGAATCATTTTTAAGAGTGGTTTTTTGCACTACTTCCGTTTCAGATAGCCTTAAAAAATGAATATCACAGAAAAACTAGTGTCAGATTGAATTATCACAATATTTAGGGTTTCACGATGTACAAGTTTGTTGAAAAAATAAGCAAATAAATAAATTATTTCAATATAACAAGAGGAGAATCATTTTTATAAAATATTACTAGGATAGTGGAAAAGATTTAGAAACTTCCAAAAGAACTGAGGATCTGTCTTGTATTGAATCTCATATCGAATGCATTATAAATTCTTAAAAGTAATGCTTAAAAAACTTTTAAATATGTAGATTCCGGTAGTAAGGGAACTAATTATAATTTTTTACTTTTTCAACTTGAAAACAAAAAGTTTTTTTTTGAGGTTTACTAAACATCATTAGTTCATAGAAAACCTACAAAATTTGATAATGAAACAGAATATTTTTTTGACAGGACCACATTGATTAAAGCAGTTTTTTAAAATATTATAAAAGTTTGTAACATATGAAATGAACGTCATTACAGTCGATTACACTGGACCAATTCACATTGCAAACAAATTGTTCCAATCATTTCAAATTATTTTTTTTTTTAAATGTTAAAATGCTTTAACGAAAAATTTACATTTAGCTTATGTTTAGCACATAATGGTTTTATTTTCCAGCTTAAATTATTTATGTTGAAATCACCAAAAAGTAGTACAGAGAGGTCATCAATTCAATTTGTAGCTGAAGAATACATTTTATACACAGTTGAAGAACCATATGGTATATAATATGGCAGAAATCAGAAACAATCTGTGAACTTTAAAGCTCTAAACTTAAGAACTTATTTGTTAGTATAAGGTCCGAATTCCAACATAATTTGATAACAACAATTAAATCACAACTTCCTTCTTTATCAATACTTTTACATGTATTTCTATCCATTCAGTATACAGTGGATTTAGGTGGAATAAATTCAGCATCAACCACGTTTCGATGAATGTAATAACGTCGAAAGATCTATCATCATAACAAATTTCTTGTCTAAATTTTTCAATTTTTTAATTTATTCGTTTTTAGTTTAAAATTGTGTTGACAACAGTGTAACTCTGAAATATAAAAATGGCGGTTTATTTAAATTCAAAAGCTTTTAAAATGGTATTTATGAAATTTCAACAAAGTAATCTTAACTCAAATTTTGTGCTAATCTGATTCAATGTTATTTCATTTCGAAGAAACATTGTGATTGTGAGTTTGATTTGGAATGTGTATGCCTGTAGTAGTTGCGCACTCCAAGTTGGGTGAGGTCACGTTCCACTTGTGCGCGCCACCTGATCCGCGGTCTTTCTCTACTGCGCTGTCCTGTGGGCGTGGATTCGAAGGCTTTTCGGGCCGGAGCATTGGTTTCCATGCGCTCTACTTGACCCAGCCATCTCAGTCGTTGGACAGCCCATTAGGATCGTCGTTCCATCTTCTCCTCCACTCACTTTTTGTGCATACGGGACCGTAGATCACTCGAAGAACTTTTCTCTCGAAACGACCAAAGGTGCAAGGATTCATTCGCTTTTGGCATAGTCTATGCTTTTGACGGGGATGATGAGGGTCTTATATAGCGACACTTTGGTCACTCGAGATAGGGCTTTACTAATCAAATGCTTTTTTAGCCCAAAAAAAAGCGGTTAGCAAGTTTAATTCTTCAGCTCAGCTCTGGTGTTGTTTTCTGTGTTCATAGCCGAATATAGGTAGACAAAGTCATTTACTACCTCAAGGTTACGTCTTTCGATGGTGACGTTTTGACGAGACGTCATCGGTGTTGTAGGTCCTTTCTTGATGACAGCGTGTACTTTGGTTTGCCCTTATTAACCGTTAAACCAATTTTTACCTCCTCTCCCTTAATACTCACAAAAGCCCGTTCTTCCGATTATGTCAATGTCATCAGCATATGCTAGCAATTGGATAGACTTTTGAAAGTGCCTCTGTTGATGTGCGAGCTCTGCACTATTCTTGTCTAAAGCCTTTCATCACCTTGTCTAAAGCCTTTTTTGACATCGAAAGGTTCTATTAAGTTGTTTCCAATCTTTATGGAGAAGCGCGAATTCTAGATGGTCACCCTGCACAAACGGACTTGGCTCTTTACAGCTGGTCCCTGTATATGCGGCCTTGAAATCAACGAAGAGATGGTGGGTGTCGTTTTGATGTTCTTTGGTTTTTTCCAGGATCTGCCGTAATGTGAATATTTGATCTATTGCGGACTTTCCCGGGCTAAAACCACACTGGTAAGGACCTATCAGGTTGTTTACCATAGAGGAAATATATTATCTAGAGTCCCGACCGGTACCCGTCCTACCTGAAACACCCTCAAATTTTATTCGAGGTGAACTCTCTCAAATTCGAGGTGAACTCTCTCAAATTCGCTATCGGTGAATACATGTGAGTGGGGGAAAAAAAAACAAAATGGGGTTTGGGCTAAAATAGAAACTTATGGAATTTTTGTGACCTGTCAAAAATGACAATCAATTTTGCAAAACAAAACAATGGGTTTCGGATTTTAAGAGTAAGTTTTTGTTAATTGCTTTGATATTTAATATAATTTGATATTTTTCAGACCAAAAACCTTTATAATGAAAAGAGTATAATATACAAGTTCACTTCATTGAATAAAAAGTAAGTCAAATTGCAGCGAAGGAGGTGCAACAATAATCGATTTATTTTATACTCTGTTTCCATTTTAGATGCTGCCCATTACATACCATACCATAATGCAGAAAGCAACTTCCATCAAGAAATCTGGAAGACAAAGTATACTTATTTACAGGTAAGTTTTTTATATTATATTTCTCTTAACAAAATAATATCAATGTTTTTAACGATAGACGCTGCCCATTGTATTTGTGTGTACATCTCAACGGCCATAGCTGCCGCAGGTGTTGACGGCGGAGGTGTCACCGTCGCTGCAAATAGTCAGATGCTTGTAATGCAACAACATCAGCAGCAACAACCCCACCAAAGCTACGAATTCAATTCCAAATTAGCGAACATCCTCAACTATGCCATCGACTTTGTGTTACTTTGTGAGATTCAAGTCAATTTTACAAGTGAAAGCTTCGACATTAATAGTCGACCGCCTAGTTTTGGAACGACTAAACAGCAGCATCAGCAACGGCTGAGTACCTATGCAGGCAAATCAGGTTAATTAATTCATTTACTTACGAGTAATGTAATGGATATTTTAAATTCTATTGTTCTTTAGTATTTCCAAAAAGGTCCTCCGCCTATTCATCAGCCGCCTAGAAATATGATGCTGCAAGCCGACCAAAAAAAACGACTTGCAGCTGCAATTAAAGCAACATTTTCTGGTTTCATAGAGTGCAACTGTCTCACAAAATGACGCTTACGCCGACACATACCAAGTAGATGAGGAACTGAAAGTCGACTTCGAAGCAACCTGCTGTGAGAACACCTTCTAAATGACGGGAATCGGAAGACGGAAGTAAGTCTTCTGAATATTGAAAATCTCATCATTTTCGTATGACTGGAAAAATAAAATCTGAATTCCATGAATACATAATGCCTATTGAATCACCAAAACTAAGTGCATTCTGAACACAACTAACTGGACTCACATAGAAGACCGTCGACACAGGAATACCCCTACAAACTACTCTAATGATGTTCCAAGAATTTGGAACCCGCAACCTTCACCTGCCGAAGATGTCCAAAAATAATACAATCGGAAATTGTGCACTTGTGACATGGTCCGATTAGGATTTTGGAATTTGCCTCGCATAAGAATGTCACAAACGACTTGCCACAAATTTTTAATCAAAGGATCGACTTACGAGCACTATTCCGGGAATGGTACAATTCAAAACCAATCAATTTGCTACAATTTCATTGCACGTTCATTGACCAGAAAACTCATAATGCCAA
Source organism: Eupeodes latifasciatus (assembly GCA_920104205.1). NCBI lineage: Eukaryota > Metazoa > Arthropoda > Insecta > Diptera > Syrphidae > Eupeodes > Eupeodes latifasciatus. The sequence goes on along the minus strand of OV049924.1, from coordinate 209,348,936 downwards.
GACCACTTCAAAGTAAGTAACATAAACCACAAACTTTGAAAGCACTAATTGTTTTTTTTTTCAGCAACAAATCAAAACGAAGCGGTATTGCAACAAATCCTGCAAGATGATTCGAAGTCGATTTGACTCTTTAAATCTCATCCATTAATAGTCAAAGTTCGTGGCGCAGCTAGTTTTTAAATAAAGTTGTATTTTTTTTTTTCAAAATTGTATGTAATTTAGTATAATTTTGTTTTAGATTTAAAGCTATTAATGTATTTTCATTTAAAAAACAAAAACTGGATTTTAAAATACAACTTCTTAGTTTTTGAGTAAATAAAAAAATATTAAATGTACTTTTTCCAAGAAAAACACGTACGTATTCCTTTGTGATTTCATGTGGTCAACAGCATTGGTCAGAAATTCGTTCTTTTAATTTTGCATCAGAGTGCGAAGTTTAAATTCCGTTTAGTCTGATAACACTGGTCGACAAAATTATACTTTTTTTTTGTCACCCAAACAAAAAATACTTTTTGAGAGGATTAAGATATCCTGACCTCGAATCTCAACTTTAAATTTATCTACTACATCAGGTTTTTAAAATATACCTCTTTGAAAATTTTAAAGACAACCAAAACCGGTAAAACATGACGTATCTCTTAACTTTAAATTGCAAGATACATACATGTCTTTGCTTTTACCTACAGTTTAAATCATTTTGCTTCATTTGACTTAACCTGAAGTTTTGAACAAAAAACTAGAATGTAATTCTTTTTTGGTTTTAAATAGTTCGTTTAATTTTTGAACATTATTTTTGTATTTTTTTCAATATATTACAAGAACTTGATGTTATAATCTTAAGACTACAAATTCGTTATAGGAAATAGTAAAAAATTGAAAACATTGAAGGAAGATATTGTGGGTTTGAATAACCATCACACATTTTTTTGAAAAAAAAAAACTATTTCATGAAATTGATAGCTTCAAAAAGATTTATATGTATGTATGTATGTATGTATGTAGATAAGTGATTTCGAATTACAAAAATAAAATCTCAAAAACCTTAATTTATAGAGTAATTCTGGAGTCGGTTTGTATTGTTGTTGACGGCATCGAAAGCAATATATTTATCATGAATGAAGGAAGGTATTTCAATTGAATTCCAGAGACCTACAATTTAAATTAGAAAGAGAAAAAAGTTAAGATAGTTCTTATTTTATTATTTATAAAAATACCTTCACCACCTACATCACAGAGTTCGCCAAAACATGTACAAGGCAGATATTCAACTGTGAATTTCTGCAAAATTGTATCGGTAGCCACAAGCATCTCATCATACTTGAGAACATAGTGAAACACATCAATTGGCCAATCCTCGGCGGTAGGTACTGTCTTGAAAAACTGACTGTAGATTAAATCAACGATTGTTTACATCATGAGGAAGGGCTTGCATACACTGCAATCTTTCGCCTATCGGTAGGTGGCTGAAAGAAGTGCTTTGCATTGTACAGATGGTGACACATGACATGAATGTGCTACTGCTATCAAACGCTGCAATTGATTGAACTTGCTTGCTTCCCATTCACTACCAACGAATTGACTTCAATTCCATCGACGCCGACTTCCAAGAGTGAACTTATAGCCTACATGGCCATTGGCACGCAGTACATCTTTGTAAAAGGCAATAGCCTACAATGGATTTCTTGATTGTCGATGTTGTATCTTTGCTAGAAGCATGTTTATCTTTGGAAGTCTAGACTTACTCGGAATCGATTGCAATGTCGAAAAAGCCAAATTGGAGTCATTCAGCTCACGATAGCAGATAGCCAGACGATATTTGATTAAAAATGAGGACATAAGAATCCATCGGATTAGAGCGATGTAATTTTAACTAAAAAAACAAAATAATATTCATATAATTTGAGTTTAAAATTAACGTAATGAACACACCTTGAATTTGTACCTCTTCGCTCCAGAATAAATACGTCGGCGTTGCTGGCTTCCTTCTCGGGAGATTCCACTTTTCCTTTGGCAACATTCTCCTTGGTTTCTTCTTTATCTGAGGATTAAATTAGGTGCAAATTCATTATATATTTTTATTTCAATAAATTAATATTTTGTATTTAAATTGTTTTACCTTCATTTGCATTGCTGGGAATTAATTTTGTTTTGTTTACATTTTCGTAGAACTGTCAAAATACTCACCTTGCTGTTAATCTGTCAAAACTGGGTTAAACTCAAATTAGGCCACGTTCGCATTGTAGTTCTATGGTGCGCCTATACTTTCTGCATGATTTTTTCTGTTTTTATCAAAAATTTTCATAAAAATCATAGAATTTGTTTGCCAAAAGCAGTCAAATATTATTTTTAGTACAGTTTTCACTGAAAAGGAACCATAAAACTAATTTTTCTTAAATTATTGCTTTAATTTTTTAATTTTTGAATTCAACGGATCTCTTTTTTCAACGGCTCAGTTCACCTCATAGTTTTTCCCCCGCGGTAGAGCAATATGGGCACAAAATTCCATAACAACTACATTCATAATGGCTTTTTCCCATAAGAAATGCACGGGACAACTAACACATGCTTATCCTTATGGACAAAATCCTTTCAATTTAGCTTGTAGGCCGAAAGAGAGCAAACCCATTAAGTCGGGACTCTAGATAATATATTTCCTCTCTGTTGTTTACGATGGGCTTTAGACGTTCACATATTACAGAGAAGATTTTGTAAGCGATGTTAAGTATACTTATTCCTCTATAGTTGGAGCAGTTAAGAGGGTCTCCTTTTTTCTGAATCGGGCAAATAATACTGTTTTGTACAAACTGAGATTAATGAATATACATTTCTTCATAGATATATATTTAAACCTTTCCTATTTCATTTTAGTTTAGAATAACCACGTAATATGTATATTTTTTTTTAAATGGCATTTTAAAGCCTATAGTTCAACAAGTATTACTGCAAAAGCGTTAACAAAAATTCTTTAAGAAGTACTTTAAATGTGAAAACCTACATTTAATTATAACATTTTTAAGAGTACTTTTTTTTAAGATTTTTCATATAAAATACTTGTAAACTTTGATCTGATAAATAGTACGTGGAAATTATAGACTCAAATGAAAAAGAAAAAGTGGAATACGTTTATAACCGTTCTTGAATCTTTGTTTCATGACTACGCTAAAAAAATTGAGATGCACCTAATTTGTGACAATATTTTTGTTCAATAATAAAACTATAATCTTCATCATATGTAAGAAACAAAGACATTTATCTCAGTTTAATATTCCTTTTCCCATAGAAAATCCCCCCAAAAAGTGATTCGACCTATTTAGCTATACTTCCCCTATTGTAGGCTTGGTGGCAAAAATAATAATTAATTTTATAACGCCATCTTTTATTTGTAGGCATCAACAAGATTTTTATTTTCAAAGAAACTAAGGACAAAATAAACAATAAGTATACAAAAATCAAGTTCCAAAAGTTTCTCCATATTTCTGCTGAACCTACAGAAGGTCTAGTAAGAAATACGTCACGCCAACGCGAAGTTGGCTACTAGCAGTCCATATCTAGTGTGTCAATGGTCAAGGGTTTCGTCAAGAAATATCCTTAAATGTTTTTGCATTTAGACATGTGATAGGGCCCTAAAACGAACGTCAGTATAATACATTTTTTGCAAATGACTTGGCTTGGGTCGTTCTTGTATACCTTTGAATGCTTCTGTCACCACTTTGCGGTACAGTCCGAATGGATTGTCTCTTCGGCGTTGGCTTCAAGTAAAGCAAGATCAATCTAAGTGAAAAGTATAAAACATTTTGAAAATGGTTTGACTAGAATTTTCACCATCCTCGTCACGGGTATTTGCAGGCGACTTAATTGCCTTTATTCTACACCCCTAGATCTATCATTTAACATGTCTTAGAAAACTTTGCAAATGACTTGACTTTTTTGTCGCTTGCTCTCAGTCCATAAGCCTTCTACGATAGCAATCACGCTAAGCAAAAGTATACCCGAACAGGGATGAAAAATTAAATATTGGAATTGTACTTAAAATTTAAAATTGTACCGAAATGGTGTTTATTGTATCGGAAAAGAATTTTTTATAAAAAAAACTAGCTGCCCCGGCCACGCGTTGCTGTGGCTAACGTTTTTTTTATCATATTAAAAAAAACATGGCAACCTTCATGACTGATTTTCTATTACCGTTACCCCTTATTACAATGAAATTGTTATTTACGAAGGAAGACGGAAACGTTAAATCTGGTATACAAATTTATTGGTTTGGGATTTGAAGGGGAAGAACTTTGAACACAATTGATCAAAATTTTCATACAGTTGATGTAAAGCAAAAATCAATACAAAATAATTCAATTTCAAATGTATTATTATTTTTATTCAAGTTTGTCACAAATGAGTATATATTACAAAGTTTTTAGTAAATGACATGTGACAGTTAAACTTATAAATGAGGTATAGTTAGGGCGTTATAGGGTTTATTATTTTGAGTTATAAATACTTTAAGTTTCAATTTGATTTAGCACATCGGTGCACAATATTTTTGGTTAACCTGTATTTCGCTAACACAAATAGTTTCGACAGTTTTCCTACACGTGAACATGCAACTCATACATAGCTGGTCATGACCCCCCTTGGAGATTTTTTTTTAATTTTCGCAGGAACTCCTTTGAGTTCAAAAATATCGTATTGCGTTAATGCATATGACTCCTATTATATTTTTAATTATTTATTATTTATATATGTATATGAAAACAAAATTTGTATTTTACTTCCTTAAACGTTGTTTGCTAAAAGTACTACTTTTAACTGAGGACTGGACCAAGAACATATTATGAATCAAATTCAACCCTTTTCCAATAACGCAGCACAAATCCATCAACTTTTGACTAATGGACGATCCAGGGGGGGAGGGGGTTCATATGAGCCATAAAGCTTATACAGTTAAGTTGTATAATTAAAGATTTCATTTAAAGATTTGTTAGTTATTTAACAACATTTACCAAAAAGTGGTTTGCTGTCAAAAACAACTTACATTGTTGTTTCACGTAATTTAGAATTTGGAAAAACTTTAGTTATGCTTTTAATTATTTTCATAAAATTTGTTTCTAAGAAAAAGAACAAATATCCATGTTCTTTAAAATAAACCTTGAATAAGAGATCGTCAATTTGATATTAAGTTGCCTTTAAATTCCTGAAACTCGCCTTCAATTACGTCTTATTTTTTTGACTCACATAAATAGTGAACTTTGAAGTGATTTTTACTTGCGACATATAGGAACTGCATTATGTACATACATATGTACTGTACATATATGGCGAGTACTGCATTCGTAAAAAATTTCGAACTCGAGCTACATTCCAAACCCTTGTGTCGATTGAGTTCAAACTGGGAATTTAAGGTTTTAAGCAAAAAAACCTCTAATAAAGGTATAAATCCTCGGTAGCCATCTTGGTTTGCCTACAAGCTAAACCGGAAATGAGACTCATAAACTCATTTAAATGTACGTGTCATTTCTCCTCTAATTTATGAAATTTCCCCTAAAAACTCAGTAGTTTATTCTATGTATGCGTGAAAACACGTCAATTTTGCTCGTTAAATTCGTCCACATTACAAATACAACAATGTAAACAAATGGGTTTTGTAGGGTGATACGTACGAAGGATTTATATCTTCATATAAAGTGTTTTTGGTTTTAAGCAAAAACACTCTATATGTAAAATTGACGTGTTTTCACGCATACATAGACACATTTACTGAGTTTTTAGGGGAAATTTCATAAATTAGAGGAGAAATTACACGCACACTAAGAAATGCATTATGAGGCCAGTTTCCGGTTTAGCTTGTAGGCAAACCAATATGGCTACCGAGGATTTATATCTTTACTAGAGTGTTTTTGGTTTTAAGCCGATTAGTGTAAGGCGTTGTTTTTTATTTTTTTTAATACGAAAAATAATAGCAGTCCCCATACAATTTTTTTGTTAAATCAAAAATTCGATTTTTTTTTCAAAAATTAACCTATACATTTTTTTAAAACTTTCTAAATTTGTTTCTTAATTTGACTTCTTTCTACAAGAAAAACATATTTTGATATTGATCCAGAAGATTACTCTTCATAAAACCGTTATTTTGTTTTAAAGTTTTGTCAAGAATGTCATTTTTTTTTTGATTTTTAAAAATATATTAATTTTTGTTTACAAAACTCGATATCTCAGAAAGGGGTCACCATGTAAAATGTATATTTATATCATTATAACTGCATATCAAAAATATTTTTAAGACAAAATTTAAAAATTGTCAGTCTTATTCAAAAACGCTGTATTGAGCCTACATAAAGTTATGTAATCTCTATAATGCCTCTAAACGCAAAAATGCTATTTATAAAACTTATGCAAGGCTGCATAGTCCCATAATAAGCTAAACGCGTTTTGAGGTTGAATAGAGCCTACATAAGGAAATTATTGTTATTATTATTTCGTAAATGTCATTTTGATTTCTCCCCATTTTTGAAATTAAAATAAAAACAATAATGCCTCTCCAGTTTAATGATTTTAAGAATTTAAATCAAGTTTTACCGACTCCAAGAAGGCGGAAAGTTTATAAAAAAAGGTTCAACCCAATGAGCCTAAGAAAAAAAATATAGATTTTCGAAAGAGAATATCATAAAAATAATTGGAATTATCCGTTCGGACAACACAAACTTTTATATTTTATTTGTTATGACAAACAGCTGATTTGGTAGACAGATAAATGGAATAGATTGCTCCATTTTGGTACTTTTTTGATATAAGCATTGTATAACTAAAATTTATAGCAGATTTTTTTATAAATGGGAATTTTCGCAACGTTACATATGTAGAGCCTACATAAATCCTTATGCACTGTATAACTATTCATCTGTTTAGCGAATTCTATTAAATAAGACTGTGTATGTATAAAAATTAATTTAAAAAAAACGCTTTATTGATTTTCCAAAGAAAAAAAAAATAAGTTAATCCAGGTTTTTTTGAGAAATAAAATGGCATTTACATTTTTGAGAAAAACTTATTTTGCACATACATTTTTAAATCTTAAAATATAATGAATATTTTTAAACAGATTTTTTGGAAGACATTAGCAAGTTCTAGCGACCCATCGTGCATTTAATTTATTTCAAAATTGATTTTCTGTTGAATACAAAAATTTTTAAGATTTTAAAAAATTAAATAAATCTACTTTTTGAAGTGAATTTGCTTTGGATGCTGTAGAACTGTGATTTAAACACGAATTTCAATAATATAAATTTCCCAAAAACAGCAAAAGTGACACTTTTGTTAAACAAATGGCTTATTGGTGAACATAATGAACGTTTCATATTTATACATTTAAATATAAAAGCTTTGAATCTCTTGAGATTTGAAGTGAAAAGAGATTCTGAAACGTGTAGTTTGTAAGTGCCACACACAAGTTTCTTACCAACTTGTTTGTTCACCTTAATTTGGTTTTATTTAATTTTTAGAGAAATTATGTACTTAAATGCACATATTTCCTTCAATTCAAGATTCAAACATTTTTCTCTCTACAATTTTTAACAACAATTGAATCTCTTGAGATTTGAAGTGAAAAGAGATTCTGAAACGTGTAGTTTGTAAGTGCCACACACAAGTTTCTTACCAACTTGTTTGTTCACCTTAATTTGGTTTTATTTAATTTTTAGAGAAATTATGTACTTAAATGCACATATTTCCTTCAATTCAAGATTCAAACATTTTTCTCTCTACAATTTTTAAGTTTTGTTGACTTCTGATCAAAAAATTTTCTAGCATCTACGAGTAAGCAGACTGATAGCGATAGTAATAATAAACTCCCGAAATTGAGTTCGAAAAAACTATGTCAAAAAAATTCCGAAAATTCTTCATATCAGATCCTCTTTCATTTCCTGGGTTTTTGAATATTTGTAGGGTTCTACGCATTAATAGAAATGGGAACAAGAAAAGTATATATTAATTTTGGAAAAAAAGCTTCGTTTCAAAACAATTTCGTGAAATGCACAAAAAACCCTCTAAACTATTGTGTTTCAGCTCTTAAATATGGCATATTTAGAAAACTGTTGGAATCTTTGAATGCTTTCATATGTATAGTCCAATCAATGAACAAAAAAAATTGCCTTCACCTGAAAAAAAATCAACAGCTTTGAAACTTGGCACACATACTAAGGGATGTCTGGTGATTACCCCAAAAAAAGTCCCCAAGAGTCCGACGTGAGCTCTAGCGGCAGTTAAGAGAAACATACAGGTTTTTCAGGTTTATCTCAAAAACAATTTGTCGTGTCAAAAAATGTTGTTCCCCAAAATTTAAGCTTATTAAATTTTATAATATATATCTCTTATAGTTTATAAAATAACTCTAGCGGCAGTGAAGAGAAACATACGGTTTTTTCGGTTTTTCGGGTTTATCTTGAAAATTATTTGTCGTATCAAAAAATAATCTTCTACAAAATTAAAGCTTATTAAATTTCGGAAAGAAAAAATATTATAAGGTTATAAATAACTCCATCCACATTAAAGGAAAACAAGTATTTTTTCATGCTTATCTTGGAAACGGTTTCTCGTATCATTAGGTTTATTTTTTAAAAATAAAGCAACAAGAACTAAGTTTATAATCTTTATAGCAAAACCGAACTTGAAACAAATTAAATTTATGAATGGCTGATGGTAATATGTATTATTAAATACCTTTATATCTTTTTTATTTCTTTTCATTAAGTATTGCATTAAGAATTAATTACTAAATAAACTTATAAGTAAATTAAAAAAAGCATTAAATTCGTACCTGAATTCTCTAAATCAAAATCTTCTTCATCGTTTGCAATATTCTGAAACTCGCCCACTATATGGCTCATTGCCTGCATGCCTAGAGAATAAGCATTGTAGCAAGGTACTTTACGATCCGCCATCTGTTTTCTGAAATGTTTCCAAAGGGAGTACTCCTAGTTTTAAAGTTGATTTAGCACAAGGTAGTTTTTTCAGCTTTTGCATTCGTGTGTTGGTTTCTTTTCCTATAGAAGAAGATGCAGCGATGCATCTTATTCCGCCCAAAGAATGAAATGTATTTAGTCCATCTAACGTTCTGAAATTAAAGTCCAGTCCGCATTATCAAACACAAATTGGTTAAATGAACCACTGGAATCTGGTCGCGTTTGGCAAATAGATGATATCTCCAACAACTGAGCTTCATGGTATGAAGAACAAAACCCTAAGCTTGATATAAGGTTTACCAACTTCTAAGAACAAAGCTTTCTGTATATAAATAAGGCAAGGCTGCTTAGTACTGGAGACATGAATGATCTGGGACGCACAGCTGATACAATGCTACGCCCTATTGCGATGCACTTCCTTTTTCTATTTTCAATGTCCGTTTTCTTTATTATAAGAGTTTCCAGAAACGTTTTTAGGGTTTTAGGTACACAATCGTCATTAATGTGTTTGAAAAATAATCGCCAGTAGGGTATGTAGTGTTATCGAATATTTGAAACTGGATATCCTGTTTAATTACGGCTGCTGCAGCTTTCACAATTCTAATTGGTTCTTCGCTTTTATTCAGTTTTTTGTTCTCGTACCATGAATTCAAGATTTTAAAACCAGCACCACTAAAACAAACCGTTCCGTCCTTCAACCCAGATTGTGAAGCTATAATTCGATCACCATATTTTTCCTCAAGCTTCTTTTTTATCGTTTGGTTCATTGGAACCATCCTAGTCACTGCAGACCTTAGTTCATTGAAAGAAACCTGATAATCATCAGCATTCTCGGGAAAAGATTCAATTTCATCCAATGCTCTTGAAACCCAATCAGCTTCAGGTCGCCCCCGCTTGTTATTATAAGATAGAAGAGTAAAAAACCTTTTAAAAAAGTCGTGGTGATATACTCCGTCACCAGCTACTAAGTCAGTAACAGTGTAAAGACGGATTTTAAGTTCTTCTGCCCACAGATCGTTTCTTTCATTTGCCTTATTTATAATTTTATCTTTGACACCTAGACTTCGAACATAATAAACTGTTCTTCGCCTTTCAATGGACTTTTTTAATTCTCTTTAAGAAAAATTTCATCAACGATTTCAATACAAAAAAAAACATTTAGTATCAAATTAATATCATATTTTTTAGGAAATTTAATAAGCTTTAATTTTGTAGAAGATTATTTTTTGATACGACAAATAATTTTCAAGATAAACCCGAAAACCCGTAAAAACCGTGGGTTTCTCTTCACTGCCGCTAGAGTTATTTTATAAAAAATAAGAGATACAAAAAATTCACAAAAGCTTTTTTTTATAAAATTTAATGAGCTTTAATTTTGTGGAACAAAATTTTTTGATACGAAAAATAGTTTTCGAGATAAACCCGAAAAAACTGTATGTTTCTCTCAACTGCCGCTAGAGCTCACGTCGGATTCTTGGGCACTTTTTTTGGCTCATCACCAGACATCCATTAGTAAGTGTGCCAAGTTTCAAAACTGTTGATTTTTTTAGGTGAAAACCTTTATTAACTGGACTAGTAGGGAGTCGTCTAAATTAAACAGTTAGACCATACCTTGCTGGACAACAGTGTTCTAAAATGATTATATTTTTTCAGCCTCCTTTATAGAACATTTTTAGGCGGTGAGTAAAAATTCGTCTATATCCGCCCTTGAGTTTAGGAGTCCATCGCAGACAAAGAACGTGACACGTAATTTATATATGTACATTTGTATATTAAGATACAAAATATTTCAACTATTTTGTGTATTTTATTTTTAAAACTTCAAGTAGAAAAAGTCAGGAAGAATTAAATGAAAATCCCCAGTTCCTAATCGATTAATATTCATTAATTAGCAACATGATGCATTTTTGTATGTATTTTTTTTAACTTTCTCGTAACATAAATCGAAAATATATTATTTACACATGTATGTATGTAATTTTAAATAAAGTCAAATATAAGAATCTTAAGCTGGACAGCAGATAGATGTTGAACTTCTTCATTTTTATTTTGGCAATAAGCAAAATCTTTCCGACTATTTGAATTCATAAGTTTCATTGTACCACTATTCCATGCTTCTAGATTTGCCAGACAGAGGATCTTGAAAGTTCCTTATCTTGTATAGTACATTATGTACAATTCAACAGTTGTAATGTATTCAACTATTTCTGTAAATAAGGACACATAATTATAAGGTACAATAATGCAGATGTCTTTTATAAGGACAGCACTACCTTTCCATTTCTTTAAAATGTATCTCCTTTATTTTGTTTGTGCAAATTATGTAGATTTTATTTGAAAAGAATAAAAACAGGTTCAGAGTTGGATTTTGCAATGTTTTGCTTATTGTGAGACCACCTGGACACCAAAAAGAGGGGAAACTTCTGTTTTGTCCTCGCTTCCGGATTAGGACATTTATTTGTATGATGATATACAAATTGTAACATAATATACACATAACATTCATATACATACATATATATGTATATGTCTATGTTCCTATTTAAACGTGCAAACATTTTAAAGAAATAAAAGCATAGTGAACAAATAAATTTGCATAAATGTACTTTCCCATATATGTAAATATGTAATTATATTTAGAAGGGGTTGAAACAGCAATGTTATTTTTCCCGAAAGTTTCCGATGATGAGATATAGCGATAGCCACAATAATGGGAAAGGTTTTGAGAACTATATTGTTGACAATGAAATAAAACCAATTTGGCTTTATTTAACTTTGTTAAAGTGTAATAAGACCAAGTGTTGGAAATTGGTTTTAATACACTTTACAAAATTTAAATAAGGCTAATTATTGAAATTTGGCCTTATTTCACTTGGCTTTAATTCACGGCAAATAAGAAACTGTCCTCCATCTAAACTACCAAAGAAATGATTTGCTTTTAGCAGGAAGAACCAAGATTAAGCCAAATTAGTTTTGTTGACAGGCAAGCGGGGGTAGTAGTCCATCTGTGGTTCGCTTTGCAAATAACTATTCCAATAGCTCAATTTATCCCAATACTAACTAATTTTACACGACTATTGCTTCGATTCCATGATTTTATTCTTTTTCAATAAATAAGCCAATTTTTTTTTTTACATATTAAGGGGAGAAGGACACTTCTCTTTCTTTATGATCAAATAAATTTCCATCATATTTTTGTACGTACGAGGGGCAAATGATAAGTAATGCAGATAAGTATGATAAGATTGATTGCAAGACTTAACTTTCTCACACATATCATATTTTCAACTCATTTAACTTTATTTGTGAAGTGCTTATGGCTCAAAATCACCAAGGTTGCAAATTTCAAAATTTTTTTATGACAAAAAAAATTGCAAGCTATAATGATGAATTTTAGTTTATACTGTTGCAAAAATTGTATATAAATAAACTTTGACAGGGCAGCGCACAGAATTGTATACTTTTTTAGTAATATTTTTTAGTACTAAATATCATACAAAAAATCATCAATTCGGGAACGTTTTTCTAAGTTTGATAAAATCAACAAAAACAAAACAAAGTACATAATTTAAGCTTTGTTTAATAACATGGGTATATTATGTATGTGTATTAAATAAGCAATAATGAAAACAATACATACAAAATCTTCTACAAGCAAAATACGTAAAAATCATGTCCGGGAACGTTCCCGAAATGACCGTTCCCAAAATGACGATTTTAAATAAGCGCGCGCTTTAATTATACGGCGGTCATCTTAAATGCGATCTGACTTTGTCAATAGGAAAATATTTGAGGTAACTTTAAAATTTCGTGTCGTAGAAAAGAATTTCATCAATAATTAAATGTAATAAATGCGTTCACGGAATGACGGACTATGGAATTTATAAACCGAATCGCCACACCACTCCCCCTTAGAACGGAGTTTTTAGTCGAACTCTTCTTCCAGACCTTGTTGTGTATGTAGATGAGGGTAGATTTGCGGGCACTGCTTCTTTTGGATTACACCCTCGTTCCGGTATGGCATCATTTACTATATCTTTAGGAATAAAAGCGGTTTTCAGTCGATCAATTGAAATGTTTACCGTTCGGTTCCTTATTCTCAGCTTGAAATACTTTTCCTTACGGCTAAGGACTTCATACGGCCCATCATATGGCTGCTGTAGAGGTGTTCGGACAGCGTCATTTCGAACGAAAACGTGAGTAGCTGTTTGAATACTGGGTTGGACAAATATTTTAGCTTTGTCATGGCATGATGTGGAAGAAGAGGAATACCATAACGCGCTATCCAGCCAGATATTAATGATCTTGCTACGGTTTCGGCGGTGATGTCAGGTAAAGGAAAAGCCTCAGTCCATCTCGAAAACCGGTCGATACATGTGAGGATGTAGCGATAACCTTGCGATGTAGGCAGTGGTCCGACCAGATCAATGTTTATGTGGTCAAAGCGGGCTTCAGGTTGCGAATATGAACCGTATTCTTGACGGTTGTGTCGCTGAATTTTGCTCTTTTGGCATGGAATGCAGGTCTTTACGGCCGCTGTAATTTCTTTCCTCATATCTGGCCACACATAACGTTCCGAGATCAGTTTTAAAGTCGCTCTCTTCCCAGGATGCGATAGTCCATGTAAGTGGGCAATAATTCGACTGCGTAGTGTTTTTGGGATAAAAAATAAATAAATTAGGTGGCGCAACAGTCCACGAAGGACCAGGGCCTAGTGACTTACAACTCTCAACCATCCCTGTGTGCGAGTACTGTTGTCAGAGATGGAAGGGACCTACAGTTTATATGCCGAATCCGAACGGCTAATTTGAGAAAGCACTTTTCATGACAAGAATTACTCTTGGAGGATTTGTCAATTCCTCGCAAGAGGCAGTACCCGTGGAAAAAGTTAGATGGCACAGGCAGGGATTGAACCCAAGACCCCTTGCATGACAGTCCAACGCACTAACCATCACGCTACGGGTACTACGCTACGGGTGTTTTTGGGATGACTGGTCGAATTCTAGTAGAACTAGTGTCGCAGTAGAGTGGTTTAGTACTACCTGAAATGACAAAAGGTTTGACAATAAGTGATGTTGAACAATATTTGTCTTCACTCATAATATTCGAGAAATCCTGGTCATTCGATTGCTCTTCGGCTATGGTTGATGCTTCTATCACTGTGGACTTTATCTTGAGTACTGTGTTTATTCGGGATAATGTGTCAGCGACCGTGTTCCTTTTGCCATCGATGTGCCTCAGGTCAGTGCTGAACTGTGAAATAAAATCGAGCTGTCTAATTCGTCTAGGTGAAGCTGATTCTGTCGATCTGTTGAATGCAAACGTGAGGGGTTTGTGGTCGGTCCATATGCAGAAGTCTCTTCCCTCGAGAAAATGTCAAAAGTGGTTTACTCCCTCGTAGATTGCCAGCAACTCGCGGTCATATACACTAAACTTGTGTTGTCTGTCTGTGAGCTTCGTAGAAAAAAATCCGATTGGTTGCAAACTTCCATTGACGACTTGATGGAGAACCGCACCGATGGCGACGTCTGACGCATCGGTACTTAGCGAAAGGGGTGCATCTAAAGCAGGATGATTGAGAAGTGTGGCTTCTGCTAGGTCTTTTTTGCATCTGTCAAATGCAACTTCAGATTCACTTGTCCATTTGATTGGCGTTTTATCGTTTTTGATGTTGCCGTTTATGAGCTTTTGTAAGATCATTTGATTATTTACAGCATGAGGTATGAATGACCTATAAAAATTAATCATTGCCAGGAATCTTTTAAGTTCCATGGCGATGAAAGGTTTTTTGAACTCCAAAATTACCTTAACTTTCGAGTCGAGTGGCTTGATTCCCTGAGAGTTGATTTGATGACCGAGGAACCTTATCTCTGATTGTCCAAAAACACATTTAGATGGATTGATTTTAAGTCCATAATCCTTTAGGCGCTGGAAAATAAGCTTGAGATGTTTTTCGTGCTCCTCCATGTTTTTCGATGCAACACCAATATCGTCTATATAAGAAAATGCGAAGTCTTCATATCCTCGTAAAACCTCGTGCATGTGCCTCTGAAATGTTTGGGCAGCATTTCTTAACCCAAACATCATGTACACAAATTCGAACGATCCGAATGGTGTAGTAATTGCCGTTTTGGGCACGTCACTCGGCTCAACAGGAATTTGATGAAAAGCTCTCTCCAGGTCAATCATTGAAAAGACTGTGTTACCTTCCAAGATGTTACGAAAATCTTGCACGAATGGAATAGGATATTTGTCTGGAATGGTGATATTGTTAAGGGCCCGATGGTCCCCACATGGACGCCACTCGCCGTTCGGTTTCTGCTGCATGTGCAATGGACTAGCCCAGTTGCTTTTAGAAGGGCGACATATGCCCTGTTCCATCAAATACTGGAATTCTTTTTGGGCAGCTCTCAACTTAGCACCGTCGATTTCGTTTGAGGTCTATCATGATTCCATAATGACTGATGAAGTCTGCCCCAATGATTGGTGTCGTGACATCAGCTACGATGAACGTCCACGTGTATGCTCGTCTCAATCCTAGGTCCAGTGTAAGTCTTCTTTCTCCGTATGTTTTTATTGTACTGCCGTTTGCCGCGAACAATGTGTTCTTCGATGGTGAGAATCGATCACTATATGAAGGAGGTAGAACTGAAATGTCTGCTCCGCTGTCGATGAGAAATTTTTGTTTGGAAGATGAATCGTAAACAACTAATTTTAATATCTGTTGACCAACGCGTTGTTTACTTGTTGTAGCCGTGGTCAACGAGAGCGCTTCTAGTTTTTTTGACACTCTTTTGAAAGTGCAAGGTTCACGACATTTGTACATGTTGTGAAACCAGCAGTAGTTATCGTTTCTTCTTTGTTTTGACCGTGAAGAGCGAGTCGAAAAAGGCCGGCGAGAACTAGAGCTTCTACTGCGATGGGTACTGCTGTCACATCGTGATTTTCTTAATAACTCATTTAACTGGTTGCCAATTGAATGTATTTCTTGTTGTAGTTGCTGTAAGGAAAGTTCATTTTGGGAAGCTTGAGATGGTGTTCGTTGCACTGCATTTACTTCTGAAGTATGAGAAAAATCGCCAACTTCCATGATTTTGTCAGCTAATTTAGACAAACCGATAAGCTCTTCATTTGAGGCTTGTAGAATGGCGCGTACTTGTTTAGGTAAACGTTGTAACCACAATGATTTAAGAAATTCGTCGGCGATATGATTACCTCCTAGCTCTTTGAGTTCGTTAAGAAGCTGTGATGGTCTCTTATCACCAAGATCGACATCAGAGAGTAGTTTTTTGATCTTACGTTGTTCAGAGTCTCCGAATCGTTCTATGATCATTGACTTCAGATTCTCGTATTTGTTTTCGCTTGGTGGGTTTAATACCGCATCAGAGACTTGAGTCAATACTTGAGACTCTATTGCACCAATGATGGTGTTGAATTTCGAGGAATCTTTAGAGATATTTGCGGTTTTGAACTGGGCCTCGATTTGCGCAAACCATATTTGGGGCTTCTCATGCCAAAATGGAGGTATACGGATTGCAACTCGTGTAATTGTTTCTGGTGCATCTTCTACTGCTGGTGCCGGTGCTGTAGCGTTGTTAGAGTTATTGGTTTTGTCTTTGTTGTTGTCCATCTTATTAGTGTTCAGCATTTTAATAATCTTGCGTGAACCGGGGTCACCAATTATGGAATTTATAAATTACAACCAAATGGAACTCACTTTCTTTACTTATAATAAAATTTATTAATTAACCTAAACTTACAAAAATGTTGTTGCACGAGGCGTAAGCAGAGCAATAAAAAGATCGATTATCACTGAGCCACCTCTATTTATATCATTCGTACTTTTTCATAAAAGGAAATAAAAGAAGAAGTGTAAAACTTAGCGAAATTTATGACTTAACGAAATGTGTAATGTACAAGTACATTTAGAACCGAATCGCCACAGGACTATTGATGTACTACGAATGATGAATAGAAAGTTACTTACCATTTAGATACAATTTATTTTACGATAAATACTCTGACAGCCGGCTTTGCTATTGTTCTCTACCTCGACTGACGTTTCACACCGAATGGCTGCGTTCACTTAAAATTATTTTTGATCGATTATCGATATGCTCACTGAAATGACTTTTGCGGTATCGGACAAACTATTTTTGCATTTTTTATAGTTAAAAATAAATAATCTCTTAGTATCCTTTCTAAAACTAGATTTTGTATAAAAAATACGGTGTATTAAGTGATGACCGGGGTTGAATACCTTAAATTTTTCAATTATATTTTGGACTTGTTGTTGAAGATTGTAGATTGGGACGCGTTCCTGAAATGATTTTCTATGCGTGTCGTGTATATTGATTTCATTTAAAATTTAGTTTATTAATAAATTATATTGTTTGATAGACACACAAAACAGGTTAGTTTTAGTATTTTATTAATTTTTTTTCTTAATTAAGTCAAGATTTAAGACATTAAATTGCTAGCGAAGCCAATTCTGCACCTTGGTGATTTTGAGCCTTATATACTTTAAGACATATTGTCTTATAAAATAGGTACCAACTTTAAAATTTCAAAATTTACAAGGTTTGAAAGCCAACATTTTTGATATTATTACGATGATATTCAAATTCTAAATAAGAATACAAATTTTAAAAGTTTTTAGAACCACTTTACAATAATGAAAATTTAAGTAATTTAATAATTAAAAAGTTAAAAAATACCCTTATAAGAAGAAAAGGATATTATAAAGAAAACAATTAAGAAAAAAAGAAATAAAGCAAAGAGAAAGATAAATGAAACTTAGCAAGTACAAAGGTACTTTCAAAGCAGGGAGTAATAATTTGTAATGTTTTTCATTAGCATCATTTATTTCTCTCAAATGACGAGGTAAGGAGTTCCATAGATATAGATAATAATAAGGGCGGGTATAATTTGAAATGGAATAAAACGAGCTATGTGTGAGGTATTAACAAAATTATTTTTTATTTGAAAGGCCATTAAGTTTGGAATATGACATCATTCAAATGCCCGCCTTCTTACAGTGGCACGGATCCTAGTGGTCCAATTCTCAATTACTCTTCCGCATAGATTCGGCTGAATTTGAGCGATGGCCTGCGTTATATTGTGGTATATTTGCATAGCCTTTTGACTTCAAGAAACCCCACAGGAAAAAGTCTAGTGGGGTCAAATCGCATGACATTGGTGGACAATTCACATCACCGCTGCGAGAGATAACCTTATCCTCAAATCGTTCATGCAAAATATCAATCGTGGCGTTTTCTGTGTGGAACGTAGCGCCCGTCCTGCTGGAACCACATGTCGTCTAGGTCCATATGGTTTAAATTGGGTCATAAAAAATTATAAAAATCCAGTGTCATATGTATTTTCCCAGTGAACTCTTCACGAAGTCAACCGATTTCGATGAAAGTTGGCATTTTATGTGTAATTTGGTCTAACTTGAGATATATGATAGTTTATATTTCGATTAATTGTCTTAATAATTTATAATTAACAATAAACTGATTGTCAATGTTGATGTTTGTTATTAATCGTAAGTTTCATAAGTCTCGAACAGATGGCGCCTTAAATCAGATTTTTTACAGAAAACTATCGGACCATCTATCGTGAACTTCTCATAGATGGCGCCACGTTGGAATTCGAAATTTCTTTTTCAACAGCACGTGGTGCAATATGATATTTTGATCGATCTATAACGTAACATCTCTTTTTCTGGATTTTTTTTTCATTCAATTTCATGTGCTCTATATAATTCTGAATATAATAATAATAATAATAATAATAATAATAATAATAATAATAATAATAATAATAATAATAATAATAATAATAATAATAATAATAATAATAATAATAATAATAATAATAATAATAATAATAATAATAATAATAATAATAATAATAATAATAATAATAATAATAATAATAATAATAATAATAATAATAATAATAATAATAATAATAATAATATCATACTTAATATTATAAATGCGAATGTAAGTTTGTTTGTTACGCTTTCACGCAAAAACTACTTAACCGATCATCATGAAACTTTGCACATACACTCTTGAAGGTATTAGAAGTAACATAGGATACTTTTTATTAAAAAAAATAAAAAAATTTTACAAAAAATAAGAAAATTGTTTGTCAAAATATCGTCAAATTTAGCAACTTCAACGCCATCTAGCATCATAGTAATCAGGTTTCAACCCTAAATAATGTAATACCAACCCACTGTATTACCGACGGTGACGACAATATCTAATTCATATATGTTAATATATATAATAATTAATATATATTTTAAATTCACTTGAACTATCGGGTGTACCGTCACATAAACTTCAATTGAAACTAAATGTACCAGTAATGCTTATGCGAAATCTAGATGCTCCTCCGCTATGTAATGGAACAAAGCTTCGGATAACAAAATTGGGAACATACTTGGTGCTACTATTTTAACAGGTGTCGGTAAGGGAAATAGTGTTATAATACCTCGGATACCAATTATTCCCACTGATCTTCCATTCCAATTTAAAAGGGTTCAGTTTCCCGTAAAGCTTAGCTTTGCTGTTACTATAAACAAGGCACAAGGACAATAATTACAGGTAGCAGGAGTGCATTTAGAAAACCCATGCTTCTCTCATGGTCAACTTTATGTAGACTGTTCATGTGTATCTAATGCCCGGAATTTACACATATTTGCACCCGACGGGAAAACTTATAACATATAACATTGTCTATAAAAATATCTTAAATTAATACTTTGTATTTTATTTTTTTAAATTGTTAGAATTCAGAATTATTTATTTTTGTTACGGTGAAATATATTTTAACATTGGTTGTTGCATTTCAATAAGCATATATTAAGGTGTTGAAACTTCATTGTCTGTAGTAATTTTTAAAAATTGTTGATCTCAGCCAAGCAATAAAATTTAGTTATTATATTGACTCATTTCTATTATTATACCCTTACCCTTTATCTCTCATACTTATTTAATTTCTCCACTGCGGGCGAAGCCGCGGGTAAAAAGCTAGTAATATTATAAAGAGGAAAGATTTGTATTTTTGTATGTAACAAATAAACTCAAAAATTACTGGACCGATTTTAATAATTCTTTTTTCATTAGAAAGCTACATTATCACTGAGTAACATAGGCTATATTTAGTACTAGATTACTATAGAAATCTTTAGAAATTTCTATTAAAACCAACCGAAGGTGTACAAAAATTAGCCATAAAATGTCTTTCATCGCATACGCTGCGAAGAGTATTAATGATAGGACAAAAAAATGTTCGACAATATCTACATCTACATCTCACTAATATTATAAAAAGGAAAGATTTGTATTTTTGAATGTAACGAATAAACTCAAAAAGTACTGGACCGATTTTAATATTTCTTTTTTCATTAGAAAGCTACATTATCTGTATCTATTTATGTCTACCCGTGCGAAGCCGGGACAGGCTGCTAGCTTAGCTTATTTTTTCCTTATCCAAGGTAAGACGGATGTTTTCCGTTACATTTAACACGGTATTGTTGCAGATCTGACCTTTTTGAAAACCTGATTGTTCAGGTGTGAGTAGGTTCAAAGAATCAAGGTATAGAGTAATCTGTTTTTGGAAAGTTCTTTCAAAAACTTTAGATAGAAAAGGTAATAAAGCCATAGGTTTATAATCAGTTTCTTAAGAGTTCTTGGGAATAGGTATTATTTTAGCTAATTTTATTGTAGTGGGTATTCACTTGTAATAATTATGGTGTTGAAAACATGAGTAACGTACGGTAGGACAAAGGAAATAGGAGCTTAAGGAATCTTGGATGCATTTCATCTAGGCCGACTGCATTTGATTTGACGTGAAGTGACAGTCCAACGCACTAACCATCATGCCACGGGTACTACAAAAAGATGACAGTAATATTATTTATTATTATAAAGACGCAATACGCTATGCTAAACTAATTAACCTACATCTTAGTAAATTGATTACCAAATATAAAAGAGTTGACGTGCAAACCTTCGTTTTATAAAGTGTAAGTTAATCATTTCATTAATATTTGTTTTTAAAAGTTGTTGCATGGCTTCATTCAAACAATCAAACAATTTCTAATTAACCGACATTCATTTTAATTATAGAAATTCTATATTCTTTCGGCATAAGGGCTTTTTACTCGAAAATTACCCGCAGTTAGTTTAGTTCGTCTAAAGAACTTTATATTCTTGCATTTCATGTATGTAAACAATTTAATTCCTAGTTTTTGTTTGTTGTTCTTGAGCCAATTTCCAACAGACTAGAATAAATAATAAGACAACTTATAAAATGTAGTTAATTTAAAAGAAATCTTCGAAAATGTTTTGTCAGTTATTCTTTTCGATTCAAAACCCCAATTAAATCAATTCATTCAAGACCAACTTATCCCTTCTACAATATTTATATGTATGTATACTTTTTCTATGCTGCTGATATTCTGTTCTATTTTTCTAGTTCGTATATTTACGTGTCTCTTTTGTCTAGGTTTTCTTTTTCTTAAATTTGAGAATATACCTAATTAACTATGCTTCACTGCTTACTGTTCCTGTTAACAAACGACCGACGACGAGGAGTTAAAAAATACCCCTTAAGTTGAAAACAAATGTGAATTGAGATTTATTATACGTGATACATCTTCCTAACGATTTTACCAGGTGACATAAATTATCATCACGGCAGTCACGGCAGTGCGTGTATTGCTTCTTCATAATTTTTGGACAGGGATAGTTTCTTGGCTGTTTAACATACAAGCGTTTTGACGATCAATGCTTATCCCTTTATAACTTAAGGTACTTTGTAAGGAGTCCATGTCCAAATAACGTATTTAAAAACAGAAAATCCTTAGGGTATACTTGTATAGCTCTTAGGTAGGTAACTTCTTCAATATTACATACTTACTTATGCATATGTGTATTGTGAATTGTGTTTGTTACCTGAAATTATTCAGCAGATGTTTCGGCTTCTTGTTGATATTCAATTCATTGAAAAATAAAATGTTCAGATAATGTAGAATTCATATACTAACCCAAGAACATTGATTGTATGTATGTGTTCCAAATACGAACATATGTATGTAATGTATTTGTGTGCATACACATAACATACCTGTAAATGTTATGAATATCATGTACAGTACATATATCCTATATTCGAACAAATAAAATATCGTAATGAAAACACCTTTAGGTCCCCGTTACGATGAAGTGGAGTGCACCATGAAAACCTCAACTTGCTCTGCTCGATTGCTTGTTCATCTACACATTAAACACAAGGAAAACACGAAAGGATATAATTGTTTCGGTGGCAGGATACCCCATTGCTATTGGCACGCGCGAATGCCTATCTCGATATGATGAGATATTTTGTACCTTCTGCTAAAAGACCGGCCGGCCCGTATATGGTCCTCTTTTTTAATGACAGCTCTGTGTTGCATTTTTAATGGGGAAGGTATAGTGCAGATATTATGCAGGTTCCATCACCACACATAAGTACAAAAAAGAAGTTGTATATCATTGTATATCATAATCATTATGACCATAAGGTAATGTGGTTTTGTAGATTTTTTGTTTAAACATAGTTGTAAGAAATTGAATTTGTACTTTTTATCATTTCTTTCTTTGATTTTAAACAAAACTATGATTTGTAAGCTCTAAGGATCCACTTGATGTCACACTAACAATAAATTTATATGAAGTGAGAATGGAATATATGTACATACTAGACGTTGTCTTAGTCGCGCTGGCAATTTGTATCGATTATTATTAAATTCGTGAATATAATAATAAGTGCACTTTAATTGAAATTTATTTATTTCTTTTTGAAATTTAACTTATATTTGGTGAAATACGAAAAACGAAAACTTTTTATAAATTGGCGCAAATCTCTCATCTGGTTTTTGCTCTTTTTTTATATACATCGTACACTTGTAATTTGACATTATTTACATAAACAACACCGATATGTCTCCGAAAGCGAAACAGAACACTTTCTCCTCGCGTACACCTGCTACTCCAAACAACTAAAAAATTGAACAATACCGCTCTCCCGTTCGCAAAATCGCTCAAACACAACTCAATGACAACGATTCAATGTGGGAAAATATGGAAAAATGCCTTTAAAAACAGAGTGAGTCTATTACCGATTTTCTTTCGGGAAAAAATGCAGAATCCGGGCAAAATATAAAAGATCAGCTTACACGCGACTTAAACGAGCTTAAAGAAAATAAAAATGCACTAAGCAATCGAGTGACTTCTCTCGAATCGTCGCAGATAAACAACTCCTCTGAATTCGCCGCGATAAAAACGGATATAAACTCACTCAAATCATCTCTATCACAAATAAAAACAAACTCAGCTCATACACCAGAAATAATTTCAATACACAACGAATTACTTTCTACTAAAGATGAATTAAATGCTGTTAATCACTTATTGAATCAACAAGAAAACCATATGATCGCCTGTGATGCTTTTTTATTTGGAGTTCCGTACGTTGTCGATGAAAATTTAAGAAATATTTTCAATTTTTTATGCCACTCTATTGATATTAAACCTCCCTCACTTCGTAATATTTATCGTACACGCACAAAAAACAATACACCTAACTCAGCAATAATGATCAAATTTAATACACCGTATGACAAAAATTTTGTGCTGCGAACTATCGCTAATTATAAAAAATCTGATAACAAGCAACTTTCCCTGGATAACATTGGATTGAAATCAAATTTATCTACCTACGTGAGAGCTTAACAAAATACAACAAAAACTTATTGGAGCAGGCTCTGTGCTTAAAGAAAAACATATCCATTGCTTCAGCGTATACGTTGCGTCGCATTGTTTATATTAAATGTAAACTCAGTGATGCTGCTGTTCCAGTTGATTCTATGATGACATTAGAAAAAATTGCCAGACCAAAAGATGTTGAAAATAACATTGCTCAATAAATCAATTATACATATATTATTATTATCATTATAATCTTTATTTTTATTATTATTATTATTCATCTTCATTCGCATACATTCTCTTTTGTTGTTCGTTTGTTATATACATTCGAGTACATTTATACGAAATATAATAACAATTGATATTGACAAGTATCTACTGTTGATTTCTATAATACTTTGTTGTATTATTTGCTTTGCTTTCATCACTTGAAATTAAATTGTATAAGAATTTTACTATGCATGATATTGGCGGAATGCGTTCGATGGTAAGGGTTTTGTGTAACCAAAAGGAAAGGCTAAGGGTGTGTCATCTAAATGCACAAAGCCTATTGCCTAAGATTGATGAGTTTCGAGATGTTTTTGAGGGTTCTGGTGTCGAGGTAGTTTGTGTCTCAGAAACTTGGCTATCTGAAGGCATAAATGATAATACGTGCTCATTGAAAGGCTATCAAAAACCGTTTAGATATGACAGAGCTAACCGTGGAGGGGGTGTTGCAATATTTGTTCGTTGTGACATACAATGTAAACTCCGTTGCAGCTCAGAACAAGGAAGTGAAATTGAATATCTGTTTATAGAAATTGTAGGCGCTCAAAGTAAAATTCTGGTTGGGTCGGTTTATAGGCCAAACAATAATATAAATTTTCTGCCGCTTATAACATTACTCGAAGTTCTGACTCTATCATGTCCTGATATATTAATATGTGGCGACTTTAATAGTAATTTGCTAACCCAAAACCATCTGCTGGATAGCTTACGCACCTTCAGTTTACACCCCGTTAACTCTATCCTATACTACTCATTTACTACTCATTTTTCTAACACAAGTTCTAATCTTTTAGACCTATTCTGGGTGAGTGATTTAAGAAAGGTTGTACATTACGATCAATTATCTGCCCCAGCCTTTTCTAGACATGATTTAATCTACTTAACTTATGACTTTGACTTACAGGTCGTTACTCAAAGTTTCCAATTCAGGGATTTTCGAAATATTGATATTGAAGCGTTAGAGGTAAATGCTAGAATCATAAATTGGGATACCATCTATAACCTGCCCTCGTCAGATCTTCAAGTCGATTTTCTCAACAAAAATGTTAAGAGGTTATATGATAACTTTGTTCAGGTACGATCAAAAGTCGTAGAAGCGGCAAATCAACCTTGGTTAACGTTGTATATCCGTTCCCTTATGATAAAGCGCGATCTTGCATATAAGGTTTGGGTACGATATCGACTATTAGAACTAAGGCGCACTTATTGCTCGCTACGTAACAAGGTGGTAACCGAAATAAGAAATGCCAAAAGGCGTAGTTTTTCAAATTACCTAAGCCATTCGCAAGGAGGTCGAAAATTATGGGCAAGTCTGCGAAACTTTGGTTTATGCAAGAGTAAATTGTGCCTCAGCTCTGAAATAGATAAAAATATGCTGAACGAAAGACTTGTTAGTTCTTCTGTTGAAACCTCAAGTGCTTCAAATTCTCATTGCCATGAAGGCTGGGCCTGCGTCAATAGAACCATTTGCCATCTCTGGTTTCGATTTTTCCTCCGTCGACTCTGCCGATGTTGTTGAATCAATTCTCTCAATTTAATCAAAAGCCGTTGGCATTGACGATATATCGGGTGATTTTTTTGAGGTTAGGATTTTCATGCATTAGTATTTGACAGATCACGCGGGATTTCAGACATGGTGTCAAACAGAAAGATGCTCAGTATGCTTTGACATTTCATCATGAATAGACTTACTAACGAGCAACGCTTGCAAATCATTGAATTTTATTACCAAAATCAGTGTTCGGTTCGAAATGTGTTTCGCGCTTTACGCAAATTTTATGCGTTTTTTAAAAAAAAAAAGTTCTCAAGCTCTTAAAAAATCACCCATTATATTAAACAATGTCCTCTTTTCAATGGAGGACAATAAATACATAATGGGTGATTTTTTAAGAGCTTGAAAACTTTAAAAAAAAAAAACGCATAAAATTTGCGTAAAGCGCGAAACACATTTCGAACCGAACACTGATTTTGGTAATAAAATTCAATGATTTGCAAGCGTTGCTCGTTAGTAAGTCTATTCATGATGAAATGTCAAAGCATACTGAGCATCTTTCTCTTTGACACCATGTCTGAAATCCCGCGTGATCTGTCAAATACTAATGCATGAAAATCCTAACCTCAAAACAATCACCCGATACATCCATCATTTCTCAAAATTTGACTGCCTATTCTTCTACCATACTTAACCCATATTTTTAACTTCATCATCATGTCTGGTCACTATCCTATGCAATGGAAGCTAGCAAAAATCTTAACTATAGCAAAAAATTCCAAAGGGATAGAGTTCAGGCTAATTGCTATTTTGTCCCTTTTGTCTAAAGTCTTTGAAAGACTCATTCAAAAACAATTAAATAATTTTCTTAATGCCAACAATCTAATTACTCCTATGCAATCTGGTTTCCGGAAGAAACATAGTTGTATCACTGCCCTAATCAATGTTATTGAAGACTTGAGGATGTCAATGGATAAAGATCATGTGTCATTTTTAGTCCTCTTAGATTTTTCGAAAGCTTTCGATTCAGTTGACCACACATTATTACGCAGTAAACTTATTAATGAATTTAATTTTTCTTCTGCGGCAGCAAACTTAATTTTTTCATACCTTACAGGTAGATCACAAGCTGTGGAAATAAATGGGTCGTTATCAAATTTCCTTCCTTTAAATGGTGTTCCGCAAGGCTCCATTCTTGGTCCATTGTTGTTTTCAATGTATATGTACATTAATTCAATTCCAAACTCAATGAAATTTTGTTCCTTAGCTTTGTACGCTGATGATGTGCAGCTTTACTTAAATTGTCCCCTCGGTTTAATTGAACACTACATTGAATGCTTAAATGAGGATCTTGAAAGGATTCAGAATTAGTCCACAGCAAATAGGCTTCAACTAAATCCTTTAAAGACTAAATGTATAGTTATTTCCCGAACATCTCTTGATCTGCCTTACTTTCCTCGTATTGTCATGAACCATATCCCGATAGAATTCGTTGAGACGGCTAAAAATTTAAGATTAATATTTAATCGTTTTTTAACATGGGACAACCACATTAAGACCATAGTTGGTAAGACTTATGGAGCCCTGCGTCCATTGTTTGCGGCCCAGCATTATACTCCCATAAAAACGCGTCTTTTACTTGCCAAAACCTTAATAATACCAATTCTTACTTATGGATGCGAATTTTTTTCCTCTTGTAGTTACCAAAGTAAACGAAAACTTACAGTCGCATTCAACAATACTGCCCGCTATATTTTTGGACTTCGAAGATATGATCACATCTCAGAAATTTCAAATCATATTCTAAACATGTCATTTGAAAACATGCTCAATTTTCGGACATTGTCCTTGCTTTCTGATATCCTACTTTCACAGACACCTCGCTATCTCTTCGACAGAATACGACGAACCTCATCTGTCAGATCATTACAACCTATCAACCCACGTTACTCTTCTCTTACTTCTGAACGTCAATTTTATGTTAATAGCATTCGGCTTTGGAATGCCTTGCCAAGATCAATAAGGACGTGATGCTGTCAAGGCAAAACTCGAAATCAAAAAATTCTTGTCAAGATCGTAATTTTATACATAATCTAATTAGTTGAAATGAAATGAACAACAAATGAATCATTTAACTCAAATTTGTAAATATGTATATACGTATGTATGTACAATGAATTTGTATACTATTTTATAACGATTAAAAACTATTGTTTCAATTAAAATTTAATACTTTCAATTCAAATTTAATACTTTTGTAAAAAGCCCTCTGCAATGTAGTACCTTTTATATATAGTTGTTTAATACTACACTTATCACTAGCTTATAAGATATCTTATCTTAATGTGTATAAGTTTTCGAAATTGAAATAAAATAAAATAAAATAAAATAAAATAAAATAAAATAAATAAACTCCGTAAAAAAGTTTAAAACTCAATCAACATTTTATGAATAAAATCAAATATAAAATTTGATGGCGGAAAGTTTCTAGGAGAAGTGGAGGAGACCTTAAATTTTTTTCAAATTTTAATCGTATATTCTAAAAAGTACTTTTGATGTTGAATACTTTTAAAATAAGAACATTCGCCTAAACAATAATATAGGGGATGGAATACTTTTGAATCATAAATGTTTATGACACTGTGAAATTTTAGATAAATCGTATGTAAGGATTTGAGATAATTGAGTTTTTATTTTGTACTGAGGAACTTAAACAAATTGCTCGGAACAAAAACTCACAACTTTTGATATGGCCACGACAAAAAATTACGCGGCCAGGAAATTTGTTTTGCAATAAAACTATATACGTTCGAGTTGTGTGGCATGTGGCACCGTCTTCTTGAAACAACATATTCTCCAAGTCGTATTCTTCAACACCATGCACAAAAAAGTCGGTTATCATGTGACCATAATTTTTTTTTTTATATTATACGCGCACTCAAGGGGATATGAATACCCTTATGATGATTAATCACACTGCGAGCAATTAGGAAGGGAAGATAGGATTAGAAAGGAGATACCGATGCACATTGGTTTTGAATGTCTGCACATTGTAATGAGTGGTAAACATTGAGTCTGGTAAAGCATTCCACATTCTTGTAGTGCGACTAAAGAAAGAATCTCTGTACTTTACAGTACGCCCGAAATTGGGCTCAAGGGTAAACTGATGAGCATTCCTAGAAGAACGGGTATTACGGTTGAATTGTTTGAGGGGAGGAATGCAACTGGCTATTTCATTAGAGCATTGTTTATGAAAGTAGCGATAAAATAATGACAGGCATGATACCTTACGACGGTGCTCGAGAGATACAAAAGTTTCAGTTAGACAACGATCACCTATCATTTTTAGAGCTCTCTTTTGAATTC
Organism: Eupeodes latifasciatus; assembly: GCA_920104205.1. Lineage (NCBI taxonomy): Eukaryota > Metazoa > Arthropoda > Insecta > Diptera > Syrphidae > Eupeodes > Eupeodes latifasciatus. The sequence goes on along the minus strand of OV049924.1, from coordinate 209,320,089 downwards.
TGTCTAGGAGACTCAAGTAGGTTATAGGAGCACCTGCCCATATATGGGAATTGTACTCGAGTTTTGGACGAATATAGGCTTTATAGATTATAGCCAGATCAGAAGGGGTAAAAAACTTCTTGCATCTTCGGAGAAAACCTAAACACTTAGCAGCATTTTTGGCGATGTCAAATATGTGATCACTCCACAACAAGTGGTTTGTAATGCACATACCTAGGACTGATAGCTGTTCAGTCTCCTCGATGCAAGTACCACTCATGGATAGTGGCATTGGGGGAAGGTTACGCTTTTGAGACAGTAGACAGCATTGAGTTTTCGAAGCATTAAATTCTACACGGTTTTTGATTCCCCATTGGACAATGCTGTCAAGATCAGAATTTAATGAGCTTATCATGCGCTGCCGTTGGTAGTCCACATCCGAAGAACAAGGATGAGAATCTAAAAACGAATATGAGAAGCTGAGGGTACTGTCATCAGCGAAACAATTAAGTGGGTTAGAAGTTTCAGACAAAAGATCATTTATAAAAATAAGGAAAAGTGTCGGAGACAAAACGGAGCCCTGGGGCACACCAGCGTTTATTTTGTGGATATCAGATTTGAACCCGTCCAATACTACTTGAATTGAACGGTCCGAAAGGTAATTTCTAACCCAACGAAGAAGGGACTCATCAATACCAAATGCACGCATTTTCGATAAGAGAGCTTGGTGCCAAACTCTATCAAATGCCTTTGAAATATCAAGTTCAATAATCTTACTTTCTCCAAAACGATGTAAAGATTTGTTCCACTGTTTGGTGAGATAAACCATAAGATCACCAGTGGATCTATTGCAACGAAAGCCATACTGCCGGTCATTAAGAAGCTTCCGTTCTTCAAGATATTTCTTAAGCTGAAAATTGATCAGCGTTTCCATGACCTTGGAAAGAAGGGACGTAAGTGCAATTGGACGATAGTTAGATGGTGAGGAGGATTCGCCTTTTTTAGGGACAGGCTGGACAAATGCAGTTTTCCATCCACTCGGAAAGAGACCTGTAGAATAGGACAGATGAAAAAGCTTACGCAGTGGTTTTGCCAGCGTTGAAGAACACCTCTTCAGAACAATAGCGGGGATACTATCCGGGCCAGCGGATTTGTGAATGTCAAGATTTTTAAGGACTCTAGTAAGTGAACGAGCGCGAAAGAAGATTTGTCCCATAGAATCGTTTACGCTTTCAAGTACAGGCGGAGTCATGTCACTCATTGGCAGCATCGAATTAACAGCAAACTGTGCTGCAAGCGAATTGGCTTTATCAATCGAGCTTACGTAGGGAGTGTCATTGGAATTTTTTATTTATTTATTTATATCTTTATTAACAAGTAAATAAATTACAATGCTAATACTAAGCGAGCTTTAGCTACCATGACTACCAGCTCGGATTAATACTACAATAAGATTAATATACATTACATTATACAATACGGAAATAAAAGTTAGGTAGTTTTAAATTAACAATTCATTTTCAAATAAAACTTTCTAAATTTAGTTTGCATATTATCTTGTAAGTATGGTTGATGTTTTCTTCTGATGGGTTTTTAAGTAGATATGTTAAGGATGAGTCGGGAAGTACTGTTTTGGTTACTTGTTTAATCTTAGAACAATCATAGACGAGGTGTTTAATGGTGATTATGTTGTTTGTGTTACAGAGATGACAGTTTGCTGGCTCGGTTCTTGTCATGAGATGACCGTGGGTAGTATAAGTGTGGCCCAATCGCAGCCGAAGATATATTTTTATCTTTTTTCCATGAGCATTGGGTAGGAAAAATGATCCGTTGGGCGTTTGGATTAATATGAGAATAATGATGTACATATTGCATCCAATCGTCATGAAGTTTCTCGTTCCAATATTTATTAATTTCTTTTCGCGTGTCTTTGCTGTTTGGAAAGTAAAACGTATATAGTGGTTCGCTTGTTGCCGATTTAGCAGCTTGGTCTGCTGATTCGTTGCCTTTTATTCCAACGTGTCCTGGAATCCACATAAGCTTAATTTTGTCCTTGCTGCCAATTAGTTTGTTGCGAATAATCTCCGGTAAGAGGGTTCTATTGTCAACATTACGCACTGCTTCTATTATAGAGAGACTGTCAGAGCAGATAATTGTTTTTTTCGATCCTGAAATTTCAATTGCTTTTAGAACAACCATAGCTTCGGCTGAGAAAACAGAAGCAGAATGTCGAAGGAGTCCTTTTGAGATTATAGTACCGTCCGTGGTGGAAACAGCAAATGCTGTGCCGAGATCATTTTTAGATCCATCAGTGAAGATGAAATTAAAATTGTGTTGTTTTTTTGTATCCATAATTTCAAAGAAGCTTTGTTTATAATGCTCGTTTGAGGTTGTCAATTTTGGTAAGCAGGTGAGTTGTGTATCTAGACAGTCTTTTGGCAGGGTCCAGGGTGGTTTGGCGGCAGGTCGAATGACATTTTTCAAAATTGGGATGTTCATTTGTTTTGAAAATTGTATGATATTGTAAAGTGTTGACGGGGTCTTAGGAATTCTTTTACGGCTTAAGCATTGCCTAGCATCAATCGACACAAGACAACTATCGGATGTAATTAATCTTTGAATGAGAAGCGATGTAAGGAATTGAACTCTTTGCTCTATGGAAGGAAGACCAGCTTCAGTTAACATGTTTTTAATGGGCGTAGTTCTAAATGCTTTAAGGCTCAGTCGAATAGCATTGTGGTACTGGGGTTTTATTATATTCAGTGAAGAGTTTGAACATTTTCCATAAATACTGATTCCATAATCGATTTTGGCAAGTATGGTTGATCTGATGATACTTATTAGTGAGTTAATGTGAACTAAACTGTTTTTACATGATAAATACTTTATAATATTAAGTCTGGTAGCCAAGCTTTTTTTTAAATACAAACAGTGCTCCTTAAAATTAAATTTACAATCAAATGTTATACCAAGCAAACAGAGTTTATTTACATTTACTATAGAATTGAAATTTGAACATAAAACGATATTTTTGAACAACTAGTTTTTCTACAGATATGTAATATTTTACTTTTTTCGAATGAAATTCTTGAACCGGAATAAGAACACCAGGTTGAGATATCTGAAAGAATGTTTGAAAATGTAGAAGCAGTAGTTGTGAGATCTTTGCATTTAGTAAACAGCGTTAGATCATCTGCATATAAAGAGTGTTCCAAGCTTTTATATCTTTTTATAATTTCGCTCAGATCGTCAAAGGCTATTATAAAAAGAACAACTGAGAGAGGAGATCCTTGCGGGATTCCGTTCTCAAGATTTTTGACAGATGAATATATATGACCTAATTTGATTCGAAATTGTCGGTTACTTAAAAATGATTTTATCAGATTACAAATTTTTGGCCCTATTTTCCATTGAGTAAGGTTTTTAAGAATAATATGAATTCCAATTCTATCAAAGGCTTTTTCAAAGTCTATTGACAGAATTGAAACATGGTTTCTAGTCGATAAAGCGGATGAAACATAGTAATCAATGTGCAGTAAGGCATCAATTGTAGAATGTTTTTGTTTAAATGCCACTTGATTTGGACTAAGAATTTTTTTTTATCTAGGAACCAAAATATCCTCTTTGATATGATTTTTTCAAATATTTTACCAGCGCATGGAAGTAAGGATATTGGACGATAGCCCGATATTTCAGTGGTGCTCTTATTGGATTTTGGGATTGGTATGACACTGGCTGTTTTCCATACTTGTGGTATGACTGCGTTGTTAAGAATTTCATTATAAAGATATAGAAACCTTTGTTTTAAATCCATTGGTGCATTCTTTAGCATTGTGTAGGAAATCCTGTCAAAACCAGGGGTTTTTCCTTTTGCGGAACGAAGACAGCTTTCTAGTTCTATTAAATTAATAGGAAGTTCAATGTGTTTTGCTGTTGAATCAGTTTCATAGGTTGGAGCGAAGTTGTTCATTATTTCTTGTTTTTACATAATGAATTCAGGGGAAAAGTTTTGGTCCTTGGAATAAAGTGACCACGTTTGAGCGAAGTGCTCTGCAATTTAAAGCGGACATGTTAAATTTTCAGTTGGAGTTCTTATGGTTTTTACTAAAAGATTATTGTAGTTGCCTGTTAATGACTTAACGTCAGCCCAGAGCTTTTTAGAGCTGGAATTTGGGTTAATGTTTTCTGTAAATTTTTGGAAACATGAAGCTTTGGCAATTTTTGCTGTTTTCCTAAAAACTGCATTGGCTTTGCGAAAAGCTATGAGATTTTGATCTGATGGATATTTTTTTAATTTTTTCCAGGTATTTTGTTTGATTGCTCTGAATTCTGCAATCTCATTATTCCACCAGGGGACATTTCTATGTTGTTTTGGTTTGTAATGCGTTTGGGGGATAGCTATGTTAGCTGCAAAGCGGATGGATTTTTGGATAATAGCTGTTTCTTTGTTAATGTTAAGCGATTTTTTTTTTGTCAGCTAAGAAGTTGGACACTTCAGATTGAAATAAAGTCCAGTTAGCTCTATCAGTTTGGAATTTTGGAAGAGCTTTTGTATTTATCAGTGGAGTTTCAAAAGTTAATGTTGTTACAATTGGGAAGTGGTCACTTCCATGCAACTCAGGAAGCCTTGACCAATAGGAGTTGGGACAGATTTGAGGTGATACAAAAGTTAAATCGACATGGGTAAATATATTATGAGTAGAGAAATGCGTAGGTTGCCCGTCATTTAATAGAACAAGGTTTGACGTGTTTAGGAAATCTTCTACTATTCTACCACGGCTATTTTGAGAAGGTGAACCCCATAATGGATTCCATGCATTGAAGTCTCCTGTGAATATAATTGGTGTTTGGAAGCAGTTGACGATGTCTTCCAAATCTGAGGCACTGAATGCTTGATCTGGATGAATATATACTGAGATTATTGTAATTTTAATTTTGAGCTCTATTTCAACTGCTATAGCTGGGAGTCTAGAATCAATATTTTTGAAAGTATGAGGTATGGATTTGTGTACTAGAAGACCTACACCTTGAGTCGAAGAGGTATTGGAGGGTGAGTTTTGAAAGTAAGATGAATAATTATTCTTGGGTGGTTGTGGTTGAAAGTTGAATTTAATGTGGGTCTCTTGAAGAGATATAATGGCGGGGTTTGTTTCATTAATAAGGAGTTGTAGTTCGTGATAGTTATTGAAGAAGCCATTAAGATTCCACTGGAGGATCTTAAACATTGACTTTGTTTTGGGTTCAGAGTTTTGTACATCGTAATTTGAATTATGCCGTGACAAAACTGTGTTGGAAAGATTGCGTTTGTTCGAGATAGTAATATGACTCTGCAGTCCCGATGTTGAAGCGCTCAAGCTCTCTGTGGAGCTTGGGCGATTCAATTCCGGGACCGCAGAGTCAGATTGGGGAGCGTCATTATTGTTTTTATATTTCATCTTCATCTATTTCTATAGGTGTCGTTTGTTTAATTGAGTTAAGAGATTGAGTATGAGTATGACTAGATTCTGAAACTGTGTTTGTTTGAGAGAATTTAGCGCCTATTTGGGTAGAGGCACTATTTTTTTGTGTTTGAGTTGAAATGGGAGTTTTATGAGTAAATGGAGGATTAGAAAAGTTTGTGTTTGAGTTATGAAGTGGAGAGTTCGAGTGATTTAAAAATGTTCTGGAGCTGTGGGAGAGGTTTGATGGTTTGATAGTGGAGAGTGAATTGAGAGAATCAGTTTCATTGTTTTGTGTGATTGTTGAGTGGTTTTTGATTTGATTGTTTTGAATAAGTGGGAGTTGGGAGGTTGAGGCAAGAGAAGATGAGGTATTATTGTGGACTGGAGCCCGCTGTTGGTTGGTAGGGGGGACGAGACTGGAAGCAGTTGAGTTGGACTCGAGTGGTGGATTAGTTTTTTCTAGTGTGGTAGATTTTGTTTCTATTTTTGTATTTTCAGTAGGTTTTAGTTGAGATGAACTGTTTATTACAGAGGAATAAGAAGAGGAGAGAGTTGTGGGGCGATCTCGTTCGTTGTAAATTTGCCTTGCATCAGCCATGCTACACTTTTTGACAGTTTTTATTTTGAGTATTTCTTTAGCCTGTAAGTAACGTGGACATTGCCTCGAAGACGAAGGGTGTGGTTCAGAGCAGTTGGCGCAGAATATACGTGTACAATCAACAAGGGAATGAGGGGGTAAATTGCAAGTGACACAAGAAGTTTTACCTTTACACCATTTATAAGTGTGCCCAAGCAGCTGACAATTACGGCAGCGCATCGGGTTGGGAAAGAATTCCTCGACTTTTACGTGTTCCCAGCCAATATGAAGTGAAGTGGGAGGACGGAAGAGGTCAAATGTAAACAACACCAGGCCTGTACAAACCGCTATGGGCTTGCCTTCCTTATCTACTGATGGCTTAGTAAATTTATATACACTTGTGACGCCTTGTTCTTTCATTTCATGGACAATTTCGTCTTCCGAGACATTTATGAGACAGGGTGCGTAGACTGTACCTTTGGATTGATTGAGGTTGGAATGAAGTGTCACTGATATTGGACAAAGGTTAGAAAGCATTTTTTTTTGATAGGAAGATCTCGGCATTTTTTTTTGATTTTGTTAAGATCAATAAATTTCCATCGCGCAGTTGAGATATGGACTCATAACCTGTGCTTTTGCTATCAATTGCTTTTTTTACCACAAATATGCTAAAGGATGTCAGTTTTTTGTCTGGGTCTGAAGGTGCGATTACAATGAATTTGGGGTTCGACAAGTTAGAACTAATTGGTAGGGATGTGTTTAAATCCAGAGGTGATAAGGTAGTAGTAGGTCTTTTTTTCTTACCGTGTTTTCGTTCGGAAAGGATCTCTAAATCGAGAATCCCAAACCGACCACTCGAATGACCACCTGGCCCAGGGCCCATGATTTAAAGAAATTTTACTCACTTGTTGATTTGATTTTTTACCTACTAAGTAAATTAACAAAAAATATAACCAAAGAAAAATAGAGGATAAATTAAAAGCGAAGAGAATTCACTATAAAGAAAGCAGGTAATCGTATACCGCCGAAAAAATATGAATATAACAAATCACACAGGGGGTTAACTGACCGGCTTGAAGATTAGTCGGTGACTGGTGTGTCATTGGAAACGAGCGTAGGAACTAACGATGACGTAGTGTTGCGCACATTTTTTACAAATGACCAGAAATTTTTACTACTATTGGGACATTGTAGTATTTTTTGCCGTAATTTCTGATCATGTAAAAATTTAATGCGTCGTATATGTCCGTTACAGGTCTTTCTAGCTTGTTTGAACTTATTCCGGTTTTCCTCAGTTGGGTTGGCTTTGTAATTCCGAAAACTTACATTTTTGGTCCCAATAACCTCTTTATAGCTCGAATCAAACCATGAGTTTTCTTTGGGTTTGATAGATTTTACCCTATTGGGGATAAAATTTCTCATTCCACAAAGATTCAAGTTTGTAATCATATCTGCACTGGAATCCACGTCACTATCGAGGAAGCATAGTGACCAGTTAAAGTTCCTGAAGAATTCATTGAGACCGTCCCAGTTGGCTTTCTCATATTGCCAAACGGTTCTCGTAGGTGTTTTAACTTTAACTGGTTTTTTTTTTGGCATGAGAAATTTGCAGATATGACACAATGGTCTGATGTGCCTAGAGGCGATAATACACTGACAGTATATTTATTAGGATCAGAAGTAAGAAACAAGTCTAGAGTGTTGGCGGATTGACCTGCAACGTCAGGAATCCGAGTTGGCTCGTCAACTAACTGAGTCAGGTGGTTTAACTCAGCAAAAATCTCGACATACCTTCCTTCGGATGTTGTCTGACCAGAATAGCGCAGCCACGAAGAATTGTGTACATTGAAATCGCCCGTAACAACGATCTCACTGTGCGGAAAATGGGATAAAATTCTCTGGATAGAGTCGGAAAGCGCATCGAATTCGTTAGAAGTCGAATTGCTATCCAGGCTTGGGCTGCGATAAATAAAACAAGTGTGAATGATGCGCCTTTGGACGGTGAATTTAAACCACATATAATTAAAATTTGTGTTGGCGATCAGTGGTTTCACCAACCTGAGTTTCGCTTAGTGCCAAAACAGCTGGCCTGTTCAAAACAGTATGAACGTATGCATCATTGAAATGTTTTCTAAGCCCACGAATGTTGCTATACTGAACACAAAACTTACCAGCCATCACAGTACACAAAAACACAAAAAAAAAACAGAACAAGACAGTTATCTATGTAATAAATTTAATTTGGGTACCAAAACTTTTCAGTTACAATTTACCATTAGTGTTATGCCTTAATGGTAAATTGAAACTAATCCGCTCCTGAACCCCAAAAAAAATTTAACCGCAATTTATCAAGTAATTGTTTTACATAGTCTACTACCGCACTGTATATTATGAATATAACAAGCAGCACTTGCAGTGGCTATGCAAAACAATTGTGAGCGAAGGTAGAACAGAGAGGGAGGGGAGCACAAGGGAGACTCGCTGCGTTGATTTTTTTAAAATTTAAATTAATGCACTGAGAACTTTTTCGTGAAATGTAGGTATTTATGTGTAATTTTGATTTTTGTATGTTTGGGCTATTTTTTTTGTTAGCACTCGCGGCGCGTTGGTTTATTTGTTTGTTTTGTTGTTTTAATATTAATTAATTAAGTTTGGGGGAGGGCAGTAATTAAAAAACTATTTAACTTTGTTTATTTTTTGTTGTACACACAGCAAGAGATGAATGTACTACGCTCCCACGCGTGCGCTCACGGTGGGATGTAGATCGGCACTTCAATGCCGAATTGACGATGACAGACGTTCCATTGTCGTTTTCGAAGAAGTAAGGTCCAATCACACCTCCGGACTAAAGAGCTCACCAAACAGTGACATTTTGTGGATTTAATGGCTTCTCTTCAATTACTTGATGATTCTCAGAACCCCACCCAAATACGACAATTTTGTTTATTAACATACTCACCGAGTGAGAAGTGTGCTTCGTCGCTGAAGAAAATTTCTACGACGTTGTGAATGCTGGCTTCAGTTGTTGTGTGAGCTGGACTTTATATTGATGTAGGTGTAGATCCAAATGCAAAATACGCTATAATGTGCCATAAGACAGTCCTAATTCCTGAGAACGACGAGGAATAGACACAATGGTCTCTTCGGTAACACTTTCACTTATAACAGCGATATTTTTAGTGATACGAGCGAAACGAAGATTTACAGGCCTTACAATATCTGTAACCAATCCAGTCTCTTCAAATTTCTTCACAATAACTAAACAAAACTAAAAACATAAAACTAATATTAAAATAGATTTCCAAAATGTATAATAACCCGTGGCATGATGGTTAGTGCTTTGGACTGTTAGGTTAGAGGTCTTGATGGGTTTAATCCCTGCCTGTGTCATCTAAAATTCTGAAAGCAGCAACTTTGATTTGCACAAGAAAAAAAAAGTTTTGTTACAATATTGAGTTTGTATGGGAATGGATAAGTTTTTAATAAAACGAAATAGTGAATTGGTGTAATTTTGGAAAAAAGCTTTACTTTGAAGTTCTCAAACGTTTACAGAAAATAACAAGTTTTGATAAATCTGAGCTTAATACTTAGATCGGGACCGTTTCAAGGAACACTTTCTCATACCTAACTCGTTTTTGAAAAAAAAAACATAGAATAAAAGAGTTTTGAAATTATATTCATCAGTTGAAAATCATAATCCAAAATGGGAGTAAGATTTACAAAGATGTAATAATTAGGGTGCATAAGTATAAAACCATGTGTGCAGACGCTTAAAAATTATTTTAATTTTAATTTGCAAACTTCCGTCTTTTTTAAGCTTTAGTATTTTGTATAGTTATGACGATGTTCACGTTCACGGCCCTTTGTGTTTATTTTTAAATCCTGCTTGAATGTACCTATAGAGTCACACGTACAACTAATTCAAATTTATATTTAATTCCCTTCGAATGGGATCATAATTTCTAGTTATGATAATTTTATTGTCCTATATGGGTTGATATCAAACACGTGTTCCTAGTTTTATTTTACAATTTAACTTTCTTAGAATACCAACGACTTTTGGTAAAACCGGAACAATAAGAACTCGTACTATAGGTATCGGTACCTATAGAGGAATGTATTGCATGTTCCTTCTTTTACTATTTCATAATTCGATAAAACAAGAATTCATTCAACTTTAAATAAAAACATGATACCAGGTCCTATACACGTTGTCGTTGAGCAACAGCGAGAGTCGAAAATTTCCCAAAAAAGGATAACTCAGTTTATAAACAGATATAAAGGTAACCTTGCTGTTTTTATTCTTTTCAAACAATTGTAACAAGAATATACATACATATAAAAATCCAAATAACATATAATTCCAACACAATAATATCAAATTCAGAGTTGATGTATTATATTGCGTCTTCATAAATACTTTTGTTATCCTTCCGCGGATGTGCGTATTGATGTCTTATCCTGTTGCTTTTACTCATGCTTTTCGTTTTTCTAGTGTATTGAAAAATTTAAGGGTGATTATCCTACATCGCATAGCGTCAAAAAGACGATGATGACGAATATCGGTGTCAGCAAAAGGAATCTTTTCAAGAATCATCGCACCACAAACCCATAATAGCCATGCAACCAACCCTTCGTAGAAATATATCAAGGTTACGTAATTGAATGCCTTTTCCATAAGACGCAAAAGAAAGGAATACCTATTTCTAACAAAAAATAAAGGGGGACATCCCTTTTATTGGCGATGTGCTGGTTGATATTTAAATTCTGTAATAACATGAAATGACTTTCAATCCGTTTCGTATGTATGTATATACATATATGTATATCATAAGAGAGTGAATTACCAGCCAAGGGCAATATAAAATTACGCATCAACGATTCTCACGCTGTGCGGTTTCCATATTCCTTACAGGAACAAGTTATTATATGCGTTTTTAAAGAATATCTTTCTATACCTCGTAGTTATCCATTTTATTCTACTCAATTTTTATTGCGACGCGATTTTGTATAGGTACTTTAAAATCGAAAGTTGAAGAAGAGGGTTGATTTGTTGCGTTTAAACTTGTTGATTATTTTTAGCTCAATATGCGTAGGTATTTCCAAATAACGGGTGTTTTTCTAGACGTGTGGTTTTCAATCTGGCAAAAGTTTGTTCACAGTTGATCTTTTTGACAGCTGTCACATGAATTATGCTCAGTTTTGGGTTACCGTGTTTTAATGAATAAACTAACCCTGACTAACGGACCAATTACAACAACGTCCTATGGGAAGTTAATAATGATTCGGTTAACACGACTTATAAATTTATTGAAGGAAACTTTTGCTGAGCGTATTATCTCGTAACGTGGGCCTGTGGCGTGACCTCCAAGATTGTGCTATTAAACACCGCTAGATTTTGTTTGTACATATATACATATGTTAAGTTGCTTGTCTACGCAGATAAACCCGGACAATTGACGCCTTGGAAGAACATATTCGGCGTGTTATTGCTGACATACAGCTCCAGAGTGGCCCCATACTGCAAAAAGAGGTTGGAACTTTAGTCTCTCGGCTTGCAGTTATTCGAACCAGCCGCGGCGGCCACTTGCCCGAAGAAATGTTTGGAACATAATTACAAAACCTATATCTTTATAATAAGGCTTAGTTCCTTGAAAAAAACACCCTCTATATTTATTTTAGTAATCTTTTCCCAATAAGATATAAACTTTCTTTAAGTGAAACTTATTGAGCCATAAGATTTTCTTATGCGTAGAATGTGCTGAATTTTTCAGACCAAATTACGCTTGATATGTCAGTTAGAAATGTAATCTAGCTGCATTTTTGAAACCATAAAGATAGAAAAACGTATTTGCTTCCTAGAACTTTTGCGTTGTGTGCCATCTTGAATTGATTTGTTTTCATCTTTAAATTTTGAAACCTATATCTCAAGGATTGATATTTTTCAAAAGCATGTTTCAGAAAATATAAAACTGATCGTTTAAAATGTATGAGATTCTTTAATTAAAATAATAAATAAGAATGATGTTACTCTTTAAAATCCATAGAGGGGTACATATGGAGTCCAATAATAAAAGAGCACTCAAATCCTAAAATTTATTCCAAAAACCACAAAAGAAAAATTTCAAAAAGTGCCTCAGGGTTGCAACGAGTAAATTAGCGATTTAATCAACTTTATTTGCTCAGTGTTGTCTGTAACTCCAAAAACTTATAAAGGCCAGATATTAATTAAAAATATTAAAACTATTTCCCTCTTCTGATACTGATCCAGGGGTCGACTTATGGATTTTTGAAAAAAGCTTCAGAAAATAAATTATCTTTGCATGTATGGTAGACATATTTTGCTATAAGGAAAAGATATTAATTCCGTTATAATTTTATGCATCAAAGTATAATGCTTTCAATATCTGCTAAATTCTTTAGAACAATCAATGTTTTGCTACAAAAAATACATCTAAAAGTTGGTAAGAATTGACTCGAAAATCTAGCAACAATGAAAGATATTCCCATCAAGTTATTTGTTTCTTATTAAAAATAGTGCGGCAATATTTTAAACCGGGAGAGTACGATAACTTTGGCGACAAAGTTTAATGACGGATTTGTATAGAACAGTTAAAAACAAGCATTGTTTACTATAGGAGGGGGGTCTATCTCTCACCGTTTAGGCGGTAGGGGCAGTTTAAAAAATATGTACATTAAATGGAAAAAAAAAATAATTAAAAAATAACGGTAATACTTATAATTAAGTATTATACCTTTTTTTAAAGCCAACACTTTTGTCTATTAGCATGTTTTTAAATCAAGTCAAAACTATGCATAGTTTTTGAAAAAAATTGTTTTAAAGTCAAAATTTGTGCAAAAAAAAGTTAAAAAAAAGGTTTAAAGTGTAATTTTTCAAAACTTTCAGATTATCTACTATTTTTTTTTTTTATAATTCATTACTCTTATTTGTTTTTGATCAAAAACTGAAAACTAGATGACTTGATGTCTTCTAGTTCTTGAGAAAATTGAAAATTACCAAAACAAAATATTTTAATTAAATTACTTTTTCCTTGCTTAAGTATTAACGTAGTCTTATTTTGATAGTAATAATCGAATATGGATTAAGATATACCTAGGGTAAATTAATTTTTCTTAAATCCAGCTTATTTAAATGCAAAAGAAACTTTGCATGCACCCCATCTTGCACCCAACGCACCTTGCACCCTCCCCACCTTGCACGCACTCCAACTTGCACCCAGCCCAAATCCTATAGTGTGCCCAAGCAGGGGGGTTGCAGATGCCACTGTTGCATACACCCAAACTCGCGCACACCTTACTGTTGCATACACCCAAACACGCATTACGCATACGCAAATACCATTATTACTATCAAAATAAGACCACTCAAGCAAAAAAAAAAGAATTAAATTAAAATAGTAGTTGTGGTTATTTTCAATTTTCTCAAAAACTAAAAGACATAAAATCATCTAGTTTTCAGTTTTTGATCAAAAACAAATAAGAGCAATAAATTCTGAAATAAAATCAATGGTAGATAATCTTGAAGTATTGAAAAAGTTACACTTTAAACCTTTTTTTAACTTTTTTTACTCAAATTTTGAGTTTAAAATTAAATTTTTATTTTCAATTTTCTCAAAAACTAAAAGACATAAAATCATCTAGTTTTCAGTTTTTGATCAAAAACAAATAAGAGCAATAAATTCTGAAATAAAAACAATGGTAGATAATCTTGAAGTATTGAAAAAGTTACACTTTAAACCTTTTTTTAACTTTTTTTACTTAAATTTTGAGTTTAAAATTAAATTTTTATTTTCAATTTTCTCAAAAACTAAAAGACATAAAATCATCTAGTTTTCAGTTTTTGATCAAAAACAAATAAGAGCAATTAATTCTAAAATAAAAACAATGGTAGATAATCTTGAAGTATTGAAAAAGTTACACTTTAAACCTTTTTTTAACTTTTTTTACTCAAATTTTGAGTTTAAAATTAAATTTTTCAAAAACTGCGCATAGTTTTGACTTGATTTAAAAACTGGCTAATAGAACAGAATGTTCGCTTTAAAAAAATGTATACAACTTAATTGTAAGTATCACCGTTATTTTTTAATTATTTTTTTCCATTTTAAATAATAACTTTTTTAAATTGCCCCTCCCGCCTAAACGGGGGGAGATAGACCCCCTCCTCCCATAGTAAAAAATGCTTGTATTTAGACCCTCTACCAAAAACCGTTATTATATCTTGGCGCCAAAGTTATCGTACTCGTGCCTTTTAAACGATTAAGTAAAATGTTAAAGCCTTTTTTAGCAATTTACTAAGCTTAAAAGATCATTTACCTAATTTTAAACGATTTTAACATTTTACCATCTTTTAACAATTTGCTAAAGTGAAAATCACGGAATTGCTACCTTAACTTTTAGCAATTTGCTAAATCCGTATGACATCTGTACAATTTTTCTTACACAGTGCAGTGGATGGAATGATCCAGTCAACAGTTGGGAATTCCAATTGAAAGGTCCGTTTGATCGTATTTGCTTTGTTTATTTCCACGAACTGTCACTTTTTAGACATGTTTGGATGGTCGTTTTTTAATAAAAGGCAATTTACTAGTTAGCAAAACGAAAAGAAAGGCTTAACATTTTGGAGTTCCTTAGTAAATTACTAAATATTTAGCAAATTACTTACTATGATATTGTTAAACCCTTAACAATAGGTTGTTTAAAATTTTGCACCATTGTTTTTAACATTTGGTAGAGTTTTTAGAAAAATCCAATTGTCAGATTTTTTTATATAAAATAAAAATCTACAACAAAATACTACACAACACTGGTAGAAATAGATTTTTGACTCGAATGTCTACAGAATTAATGCAATTGTTATTAAAATAAGTTTATTTTCTTAGAGAAATGCAATCGTCATTTTTTTATAAGGAATACAAACCATCAAAAAATTGGGTTTTGACTTTTAGTAATTTTTTAGAAAAATCCAATTAGAAACTTTTCTACAAAACACGAAAACCAACAAAAATTCAACTAAAGTATTATGAGAACAAAGAAAGATATTGACTTTAGACTCTTTTTATCTAACACAAAGTACTTTTTTATTTAACTTCAACATGCTTCAAAATAAATAAAGTGCACGACTGGGTCACACGAACTCGCTCATATTACCAACAAATTTGTTTACAAATGGTAGGTACTTCTATTTTAAAATGTACGTGCAAAATAAGTTTGTCTTCAAAAATTTAAATGCCAAATCCAAAATGCTTGGAGCGGATTTTTTAATGGTCGTAAAAAAATTATTAATATAAAAATCCAAAAAAAGCAATGACATTTTTAATCGTCAAATATTATATAAGAGTTAGTGCAGAAAATTATTGAAATCTTAAGAAAACATTAAAACAAAATAACGGTACTATGGGGTTTACACTTCTGAAGCAGTACAAAAATATTTTTTTTATTGAAAGAAGCTAATTTGAGAAACAAAAATTAAGAGAAAATGTATTAAAAATCTATCGGTTCGTTTTTGAGGAAACTCAAAACAGTTAAATTTTTAGTTTCCTCCCCAAATCATATAAAACAGGAAGTCCTCTTAATTTGAAAAAGACTATTAAAAGTCAAATAGTTTTTTCCTGAACACTGAAAATCATGAAAATAAATATAATCCAGCAAGTGTTCATATACGAGTATGCGTTTCACCCCGGTGCAATGGTTGGGCTCATCAGAAGATGACCATTACACCTTGTCTTGACGCATATTTTCCCGAATTAATCATCTTCTGATGAGCCCAACAATTGCACCGGGGCGAAACGCATATATGAAAACTTGCTGGATTATATTTATTTTATTTTCATGATTTTCATGATTTTAAATCATTTTATTAAAAATAAACAGTGTTCAGGAAAAAACTATTTGACTTTTAACAGTCTTTTTCAAATAAAAGCCATTAGCAGCCAATAAGTTATAGCTACAATTTATCTTCTCTGAAGACTTGTAGCAACCATTTAATTCGCAGTTGCTCTAAGTAGCTTGGATTATATGGTATCTCAATTAATTCGGGAAAATATGCGTCAAGACAAGGTGTAATGGTCATCTTCTGATGAGCCCAACCATTGCACCGGGGCGAAACGCATATATGAACACTTGCTGGATTATATTTATTTTATTTTCATGATTTTAAATCATTTTATTAAAAAAGTCCTCTTAAGATCTCTTAAAGCTATGTTTATTATTACGGGTTAAGCATTTTGCGGTTTCAAAAGTATAGGGCTGGAATTTGACATCTGTCAAGTTGTTAAACCAATTTATTTGTCAGTTGAAAGTCTGAAATTTACGAAAATGGATCGCTTAACTATCGCACAACGCATAAAAATTGTTAAAACCTACTACAAAAATGGTGATTGTGCCACAGCCACATATCGTGCTTTAAGAGGAGATTATGGTTTGTATTTTATGTTCACATTTTATTACGTGTATTAAGGTAAAAATAGTTTTCTTTTTTTCTAAATTCTGTAAGTGCGATGATAATAATTGTTATTGACAGTAAGGTATCCAATTTGTGAAAATGTTTTTAAACGTCGATATCAAAATCCTGGTATTCCTTAAACATTTTCTCAATATCGAAGACTTTCTTTGAAAATTCCTGTGTTGTATCATTAGGCCACATTTAAAGACATAACAATTAAATTTTATGTGTCTTCCCCAAATGATATAAAACAGGAAGTTCTTCAAAAATCCTTAAAAGCTGTGTTTATGATACGTATGTATGTGTAGTGCGTTACCACTTCTCAAAAAAAAGTGGAAGTAGATTTTAGGAAAAAAGTGAAGTAGATTGAGAAAAATGGAAGTAGATTTCAAAAATTAACTTTTTCATATTATTCTACATATTTTTAATTTAAATTTCAATGAAAAAATTAAAAAAAAACTAGAATTATTTAAGCCTTCATATCATATAATTCAATATGTTAATGTAACATTTCGTAAATTAATTCTTGGTTGTTGGCAACGAAAACGCAAACATTGGGCTCGTGTTGGTCAAATGAAATGACTTTAGGATGTTTTGATTGCAAAGGACGAGTTCTACAAGAAATAGTTATTGTAATCGTAATACAATTTCAGTACATTAACAAACCTTTTATCTTTGTTTTTGGACAACTTGAAAATATCTTTTCATATTGAAAACAAAGAATCAAATCCAAAATAACACTAGAGCACAACTAAACACAAATAATAACAATAACGAACAAAAAAGAAATAAAATGCACGACTGGTTCGCATGAACTCGCTCTTGTACCCAAAAAAGTCTGTTTAAAACTATTTCCTGTATTTTAAGTATTAAAATGTACCGACAAAAAAGTTTGTTTTCAAAAATGGAAGTGTCATTTGATTTCTCAAAAAAAACCTTAATTTTTTTAAATTTTCTATTTGAAAATCGTTTTTGAATTTTAGTTTAAAAATATTTTTGGTATATAGCTTTCAACTTATTATTAGACGTCTTGCATTTCAATTTGGTAAAAAATGATGACCCATTTTCAAGATATCAAATTTAAAAAAAAAAAGAGGCTGGGATGCGACCCACACTGATAACTTCCCATCCCGTCTGTCGATTTGTTTTGCTTAAAAGTTTGTCTATATGTATCAATTTTTACCAAATTTGCGTACTATTATTTGTAGATTTTATTTTTTTATGAAAAAACGGACTGTTAAATTTTTATAAAAAAAAATAACTGAATATCGAAAAAAATATTTTCTGTGAAATAAAATAAGCTTGAAGCCAATATTTTTAATTTTTGAAAAGCTATTTTTTTTTAGGTTTTTATTTTTTGTAAAAGAAACTGTCAATTCGATTTTTCTCTAAATTTTATCGAATGTTGAAAATAATATTTCTTATAAGATAAAATTAGTTTGAAGCCAATGTCTCAAATTTTTGAAAAGATATTTACGTCGAAAAACAATTTTTACCAACTTTTGTAAAATTTTTTTTAGGTTTTTAATTTTTTGTACAAAAGCTATCAATTCGATTTTTTTCAAAATTTTACTGAATGTTAACAACAATATTTTTTTGAAAGATTAAAGTAGTTTAAAGCAATATCTCAAAGTTTTGAAAAGATATTTGAGTCGAAAATCAATTTTTACCACCTTTTATAATTTTTTTTTAGGTTTTTATTTTTTGTAAAAAAAACTCTCAATTCAATTTTACTAAAAAATTTTCCTAATGTTGAAAACAATATTTGTTATAAGTTAAAATTAGTTAGAAGCCATTATCCAAATTTTTTGAAAAGATATTTGAGTCGAAAATCAATTTTTACCAACTTTTGTTAATTTTTTTTAGGTTTTTAATTTTTGTACAAAAACTGTCAATTCAATTTTTTTAAAAAATTTACTGAATGTTGACAACAATATTTTTTGAAAGATAAAAGTAGTTTAAAGCCAATATCTCAAAGTTTTGAAAAGATATTTGAGTTGAAAATCAATTTTTATTAACTTTTATTAATTTTTTTTATGTTTTTATTTTTTGTAAAAAAACTGTCTATTCGATTTTTCTCAACATTTTTCAGAATGTTGAAAACAATATTTCTTATAAGATAAAATAAGTTTTAAGCCTTAATCTCAAGTTTTTAAAAAGATATTTGAGTCGAAATTCAATTTTTACCAACATTGAGTAATGTTTTTTTTAGGTTTTTATTTTTTATAAAAAAAACTGTCAATTAGATTTTTCTCAAAATTTTATCAGATGTCAAAAACATTATTCTTCGTTGCACAAAATTATTTTGGAGATGAAATCATATTTTAGTCGTAAAATTTTCGAGGTGACAAATTTTTTTTCAGTTTTTTGATTTAGAAAAAAAACCGTTAATTGGAATTTTTTCCAAAAATATACTTGTTTGGTATCACGTTACTATATATGATATAAAATTTAATTCAAGTCTCTAGAGTTATTAGTTCATGAGGTATGTAGGGTTAACCAAAATGTTCACCTTTTTTTTAAACTGCTATAATAAAAAAAACCACCCACGCAATTTTCATCTTTCTGCCTTATTATCTGAATAACAAAATTTATTTGAAGTCGATATCTCTTCTGGTTCTTGAGCTATGGAAGACGAAAAAAACGTCGCGAACGTACAGACGTACGTACGGACGTACGAACGTACGTACACACGCACGCACAGACATCTTTCTAAAAATCTTTTATTTCGACTATAGGGACCTTGAAACGTCGAGAAATGTCAAAATTTTCAATTCGACAAATCGGACCCATTACAATAACTGCCTATGGGAAGTTAAAAATAATATTTGTTTTTAAATTAAAAATAAAAACAATGACATTTTTGGCAGAAAAAAATAGTTTAGTTTTTGAGAAAACTTAAAAACAAAATAACGGTTCTATCTGGGGTACCCTTCTGGAGCAATACAAAAATATTTTTTTATATTGAAAGAAGCCAAACTAAGAACACAAATTTTAGCAAGAATTTAAAAAAAATCTATCTGTTCGTTTTTGAAAAAATTCGAATTATCGATTTTTGACCGTACAAATTTGTATTGGGACTACTGTTATTTTTAGTTTGAAAAAAAAAAACAGGAAAGACATACATACAAAATCGGGGGACCCACTACCATCGTAATGTCATGCTTGATTAAAATCTCGAATTCGAATTTGTTTACGAATGCAAAACTTGCCATACAGGTCCTATATGTCGAAAGTAAAAATGACAAAAGGGTTTAACTAGAATACATTAGATAAAACGGAACCTCACCGCAAATGCAAACACTCAAGCGATTTTTAATTATCTAGAAAATTTTGAGACTACATACAAGAGTGATAAGGAGAAAAAAGGAGTAGATTCAGTCTATTTTTATTAAAATTGAAGTAGGTAGAAATACAGATCTTAAAAATGAAGTAGATTTCAATATTTTGATGATGGTACGAAGTAGGAAGTAGATTTTTAATTTATTTGAAAAAAAAGTAGAAATACTTCAATTGAAGTAGAGTGGTAACGCTGAGTGTACAGATGAGTGATGAGCCCTTATGAGCTGCTATGATCCTCCTAGTCACGTAACAAAATTGTAGGGATGAAGACAAAAATGAACATTTAACTCTTTTTCATTAAAATTATTATTATTATTTATTGAACTATATACATAAATGTACAAAACAATACTTAAAAGCTAATAGCTACCAGGGCTTCTAGCTAGTTTTCATGAAAATTATTTTTAAAAGGCATTCAAATTTCAAAATTTCCCATCCCTCTGTATAAACCTTAACAGTATTTGAATATAGGCTAAGACCTTTATATTAGTATGATGCTCTTTAGTTTTTATGATATTTACTTTAAGAAATTCGGCTAGTAGCACAGTGAGTCAACAGTTCTGTGTGAATTGCAGTGAAAATTTGTTCATTTAATTTTGTAACAAGTGTAAATAAGTCATGTTTTGTTTTGTTGAACCCATAAGCAAACATACAGATACAAAGACCTAAATCGAAATTCTGCTTTATAAATAAAGCCTGGATGGCTTTAAAATCTTTCCTTCTTCTTTTTAATGTTTTTTTTCCTTTTTGGAGGAGATAAAACACCTGTCGGGCAATTTATTTTGCGGACAGTTGCATGCAGTTTTGGGTTTTGCCGTTTGTGCGTTTGACCAGCATGTGAATCCTCCAACAGCCTGCATCATGGCTTCGTTATTGTACAGATCGATACCACATCTACATACCGCAATCGTTGCATGGTCAAAAGAAGATACTCGTACCATGCGATGCGATGCGATGTATGTGTGCTAAACAACTTATAGCATTTTTTGTTATAACCAAGACATTTATTTTTGGTTTTGCTGATGCTGATGTTTTTTGGCAAAACAAAAGTACCAATGATTTCTTAAGTTAAAACGAAGATGCGAATCGCAAATGGCTTATATTCATCACAACTTAGCTTATGATTGAAAATCTGTTAAAAACATATTTATTTTCTATATTTGAAAATTACATATTTTGTTTTTATTTTGAAGACAAAATATTGTACCATTATTTCAAACTGAAATTCATAAAATACACAACAAGCTTTTTTCCCGCTCCAGCAGTGACCCCATTAACCTTGACTATGACTCTGCTAATGATGATGCGCGGCGGCGGCGGCGCAGTCGCAGGCCCAGGCGCAGTCGCAGTGCAGTTGGCATATGTTATGGATATAAGGAAGGCATCTGAAACTTTGTGTTTCGGTTTGCTTTGTGAGTTTCGCTAACATTGGTCTGGTGGGTCTGGCTGATGGTAAAGTATCGGATGGTCAATAATCAAACAGAAAAGATCTTTCTCTTTTATGTTTTATTTTAGTTTTTTATTTTGTTTGTCAGGTTTTTTGGTGGCTTAATCACGTGTTTCACATGGTTCCTTTTAAAGACAGAAAATGACAGACATGAAAATGCTGTGCGAATCGATTTATTTGAGGAAGCTGCAATAAACTTTATGTCGATTAGTTTTTTTCGAACTTGGTTTAAGCTAAAATACGGGTGGGTAAAAAACTTTTAAATTGAATGTTCTTGAGCCATGGGAAAGACTTTGTTAAGGGTAACGATTTGGCAAATATACATCGTTCAAAGTTTTTGACTGTTTTGCTATCTGAGCATGATGAACACAGTCATTTGTAAAAATTAAGCAGATAACATAATAAGCTGGGAAAATTGGGTAAGCTCCAAATAATTGATTCATGAAATTTCCCAAGGAAAAACTTCGTTATTAAAAGATGCAAATTTTAAAATTAAGTTAATTTTATGAATTTAACAAATTTAAATTAACTTAAAAATTAAGATTGGGTTTGTACAAAAAAAATTCCCAATACAAATTTATGAAAAAGCCGAAGTTAAAAAAAAAACCAAAATTACTAAAATTAATAAACAATAATGGTTTTGAAACCCAGAATTCTGTCCCGTAATCCAAAATTTAAATTCAATCATTATTAATTTATATTAGTTTATTAAAAGATGATCAGGGGGCTCACACAAAGACGAGTTTTTGAAAACCGCTTAAAAATGTGCTCTAAAGAAGGCTTAAATACATTTCCATATTTCAAGGGAAATTGTGTTAAAACGTAGTTTGTTTCCAAAAACAACATATTTTGTTCTTGTTGGCATTCCTATAGATGCGAAGAACGCTACAAAAATATAGATGCAGAAACCCAGAAAATGAAAAAATTTACCAGGAAAATGTGATCTTTTTTGTAGGAAAATAACACGGAATCCATTATGATTTTCTGGCTTTTTTGGTATTTTTTCGGAATCTTTTTTTGGGAGACTTTTATAGTAACTTTCGTTATCAGTCTGCTTACTTGTAGATTGGAGCTGATGCTAGAAGACAAATTGTTTTGCGTGAACCTTTTGAAAATATTTAGATCTTAAAGGAGTCAATAAAACTTTAAAATTGTAGAGAAAAAAATGTTTGGTTCTTGAATTTGAGTAAATTTGTGCATTTAGGTACATAATCTCACAGATTACACGTTGCAGAATCTCTTTTCATTTCATTTATCGAGATATTCAATTATCAATTAGTTTAACAAAAGTGTCACTTTTGCTGTTTTTTTGTTTTTGTGACATTTATGTATGTATATATATATCGGGTGATTTTTTAAGAGCTTGAGAACTTTTTTTAAAAAAAAACGCATAAAATTTGCAAAATCTCATCGATTCTTTATTTGAAACGTTAGATTGGTCCATGACATTTACTTTTTGAAGATAATTTCATTTAAATGTTGACCGCGGCTGCGTCTTAGGTGGTCCATTCGGAAAGTCTAATTTTGGGTAACTTTTTCGAGCATTTCGGCCGGAATAGCCCGAATTTCTTCGGAAATGTTGTCTTCCAAAGCTGGAATAGTTGCTGGCTTATTTGTGTAGACTTTAGACTTGACGTAGCCCCACAAAAAATAGTCTAAAGGCGTCAAATCGCATGATCTTGGTGGCCAACTTACCGGTCCATTCCTTGAGATGAATTGTTCTCCGAAGTTTTCCCTCAAAATGGCCATAGAATCGCGAGCTGTGTGGCATGTAGCGCCATCTTGTTGAAACCACATGTCAACCAAGTTCAGTTCTTCCATTTTTGGCAACAAAAAGTTTGTTAGCATTGAACGATAGCGATCGCCATTCACCGTAACGTTGCGTCCAACAGCATCTTTGAAAAAATACGGTCCAATGATTCCACCAGCGTACAAACCACACCAAACAGTGCATTTTTCGGGATGCATGGGCAGTTCTTGAACGGCTTCTGGTTGCTCTTCACTCCAAATGCGGCAATTTTGCTTATTTACGTAGCCATTCAACCAGAAATGAGCCTCATCGCTGAACAAAATTTTTCGATAAAAAAGCGCGAAACACATTTCGAACCGAACACTGATTTTGGTAATAAAATTCAATGATTTGCAAGCGTTGCTCGTTAGTAAGTCTATTCATGATGAAATGTCAAAGCATACTGAGCATCTTTCTCTTTGACACCATGTCTGAAATCCCGAGTGATCTGTCAAATACTAATGCATGAAAATCCTAACCTCAAAAAAATCACCCATTATATATATATTATATTCCTGAAATTCGTGTTTAAATCTCAGTTCTAGAGCATCCAAAGCAAATTCACTTCAAAAAGTAGATTTATTAAATTTTTAAGATCTTAAAAGTTTTTGTATTTAATAGAAAATAATTTTTTTGTACCTATATATACGAATATTTTAAATGTGCAAAATTAAGGCAACTGCAGATGTATGAAAAAAGCTCTTGATATTGGATATAAATATGTATGTTAATGGATAAATTCCAAGTTACTTTCAATCCAGATTCTTAAAAATAAAGAGTATTTGCATAATAACCTCTCACGTACCCCAAACCCTAATATGTGGACCAGAAATATTTGTACACCGGCCGTTTTTCTGCGTGCTTACATAAATACCCAACAAATTAAAATTTAAAGAAAAGTAGTTTTTAGTAAGTTCTAATTTTCTCATAAATATAGTAATTTTCTAACCATCTACTTTCTTTTCAGCGTTCGATTAACTATCAAATTAATAATGATAATTTATTACTTAATTTTAAAAATTTTAAAAAACATGGGTCTGAACTTAAATTTTTCATTTTTCCTTTATTTTCAGTTTGTAGATACATTTTTTAAAATATAAATAATTGAATTTAAATTTTGGATTTTAGGACAGACTTCTGGCTTTCAAAACCGGTATAGGTCATTATTGTAAATATTTTGGTTGTTTTTTAATAAGTTAATTTTTTTTTCAATTTAAATATTACCATTCACCATTCCATGGTAAGAAATGCTTGTTTTGCCCCCCCCCTAAAAGAAACCATTATCGAATCTTGGCGGCCAAGTTAACGTACTCCCCCCGAAAAAAGCAATGAGCAATCTCCAATATCGATCGTAAAAGATACAATTTGGATCGTCTAACCAAAAAGCAGTCGTATTGAAAATAAACACTACATGCCGAAAATTTGTTGGACACATCAAAAAATAATATCCTGAGAATTTTAGCCCTTTATAGATATGGTATATTATCTCACCAAATATAGGGTTTTATTCTTTTAAAGTGAGCATTATCTCTATTTTTTCATAAAATCCTTGCTTTTCTGCTAATATCTCGGAAACGACAAGACCTAAAGAAAACAAACTTAAAAACAATTTGGTTAGGAGTTCAATTTCCTACAAAAAAGCTCTCAAAACCATACCGCTAAGAAGTCGTTGAAGTTTACGATATTTTAAACTTTCCATAGGAAGTTATTGTAATCGGTCCGATTTGTTGACGTTTCAAAATTCCTAGAATCTAAATCTAAATCTAAATTTTTAGAGAGATGTTTTGTGTGTACGTACTACGTTTGGGAAGGTTTTTTCGTTGTCCATATCTCAAAAACCAGTAGAGATATCGACTTCAAATAAATTTTGTTATACAGATAGTAAGTAAGTAAGTAAGTATAGATACAGATAGTAATACAGAAAGAT
Source organism: Eupeodes latifasciatus (assembly GCA_920104205.1). Lineage (NCBI taxonomy): Eukaryota > Metazoa > Arthropoda > Insecta > Diptera > Syrphidae > Eupeodes > Eupeodes latifasciatus. Next base: position 209,295,125 of record OV049924.1, on the reverse strand, counting down.
GTAGAAAGGCCTTTTAAAAAAATTGAGTGGGTGTTTTTTTTACTATAGCAATTTAAAAAAAGAGTGAACATTTTGGTTGACCAAAAATATCTCACGAACCAATAATGCTAGCGACTTCAACTAAATTTTTATATGATATATGTACATAATGTGATATGATACAAAACATGTATAATTTTAAAAAACAAAATGATTTAACGTTTTTTTCTTATAAATAAAAAAATACTGAAAAAAATTAATTGTCGCCTCGAATATTTTACAAACAAAAAATGATTTTATCTCCAAAATTATTTTATGCAACGAAGAATAACGTTTTTGACAACTGGTAAAATTTTGAGAAAAAATCGAATTCACAATTTAATAAAAAAAAAAATCTAAAAAAATATTACTAAGAGTTGGTAAAAATTGATTTTTAAATTTAAGATATTGAAAGAATTTAGTTTTCAACATTTAGTAAAATTTTGGAAAATATCAAATTGACAACTTTTTTACAAAAAATTAAAACCTATAAAAAAAAATTACTAAAACTTGGTAAACATTTATTTTCGACTCAAATATCTTTTGGAAAACTTAAGATATTGGCTTCAAACTAATTTCATCGTATAGAAAATATAGTTTTCGACATTCAGTAAAATGTGTATAAAAATACCAAAGTCAGTTTTTTTCATAACAATTAAAATCGACAAAAAATAATACGCAAAATGAGGAAAAATTGGTATTTGATTCTCGATATCTCTTGAATAAGTGAAGTCTTTGACAGTAAAATTCTTTCATTGTGTGCTAAATTTTGTTATTAACGTAAGATATTGGTCTTAGAAAATTCCAATCTATATTTGTTTACATAAGAAATACAAATTTTCAAGAAATGCTACAACAATTGGTAAAAATTGGTTTTCGACTAAAGATCTCGTTAAAAAAAAATTGATTTTGAAATCAAACTATATCATCATACGTAAAATATTGACAATTTTTTTTAAAAAAACACGAAAACCTACAAAAGCAACAAAAAACTGAGAGAAAATGTTATTCGGCTCAAGTATTAGGAGAACAAAGAAAGATATTGACTTCTAATTATTGATCTCACACAAAATATTGTTATAAATATTTTGTTAAAGTTTTAAGCAAGACAAATCGACTAACTAAACGAAACTATGTTTTCGAAAATTTATGGGATTTCAATGCCACTTAAACTTCAACGACTTAATATTTCGAAAACTAAAAATGCAGCTTTTAACTAGGAAATGTACCGAATTCCAAAAAGAAAATACTTACCACCCAATCTTTGTGACTATGATGGTTTTTTTTATGTTCGTAACAATTTTCTGATAATGATGATCTTTGTAATAGGGTTGATTACTTTCCAATAGTTCCAATATTCCGGCTTCATAAGCTAGTCTATTAATGTCTTTCAAAAGGATTTCATTGCAATTTTAACATGAAAAACATTGACTCCAAACCATTCTTTTATCATGTTTCGAGTAACATGTTACTGTAACAATACACTGACCTGCCAAATTAATGCGATGATTCGCTTACCATGTTTTTTTGTAACTGCTGGTTTTTAAACATTTATGGATAAATCTGCTTTAACCAGTTAATTAATTTTTTAGGAGAGCAGAAACGAGCAATGTCGGTTTTGATCATGAATCAGAGGCTGAGGTAACTCTACTCTACTGAGCTGAACAAGGAGCGTGGTTCTTACAGAGCTATTAGCAAGGGAAAATGCACAATAATTGTAGCTTTTAAATACTGTCAAGGCATCAAGAGGCGGAGGACTCCACCGAGCTGATATACATGACGAGTGATTTTTTAAAATGTTTTCTTCTGCTTATATACAATTTCATTTTTGGCATTTCATTTTAATATAACATTCTATTTATTTTATTTTGACGTTTCATTTTAAGGTTACATTTTTTTGCCAAAGAAATGCTTTGGCATTGCCAGATTAAAGTAATATTCATTTATACATTTTAACATCGACGACGCTCAAGAAGAACATCCAAAGAAAATGAAACAAATTCGTATATTCTAATAAAAGATTGTCTACTAGAAGCAAACACCTCCCTCCATGATTCAGCAGACACCTTATCAAAAAGAAATTTTGTTTTGATTATTAAAATTTGCCAGGTGGTTTGATAAACTCAGTTTTTTATTTAAATTGTGAACGATACGAATACAACTTATACTTCCTTCTCTTCGCTTCTATTTGTCAATTTATCAACATTATAGCACAGATAAGAAACTATACAGATGTCTCATCCCCATAGAAGAAAATGATGTCCCATATTTTGTTCACTACTCCTTGGCTATCAACTGACAAAAAGCTTTTTGTCAGTTCATCTTCAAGCACAAAAAGCTGTTTTTGATTGCACATATTAGCTTGCCAGTATGCCTGTTCAAAGCTATTTGTATAACTATAAAAAATTCTAAAGTTGTTTTTTCTCTCAAGTCAACGTCCATAGAGACAAAGAAAAAAAGAAACTGTTTTGGTTTCGATGATGTTTTGGTGCCGATGATGTTACCATATTTCAGTTGCTATTGTTCAAGCGATGTAGGTATTTTATGCTATTTATGCTATTTATTATTGAATATGAAAATAAAAACCATAGTTATTAATTTTCCATGTTATATTTTACTATATCAAATAAAACAATATACATATATGTTGAAAATACATTTAAGAAAGGAAGAGAAGATGAGTTAGGTGCAAGACATTTTAAAAATAATTTGTATGGATTCCTATGGTAACACTAATGCAAATTTACGTGCGCCGCTGGTGAGCGTATGAGGCTTAGTTTTGGTTGCCTTCCTTATTTTGATTTTTTTTGATACATATATTGAACGCATGTGTGTATGTCATGTATCCATAGATATATGTATGTATATGACAAAAGGGTAAGTTTCAATTTCGGTCTTTTTGTTGTTTGTTGATTGTTTCTTTGTTGTCCTATGCAAAACGTAAGTTGCGTATTTTGTGAACTTAAACAGGTGTAGGTAGGTACTCATGTAAATAATTTCGATACAAAAAGAGGCTCGGATGTGACCCACACTGATAACTTACTATTGATTCCCACTTAAATTTTTCAAAATTTATTTTTTTTATTTGGAAAAATTGTATTAGTAAGTAAGTATGCAAAAATATACATTTAAGCTGTTTTCTGTGGAAATAGATGTATCGAAAAGTTAAATTAATATATTTTGAAAGAAGTTTGGTTTCTCTCAAATAAACATTGTCTTAAATTGTTACAAAACATTAACAACAATATTTCTATGGGATGAAACAACTTTAAAGTCAATATCTTTCTTTATTCAATCTAATTTATAAATTCAATTAGGTTAATCATTTTTTTATTTTTTTTTTTTGCTTAAGGTTTTTAGTTTTCTGTAAAATAAAAAATTGTTGTTAATAACAACAATTTGTACAATTTCTTTCTTTCTTTTTTCTTTCTCCTTTACCCGATATTTCAGTTTAAGAATCAATTTCACGTTTTTTTAGTACTTTTTTTAGGTTTAAATTAAAGGAAAAAACTATCGGTTGATTAACTTTTTATTTTAAACTATATTTTAAACATTTTTTGTATTAAATTAAATAAGTTTGAAGTCAATATCTTTCTCTGTTTTTATATAGACCATAATGATTTATATTATTTAAATATTAACAAATTTAACCAAGATCCCTTAGAAAATTTATTTGGAAAGATAAGAGCAAGAAATGTTAATAAAAGTAATCAGAATGCTGCTGAATTTGGCTCCCTTCTAGCAAAAGTTATAGCTATGAAACTTGTATTCAAATCTAAATGTTCAAACTGTGAAGAAGACGATACAGAATATCTTAAAGTTGATTGGAATGCTATTTTACAAACCAATGCTGAGGAACAAATATCGATTTCGTATGAGCTACCGGAGAGTGAATCATTTGAGAATATAGAAAACGACATGAATATTGATAATAAATTAAATGCTTTACCGCCTGAAGACACGATATTGATAAAGGTGCCGGAAATCGACGATCTTGCTACCAGATACTATGCAGGCTATTGCCTTTTTAAATCGATGAAAAAAATGAATAGTATCTGTGAAAACTGTATTCAACAAATGTCAAAAGATAAGCTTCAATTTGATTTAACGGAAATATTAATTAAATTGAGAGAATACGAAACCTCAAAAGAAAATAAATAAATAGAAAATAAATTCTGCCACGTCCACGTTCGTGACCCCTGGAAACTATTTAAGCAAAGGCAATTTTATAAAAGATCAATAATAAAATAAATAATTATAAATACTTACGATATTTTATTTTTAATTGTCAAGGCCAAAAATTGTCTCTTAAACTTTTTATAAAACCACCTTTGCTTAAATAGGCTAAGAGCAGTGATGTATTAAACATATACAAACTTCTAAACAAAACTTAACAGACCTATTTTAACATCCCAATTAACTATTTTTTTTAGAAAACTACTAAAAACTGGTAAAAATAGTTTCTACTAAAGCATCTTGAAAACAGAGAAAGATATTGACTTCAAACTTATTTAATTTAATACAAAAAATGTTTAAAATAGGTATAGTTTAAAATAAAAAGTTAATCAACCGATAGTTTTTTCCTTCAACACGTTATAATTAACTTTGCCAACACGTTCAATAACCTCAGCTGGTGACCAAATCCATTTTGAAGCGCAATATTGTTTGACAAATACGACATCTCCTCTTTTGAACTCCTTTGGCTTCGCGTTGTGCTTCTTGTCGAATAATTCGTTTTGATGACTGTTTTCCCTGTAGCCTGTTGGAGTTTTTGGTTTAAGAAGGTCCAATGTTGTGCGTATAGGTCTTCCCAACATAAGCTCTGCTGGTGATTTGTTGCTAAGTATTTTATTCGGAGTTGACCTATAAGAGAGAAGAAAAGTATTAATAATTTCTTCAATAGTCCCTTCCCCTTTCAATTTGTTCAGTGCAGTTTTAAATGTTCCAACCACCCGTTCTGCCTGGCCATTTGATTGTGGGTGGTATGGAGCTGTCTTAATATGTTCGATCCCATTTTCAGAACAAAATTTATGAAATTGGGTGCTTGTAAATTGGGAGCCATTGTCAGACACCAACAATTCTGGATACCCAAAACGTGAAAATAGTTGTGCCAGCATTTTAATTGTTTCTGTTGAAGTTGTTGATCTTGTTGGTATTATCTCGGGCCATTTTGAGAACGCGTCAACTATTATGAAGAACCAGGTGTTATTGATGGGTCCTGCGTAGTCAACGTGAATTCGCTGCCATGGTCGACTGCATAAAGGCCATGATGCTAATGACACTTTTATTGGTGATTTTGCTGCCATTTGACAGTTATTACATCGTTTCACAAAGAGTTTGATTTCATTATCCAGCCCAGGCCAATAAACATAGCTCCGGGCGAGAGATTTCATACGTTCTTCTCCTGGATGACCCTTGTGCAGTTGTTTCAAAACACGATGTTGAAGACTTTTGGGTATGATTATCCGATCATTGAACAAGAGACACTCTTCTTCTATTATCAGCGAGTCTCTTCTATTAAAATAGGGTTGAATATTTGATGGTATAGACCGTGGCCAGCCTGATGTGATGAAATGCTTCACGTTAATTAATTCCTTTGAAAACTTGGTTGCACTTTTGATCATATTATATGTCACTGGTAACTGCTTGATATTGTCATACAGCGAGCTTTTGAAATGCAAATCCTCATCCAACCAAGTGTGTGCGATGATGTAATCTTCGGTTGGGTCAGATTGTTTGTTACCAATGAGTCTAGAAAGAAGATCTGCGTTTCCAAAATCTTGAGTTCGAATGTATTTTATCTCAAAATCGTACGCCTGTAGTGCTAAGGCCCACCTTTGAAGACGGTTCGCTGTATGAAGCGGAATTCCTTTATTTGGATTGAATACTGCAAGCAAGGGCTTATGATCCGTTTCCATCTCGAATTTCCGACCAAGTAACATTCTGTGAAACCGAGTTACAGCAAAAACTAATGCTAATCCCTCCTTTTCTATTTGGCTGTAGCTTTTTTCGGCAGAAGTGAGTGTTCTGGAAACGTGGTATACTACCTTAATTTTATCATCAGGAAAACGGTGAGATAAACAGGCTCCAATTCCATCGTTAGAAGCATCTGCTGCAACTATTATAGGAAGATCTGGATTATAGTGAGTAAGAGCAAGGTCTGACTGCAATATTCTTTTAAATTCTTGAAAAACTGTTTCACATTTATAGGTCCACGCCCATTTAGCGTCTTTTTTCAAGAGATGATCCAACGGTGCCCGAAGTTGACTCATTTTTGGAATGTATTTTCCATAGTAATTGATCGCACCTAAAAAGGAGCGAAGCTGCGGAAGAGTTTTTGGAGCTGGCATGTTCCTTATAGCCTCTGTTTTCTTTGGGTCAGGTTTTGTGCCCTCAGCATTGAAAATGTGACCTAAATACTTAATTTCAGTCATTAAAAATTTGCACTTACTGATTTTGATCTTGAATCCGTAATCATCAAGGCGCTTAAGTACAGCAAATAGGCATCTATCATGTTCAGCACGAGTTTTACCTGAGATTAAGAGATCATCGATGTACGCTGAGGCATTTTCTGTATCTGCCAGCATGGTGTCCATGAGTTGTTGGAAATAGCCTGGCCCCACTTTGACTCCTGGAGGTAACCTGTTCCATGCTAACAGCCCTTGGTGTGTATTCATAGTCTGGAATAACTTAGAGTCATCGTCTACTTGGATTTGGAGATAGGCATCTGAAAGATCAATGTGAGTAAAGAATGTATTGTTTGAATGTTTTATAAAAATTTCTTCTGGTCTTGGAAGATTATATAAGTGAGGTTGCAGTGCTGCATTCAAGCCAGTAGAATAATCTGGACAAATTCGTATTTGGCCATTTGGCTTCTTAACTGCAACAATTGGTGCTGCCCACTCTGAAAACTCAACTGGAGAAATGATACCTGCTTGCTTTAGCCTGTTAAGTTCAGCGTCAACAGCTTCTACAGATGCATATGGAACAGGGCGTTTTGCTTTGAAGACTGGAACTGCATTTTCTGTTAAATGAAGCTTAAGTTTTGATTTGTTGCAGCATCCTAAAGAGTTCTCAAAAATAGAAGGAAATTTCACTTGTATTGTTTTGCTTAGAGTATTTTTGTCGTCATCGTTTATTTGTACTTGATTGCAAATGGAGTTCAATGGTTGATCCCACAATCCAAATTTCTCAATCAAATCGATCCCCAATAAATTTAGTTTTGACCTGGCACTAACGAAACATTTTGCTGTATGGTTTTGGTTAATGAAACTCACCTCGCAGTTAAAATATCCTAAGATGTTCATTGGATTACCTTGGGCATCATTTACAATGATTTCTTCACGTTTTAATTTTGGTTTACTTAAGTATTTCCACGTACTTTCACCCAAAATTGTCACATCTGATGCCGTATCCACCTGTAGCTTAACTGTTTTGTCATTTATTTTTACCGTAACATACTTTCGGTTTGTAGCCGATGTGTGATTAACTGTGTGAGTCACGTGCACGTTTCGATTTTGATGACGTTTGTCCTGACCTGGACGATATCTTTGTTTATTTTTACCTTTTTTCTCTGAAGAGTATGAAAATTGATTTGAGCTCTTTTCTCCTCTTTTCTTAAAGCAAAAGCAATACCCTTCTTTATGCCCTTGTTTATGACATTGACTACAATTATGTTCTTTGTACTTGCAGTTTTGGTAGAAATGCATAGCTCCGCAGCCCCAGCATGGATTTCTTGGTGTTTGAGTTGATTCGTTGCGATTCTGATGGTCACTTGTGGATTCTGCTCTAGGCTTTTGTTTGATAGCTTTAACTGAGCATGATGATGTTGATGAAATTGCCTCAATGAGCTGCGTGTCCTGCTTGATGCTTGAAATGCGGTGACATTCTGAAATGAGTTTATCTAATGTTAAAAGATTTTCTGCTGTTTCTGACTCTAAAAGAGCCAAGAGTCTTGATCTAATATCAGATTCAGACGATGATTGCAGACCTATGACAAACATTAAGCATTTGAATTGATCAGCAGATAATTTACTCAATTCAAAATTTTCACATTGCCTGTTGACTTCGCTTGCAAAAGTGACGTAGTCATCCCCTGGTAGTTTTCGAAGTTGTAAGCAGCGGTAGCGCATGCTAAAAACAGATTCCTTCATTCCGAAAATGATTTCTAATTTTTGTATCGATGTTTCAAAATCAAAATCTTTAGATTGTTTAGGTAAGATAAAATTTACGTACCGACTATGTTCTTGAGGACCAAGTTTTCTCATGAGTAACCTTACCTTCGCAGCACTGTCTAGTTTTGTTGCATCTTTCTCAAATAAATCTGAGTATCGTACATACCAACGCTTAAATGTGATTCCATTGTCTGGATCAAAATGAAACTCCTGAATGTTCTGAGCCAAAACTTCGAGTGAATATTCCATTGATGATAAAGAGTGTGAGTTTTGTGAACCTGGTTCTTCCTTAAAAACTTTTTTTGCTATGTCATTTATCAATACTGATTGCTGCTCAGCAATTTTTTTTAATTCTGCAACTACGATATCCATGACAAGTTCTTTCCTTCAGTATCCTCGTCGCCACTGTTGTGCTTGTCCAAGATGAGGCAAATAATGATTACGCAACGACGACTGTACTTTAACAACTGTCTTTTATTTCTTAATAATCTTAATTCTATAGAGGTACTTCACTAAGCGGTAATTCATTATATCGTTAAATATATAAGTCGTATGACATTTAGGTTTAGAAGTGTAGCATATAGTTAAGCATGTATATAGTTAAGGTATATAATAATAAACTTCTAGGGTTGCCAACAATAATAAAATAAATAATTATAAATACTTACGATATTTTATTTTTAATTGTCAAGGCCAAAAATTGTCTCTTAAACTTTTTATAAAACCACCTTTGCTTAAATAGGCTAAGAGCAGTGATGTATTAAACATATACAAACTTCTAAACAAAACTTAACAGACCTATTTTAACATCCCAATTAACTATTTTTTTTAGAAAACTACTAAAAACTGGTAAAAATAGTTTCTACTAAAGCATCTTGAAAACAGAGAAAGATATTGACTTCAAACTTATTTAATTTAATACAAAAAATGTTTAAAATAGGTATAGTTTAAAATAAAAAGTTAATCAACCGATAGTTTTTTCCTTTAATTTAAACCTAAAAAAAAGTACTAAAAAAACGTGAAATTGATTCTTAAACTGAAATATCGGGTAAAGGAGAAAGAAAAAAGAAAGAAAGAAATTGTACAAATTGTTGTTATTAACAACAATTTTTTATTTTACAGAAAACTAAAAACCTTAAGCAAAAAAAAAAAATAAAAAAATGATTAACCTAATTGAATTTATAAATTAGATTGAATAAAGAAAGATATTGACTTTAAAGTTGTTTCATCTTATAGAAATATTGTTGTTAATGTTTTGTAACAATTTAAGACAATGTTTATTTGAGAGAAACCAAACTTCTTTCAAAATATATTAATTTAACTTTTCGATACATCTATTTCCACAGAAAACAGCTTAAATGTATATTTTTGCATACTTACTTACTAATACAATTTTTCCAAATAAAAAAAATAAATTTTGAAAAATTTAAGTGGGAATCAATAGTAAGTTATCAGTGTGGGTCACATCCGAGCCTCTTTTTGTATCGAAATTATTTACATGAGTACCTACCTACACCTGTTTAAGTTCACAAAATACGCAACTTACGTTTTGCATAGGACAACAAAGAAACAATCAACAAACAACAAAAAGACCGAAATTGAAACTTACCCTTTTGTCATATACATACATATATCTATGGATACATGACATACACACATGCGTTTAATATATGTATCAAAAAAAATCAAAATAAGGAAGGCAACCAAAACTAAGCCTCATACGCTCACCAGCGGCGCACGTACATTTGCATTAGTGTTACCATAGGAATCCATACAAATTATTTTTAAAATGTCTTGCACCTAACTCATCTTCTCTTCCTTTCTTAAATGTATTTTCAACATATATGTATATTGTTTTATTTGATATAGTAAAATATAACATGGAAAATTAATAACTATGGTTTTTATTTTCATATTCAATAATAAATAGCATAAATAGCATAAAATACCAACATCGCTTGAACAATAGCAACTGAAATATGGTAACATCATCGGCACCAAAACATCATCGAAACCAAAACAGTTTCTTTTTTTCTTTGTCTCTATGGACGTTGACTTGAGAGAAAAAACAACTTTAGAATTTTTTATAGTTATACACATAGCTTTGAACAGGCATACTGGCAAGCCAATATGTGCAATCAAAAACAGCTTTTTGTGCTTGAAGATGAACTGACAAAAAGCTTTTTGTCAGTTGATAGCCAAGGAGTAGTGAAAAAAATATGGGACATTTTCTTCTATGGGGATGAGACATCTGTATAGTTTCTTATCTGTGATTATAGTGCTGTCTTTGATGGCAAAGCAAATTCCTTAAATTACCCTTTAGATCAATGACTTCATCGGTGTCTTTAGAGTAAAAGAAGATGATAGGTAAATTCTTAAAGTATTGACGGTTTTCCGATTAGATAAGTTCAACACCCACGAAAGGGTGCGCCTATATCATTTACGCCAGAATCACTGTTCACTGAATAATTTGTGGACTTTATCATAAAATTCATTGATAAACTTATGTTTACGAGCATGATGAATGAAAGGCATTGTTTCCGTAAATAGATATAACTACTTATAGGTCATTGCAAGGCCCCTTTAGAAGTAAGAGTAAATACTTGCTTCCTACTTATATTCGCGTATACTATAAATGAGTTATAGTTTAAGTAAAGGCAAGATCTTGGACAAGTTTCAATGATCGGGCAGATGCAGACAGTTCAAAGATGTTCCGATGATTTGGTTCTTCCACATGAAAAAATAAAAAGGCTCGAGTTTTTGTCCACATGTTTATAATAATTATGCCTATAGGCTAACTTAATGGTGTGGAGGTCCAAGAATTACTTCTAAGGTGAGTTGGTTGAAAAAAATTCGAGGAGAAAGGAGACTAGTTCCGAGTTGCATAAGACTTACCACTTTGGAGCATAAATCATACCGACTACTGAAAGAGATTAAACTAGGAGATTGCCATTACGTATTATTATGCCTTTTAAATGGGGTTATCCATTTTTAAATAAAACACATATACAATATTTTTGTTCATGATAATTCTTTTTTGTTATAAAGTTTGAACGTTATCGTTATGTTTGGAATACTACATTATTTAACCCTTTCGGTACGAGAGTGGTACAGAACAAAGAATATTTATATGTAAACGTCCCACTCCCGTCCCGAAAGGATTAAATGACCACCACGCTTCTTTCTTCTTGAGGTAATTTTCCACCACTTTTTGACACATATTGGGCGGTATCTCAGCCATAACTAGACGAATGTTGGTTTTTAATTGCTCAAGAGTTGAAGTTTATCTGCATAAGCATAATAAGGTTTATCTGCAGTCCCAATAAAAAAGAGAACGACGAGGAATCGACACATTATTGGGGTCTTCGGCAACACTTTCACTTACAGCAGCGACATTTTCAGTGGTACGAGCGAAACGATGATGCACAGGCGTTACAATATCTGTAACCAATCCAGTCTTTTAAAATTTTGTCTCAATTTTGCCAATTGCTTGCGTAGTTCTCTTAAAGCACGATATGTGGCAGTGGCTGTGGCAGAATCACCATTTTTGCAGTAGGTTTTAAAAATGTGTATGCGTTGTGCCATAGTTAAGCGAGCCATTTTCGTAAATGTTAGACTTTCAACTAAAAACAAAATTGGTTTAGTTTGACAGATGTCGAATTCCAGCCCTACACTTTTCAAACCGCAAAATGGATAACCCGTTATTTTAACAAAGGTTAACATTTTTCAAAGTCATCATCTTTGTAGACTTTGTTCGAAAAAAATACTTTTGAACATCCTGCAAAGGTGATGACTTTTCATTTTTGGACTATTTCACTTTTGGTATATATTAAAAAAATAAATATTTACGTTTACTGACTAAAAAGTGGTTTTAATTCGAAAATGTTCGTTGTTTATAATGTAATGATTTTAGTAGTAGTTTAACTTGTCTCGACTGTAAATAAAAAGCCGCTTGTATTTGAAATATTTATACTCCTGACCGATAGAGGTTCTAAGTATACAGGACCATGTTCTCGCATTCAATTTCAGCTGATAAGTTTGTAATAGAACTTCAATCTTTAATCGATTGTGCGGCGGCGACAGACAAATTAAATTTAATAGTACAAAGTTTTATAAATAATGAAGCGACAACAAGTTGTATTAAATATAAAATAAAAAAAAGTACGAGTAGGTATAGAAGTTGGTAGTCGCATTATTTATACAGGTTATCTTAACCAAGAAGTAAATCGTTAAGTTATTGAATTGTTAATAGAAGCCATATATATGAATTTTCATATTAAGAAGTTATACTTAGAATTCTTTCTACTAGAAACATAAAGTAGATTAACAAAAATCCCATAAAAATCTAATCATTAGAATACAAATTATAATGAGGAATTGAACAGTTTATTTATTATGTGTTTTTTTCTTTTATTTTTATATTTCCATATATATATATATATAAAATCTAATTGCGCGCTTTGTCATTGCCTCTCTCTCAAAACATCAAAAAACATTTTTCTCTTGTGCCTATAATGCTCACCTTGTCTCGCCCATCGTCATCAACGCGAACCAAAACTAACAATTTACTCACTCCCTCTTCTCACTCCAATTCTCCGTCACCCATAATAAAGCCTTCAACCAAAAATAAAGGAATGGTTACAATTAAAGTTTTGGAAGAACAATTGGCCTGCCTTTCAAAATCCCTGCAAAACATTATAGTCGATGAAATTGATAGAATGCGATCTGAATTTGTTATCAAAATTGAAGAAGTTAAGAATAGCTGGGAACAACGATTTGAATCTATCAACAATTCTCTCTTCAACCTAGCTTCCCGCGTTGATAAAATTGAAAACGATACCAATACTGAAACGCATTTGCATTGTGCTGAGATCTTGGCTCTTCGCAAACAAATAAACTTTTTGGAGAGAAAAGACGTTGCATGTGATGCTGTTCTTTCTTGTGTTGTGCTGCCTGAAGAAAATCTCTCGCAAATCATCCATAACCTATGTACCACAATAAAATGCAATCCACCGCCACCGTCATTAGTTAATGCTTTTCGGGCGAGAACAAAAAACGATAGCAAAAACAAATCCCCCCTAAACACCCCACCGTCGATTGTAATAAAATTCAACTCTACACTTGATAGAAATTCTGTTCTCGTTGCTGCTGCCAATTATCGCAGGGAGAACAACAAGGTGCTAAAGTTGAGTGACATTGGTATTGCTTCAAATGAAAACTGCTACCTGAATAAGAGTTTAACCAAACACTCCCGCTTTCTATTACAAAGTGCACTTAGTTTGAAGAGAAAAAAACAACTTTTTTCTGTATATACTAAATCGGGCATCGTCTTTGCAAAAACGACCGCCAACGAAAAAAGTTTTACTATTGAATGCCCCACTGATCTCCACTCCATTGCTGCTGGTGCTGCTATTACTCCTGTTCCTGCTGCAAGTCATAAATAAATTATTCTTGTTTATTAAATAATTGTTATTTTTTCTTCTTCTTCTCTTTCTTTCTCTTTTATTTTCTTAATACTCTCTTTTTATTTCTCTATCCACTCTAAAGTCTTTGGCATTATTTTTGTTTGTTATTAAAGCATCTTGCACATGAGCTACGAACTGCGAACTGCGAACTGTGGATGTTCGCATATTTTGACTTTTCTTTCACATGAGCTTTATTTCTATTCGCAGACATCGACGAATTGTCAACCCTTTTCTCCATATTTTCCTCAGCCATGATCTTTCACACAAAAACAAAACAAGGGCGGTATAATTTTGAGGTTAAGTTGAGCGCGAACAATTTATTCGTTGCAGTGTGGATGGTATGTGGAACGCGAATAGAGTTTGACAGTTCGTAGCAACCACACTGCAATTCGTTACTACCAAATTGTTTTTACAAAATTCTCTTGTTTTAGAGAACAAAATGCAAATATTATTATCCTAATATTAGTGTCAATTGGTTTCTTATAATTTAAATGTGTTTTTGTGTGGAATTGACTTTTGGAAATGTGTAAAATCACGTTTGTTCGTCCATTCGCAGTTCGCAGTTCGTTGCTCATGTGCAAGGCACTTAATATTTGATTTTTGATTAAATATGAGTGTTGAATTTTCTGATTACAGTGTGAATGAAAAATCAACGCACGCTATGATAAATGTTCTTTCTAATTTATTATCGTGATGGTTTTAAAGTTTGTCATTTAAATGCTCGTAGTCTTAATCAGTATAAATTGGATTATTTAAAATATATATTTGCGGATTCTGGTGTCGATGTAGTTTGTGTTTGTGAGACATGGTTTAAGCATGATATTTGTGACATGCAGTATAATATACCTAATTACTTTATTTCTAGAAATGACAGAGTAACAAGTACAGGTGGTGGGATAGCAATTTACTGTAGATCTTCCCTTAAATGCAAAATTATATGCAGTTCGGTTGGTTTGGACGTTGAGTTTTTGATTGCTGAAATCCACGATGGTTGCACAAAATGCTTGGTCGCCTGTGCATATGTTCCGAACCGAAGTTGTTCTCCTCAATCATTTTTTTTCTGTTCTTTCGCAATTCTCACATTTATATGAGCATGTAATAGTTCTTGGTGATTTCAATGCAGACTTGCTAAAAAATGATTCTCGAACTTTCCAAATAAAAGATTTTGTCTCTTCTTTAGGACTTCAGATATTTAATACTACTTATCCAACGAGATTTGCAAAAGATACTACTCCCAGCCTTCTTGATTTGGTCATTTTATCTTGTCCATCGTCTGTTAGTCTTTTTGACCAGCTTTCACTTGACTGTATCTCTGATCATGATCTCCTGTTTTGTACATACAATATTAATTTTAATCACACTATTGCCCCTCTATCATTCACTTTTAAAGATTTTCGGTCAATAAATGTAGATGCTCTCCATTACGCCGCCTTTACAGCCCCTTGGGATAAATGTCATTTTACTCCTGACCCTGATTCCAAGCTGAACTGTTTCCAAGAAATACTTCTTGGATTATTTAACGATTATGTTCCAGTAAAAACGGCAAATGTCCGTAACAAAAGTTGTCCTTGGTTCACATCTGACGTTGTCGACACTATTAAAGTTCGCAACAAGTTTTATAGAAAATGGAAACATTTTCCATCTGATTCTAATTGGATGGCTTACAAGGCAGTAAGAAATCGTTGCACTGTAGTGATACGTAACTCCAAAAGAAATTATTATGCATCCAAACTAAATACAACCCTTCCCCCTAAAACTCTTTGGAGTACTTTGCGACAGATTGGTATATCCGGTACAAGAAATGCTTCTAAGTGTGAAATTGATCCTAATGTGCTTAATAATAACTTTCTCGAAAATGATGACCAGGAGCTAAGTTTAAGTTTCTCTGAAACTATTAATTCACACATGCAAATGATACGGAGTTTTGAAATTGAATCGGTTAATGAGAATGATGTGATTAACTGTATTAGTTTTATGAAATCAAATGCTGTAGGTGAAGATGGTATACCACTTCGATTCATCAAACTAATTCTACCTTATATAACATCCAGCTTGACTCACATTATTAACCATTGTATTACAACGTCAACCTTTCCGAAGTCATGGAAAATAGCAAGAGTTGTGCCTGTTGCAAAAAAATCCAACCCAATGTCAGCTACTGATTTCAGACCTATAAGTATTTTACCATGTTTGTCGAAAGTCTTTGAAAGATTAATAGCCAAACAGATCCTTCAACACTTGTCTCATTATATGGACAGTCCGGTTTTAGATCTAACCACAGTTGTTCCACAGCCATGGTAAAAATATTGGACGATATAAGACAAGATTACGATAAGGGACATGTTACGCTTCTTTGTCTTCTTGATTTCTTAAAGGCTTTCGACAAAGTGAACCACAAGATTCTGTGTTTGAAATTGAAATATCTTTTTGGTTTCGGGAATTCTGCAGTGGCTCTACTTGAAAGTTATCTCTCTGACAGACTTCAGAGAGTTGTAACTAACGATGCTTGCTCAGATCTTTTACGTGTGAAACAGGGTGTTCCTCAAGGATCAATTCTAGGCCCAATTATCTTCTGTATGTTCATTAATGATTTACCATCTGTCTGCAAACATACTGCAGTTCACCTCTATACTGACGACGGTTAATTGTATCTAGCTCGGCCAATTGACAACACAATTGATCTTGTAAGTAAATTAAATGAAGATCTACATGAAGTTTACTCTTGGTCTATAAAAAATGGTTTGCTACTAAATCCCAGAAAATCTCAAGTTATTCCAATTACTAAAAAGAAACTGGACCTTAATACTCTACCTGATGTTTTATTATCTGTAGACAAGCTAAACAATGTTCAAACTGTGACAAGTCTGGGATTTGTTCTGAATTCAAATCTATCAGGATACGACCATACAAACTCTGTTATAGGTAAAATATATGGATGTCTTCGGAAATTGTGGATGGCTGCAAGTTTTAGTCCACAAGATACCAGACAAAGGCTTGTTAAAAGTCTTATCCTACCGCTTATTACTTACTCTGAAGTCGTATACCCTAATTTAGATTCTTTATCCCAACGAAAACTTCAAGTTGCATTTAATGACTCGGTAAAATACATCCATGGGCTTCGTAGATATGACCATATTTCTCACTATGTGAAAAACTTTTTGGGAAGTACTTTAGACAACTATATCGATCCCAGAAATTGTATCTTCTTACATAATCTTATAAGTAGTAAGACTCCATCGTATTTATATGAAAAACTTAATTTTGCTCGTTCCCTTAGAACTTTTAGTCTAATTCCCTCACGCTATAACTATCTCAATTCATCCCGTTTATTTTTTATTCACGCCGTTAAATTATGGAATTCTTTACCAATAAGTATAAGATCTATCGCTACTGCCACTCGCTTCAAAAGTGCCATCTTTCTTCACTTCGCTTCAACTTAATCTCAAAGCTACTCTTTCTTTTCTTTTCTTTCTGTAAACTCTTCTTCTTTTTTTCAAACTCTTTTTCTACTGCTTTATTTTCTTTTTCTTCATTTTTAAAATCTCACACTTCTTTGCTTCTATCTCTAAAATAAAAACTCAGAATTTTGTAAATTTAAATTTAGTTCTAAGTTAGTGAATTTAAATTGAATACATAAATAACTAAATTAGTTCCTATTTATCTTATCTCTATGTACTACAAAAGATATTAATCTTAATGTACAAATGTTAATAATATGTATACAATAAATTGAATTGAATTGAATATAATATATTTAACAGACGGCTTGTAAGCCATGCATGTAAATCTTTGAAACTAATTTTGTTAAATATATTATATGGAAATAAAAATAAAAGAAATAAAATTAAAATAAATAAATATGTGCTTTTTTCATGGTATTTCACAGAAAAACAATCGTGGATATTCAACTTGAAATTTGGCAAATTGTCGTATTGACTACCAAAATAGTCAAAATGGCAACCTTATTTTAAAATATTGACTACTGGATAATCAACAGCCCAATTTTCGATTGTCAATTTTGGGTAGTCAATATGACAAAAAAAGTAGTTGATAGAACACCTTCGTTAGTCAATATGACAATTTAGTTGTCATATTAGCTACCAAAATTGACTATCGAGGATTGTTATATTGACTATCCGGTAGTCAAATTAAATTTCGGTTGACTACCGCATTTTCTTATTGACTACCGTAGTTTTCGCATTGCCTACCGAAGTTGTCATATTGACGAACGCAGTTGTAGAATTGACTACCGAAGTTTTTGTATTGACTACCGCAGTTGTCGTATTGACTACCAAAGTTGTCATATTGACTACCGCAGTTGTTACATTGACTACCGCAGTTGTTTTATTGACTATACCACAGTCGACGTCTTGACTACCACAGTTGTCATATTGCCTACCGCAGTTGTCATATTGACTACCCCAGTTGTCATATTGACTACCGCGGTTTTCTTATTGACTACTGCAGTTGTCATATTGACTACCGCAGTTGTCACATTGACTACCGCAGTTGTCATATTGACTACCACAGTTGTCATATTGACTGCCGTAGTTGTCTTTTCTTATTGACTACCGCAGTTGTCATATTAGCCGCGTTTTATTATCACCATGATCTGATCCGGATCTTGGATTTATGTACATGCATTATAACAACAACACAAGATCCTGCTTTGTGTTTGGATCTCAATTTGAGATCCAAAATTTAATTCTTTTTTTCACACAAGGAGGGCTTTACCATTGTAATTTCACATGTAAATGTTGGTATCATTGCAAAAAAAAATATACAAAACCTGTATTGCCGTATAAACATTTCCATCTGACTGAAATAAAATATTTTTCAAATAGAAAGCGAGAAGCTTTATATTTATTTATTTTGTATATAATCCATGATATAATGAGATATTTAACAAAACTAGACATAAATTGGTGAAATTAAAATAATTTAGTTCAAAAAAGTTTAAATTTTACATAATTCATGGGTATTATTTTTCCCAAAAAAAAAGAACACAAAAAAATCATTGAGCGAAATGTTCTTCCGCAACACTGCTTTAAATGTCAAAAAATATAAATACAATCGAGAAAGCTGCAGCACAAATGGGAGAAAATACAAATAAATTGTAATAAATTGTTTTTTTGAAGTCTACATCGGAATAGCTTTGAATTATTTCAAAAAAGTTTTTAATTCTTTGGTGATTTGCAGGAACATTTTCAAAAGTTGTGGAGCTAGAACTGGAACTTGAATCATCATCATCGATAAATTTGGATAAAAATGAATTGTTTGATTCTTCGCTTTCATCGCTTTCAAATAAAAACTGCAAATATAAAAGTTTTTAATAGAAAAAGGAAATAAAAATTAAAATGAATACTTTACTTATGTACATCAACCACAGCAGCTTCCACTTTTGGTATTTGTTTGTATTTTTTTTTGCTTCGAAATGTCACTTTTCTTCTATCTGAGCGTCGAACTTGTCGAGTTGTAGAAGCTGAGTAAGGTCAATGATTCTCGGGAATTATTTCTCCAGAAGAGTCCTGAAACCAAAGGTCGCTCGTCCCCTCCCCTTCCCAATCCTTTACCCCCACCTCCGTCAGCTCTGTGCTACTATGCTGGCTGACGTCTCCTTATCCCCTGACTGTATGGTATATAACTGTCTGTCAATGCCTAGTTTCCTTCCTGGGACGCTTATGGCTTAATTGCTGTTCGTCTCTCCTTTTCCAAAACATATCCTTCCCTTAAACTTCCCAATTGGGCTGGATCTAAGGTGTTATACGACCCGTGCCGATGATCGGCCAGGCTGAGGGCCCAATTAAAAAACTAGCTCAGTCGCTAACGGAGTATCCGGATACCTGGCGACCTCCGGATTAACTAGCCTTATCTGTATACACGGATCTCTGTACAGATGGACCACCCCTTATCCGCTACTCGTGGGATTCAAAATGAACTTATTTAAAACAAAACAAACAAAACGAAAACAAAATCAAAAGACCGAACCGGCCAGCAGTACGACGGAAAAGTTGTCTGCTGTTTATCCCTCTTCCACTGGTGCTGACAAGGCTGTGGACACTCACAGCCCTGTTGACGCCAGTGGAATATCGGACAAACAGGTAACATCACCTTCTTCCTGTAGTGAGGCAGTTGTGAAGAACGGCTCCTCTACTACCACAGAGAGTAAACCTCTCGTCTCTTCTACACCGCGTGTCGGAGGTAGTAGGGCTGTGGTGCCAGGTCCTTCTACCTCCAAAGCAAATAATCCTAAAGAAGGTCCTGGGGGAGATGGGCGTAAGCTCAGACCCTCCAAGGCCTACTACAGGGACATGCGTAATGCTAAGAGGATTCTCCAGACGTTTGGGGAACAACTAGGCGCTGGAGGAAACTCTCAGCATGACTCCAAGATAAAATGGGCCAAGAATTTCCTGGCCAAAAATAATTTGAAGACCAGCCAAGACTCAACGTCGAAGCGACAAAGGTCTATGGAAGGTAGTGTTTCACTACCTAAACGCCCCAAAGTGCTAAACACCAGCACTCCTCTTGACCCTCGCAAGGCAAAAATGTCCTTCAGTGACGTTCTAAAGGACAAAAAGATAGTCGCGATTATCGACAGAAGTGATGTGGATGGCACGATCTCTGCCGAGAACTGGACATTGGCCAAAGGACAGCTGGCCTTCAGTTTTGTCGAGATAATGTCTGACAATCCGGAACCACCGCCCATCACAAAAGATGGCGGTTGGCATCAGGGACACATCAAGTTGATGGTCTGTGATGATCAGAGGTCGTGCGACCTACTGACGCTGGCGGTCAGCCGACTTGGAGAGGTCTGGCCTGGTGCTAAGCTGGAGGTTGTAGCAAAGGAGGACATTCCTTGCAGACCAAGAGCTCGCATCACGGTTCCGGCCATATTCAGGGAAGCTGACCACGTTCTGAAGGTAATCCGGCTCTCCAATCCAACCCTTCCTACTCACAACTGGAAGGTTGCGAAATTGGAGGATCCAAAGGGACCCTACAAGGGTGCTATTGTAATCATCAATGCAGAGTCCCTTTCTCCTCTGGCGCAATCAAAAGGTGTGATTAGGTTTGGGTTCGATGAAATTACGCTGAGGGTCTATAAAAAAGATGGGGTCGAGGCACAAACCCTTCCCCCTCCCCCACCCACACAAGCGGAAACTGCTGCTGAGGAACCTGGTGCATCGGTCACACTTCCTTCATTGGAGGACGATGCATCTCAGGTATCCCCAGTAACAGAGGAAGCTCCTAACACCGACCAAGGTTTTTCCGCAATGGAGGCCGAGGTCTACGACAGCGGAGATGAGGACATTCTTTTAGAATCGCCCTCTGATATGGATGACTCCGACATTACTGTGTTGGAGGCTGATCGGGAGTGCAGTAGCAAAAATGCTGCGGTTACTCCAGATTAACCTCCAACACTCCATAAAGGCTTCGGCCTCCCTTCTTCTTCACCTATCCAGCAGCGATGAAGATATTGTCCTGATTCAAGAACCCTGAGTTGTTCGAGGAATCAGGACTCCCAGATACTGCGTGCTGTATGCATCAGGTGAGGATGAACCCAGATCTTGCATATTAGTAAAACGCAGCCTAAATGTATATTTACTCCCTAATTTCAGCGATCGAGATATCACCGCGCAAGTCTGGAAACAGCCAGAGGAACGTTCTGGCTGGCGTCGGTGTATCTTGGCCACGACCATCTTGGCCCTCTCCCGGGTGACACTCTGGAGAGATTGATAACTGAAGCACAAAGGCTCAACATCGGCCTCATCATCGGTAGTGACGCTAACGCCCACCATACAGTGTGGGGTAGCACGGATATAAACGACAGAGGTGAGTCTCTTTTCGACTATATTCTAAACACTAACCAACTCGTAAGTAACGTTGGTAATGAGCCAACCTTTATTACTAAAAATCGACAAGAAGTTTTAGATATAACTCTTGTCTCCTACTTCATTAATAATAATATTTTGAACTGGAAGGTATCTAAAGATCACTCCTTTTCTGATCATAGATACATCCAGTTTGACTTTATAAATGAACCACCTTGCCAACCGATCTTTCGAAATCTGAAAAGAACAAATTGGCCAAAATACAAGAGAACGTTAAATAGTTTAGTAAAACCTGAACTTTTTAATACTCCCTCCAACATTGAAGATCTTGACGACAAAGTCAATAATCTAACATTAGCCCTAAACAAAGCTCTAGATACTGCATGCCCTCTTATACAAATAAGAGGTAAAAAGAAGCCACACTGGTGGAACGCAGGGCTGGATCCACTTCGAAAAGAATGCAGAAAACTCTTTAACAGAGCGAAAGCTTATAGAGACATGTCAGACTGGGATTCATATAAAGAATCACTGAAGATTTATAAAAAAGAACTGAGGAAAACCAAACGATCGTCTTGGAGAAACTTCTGTAGCAACGTGGAAGATTGCTCCGAAGCATCCAGGCTGCGCAAAATCCTCTCCAAAAATCCAATCATGCCAAGCTGCTTGAAAAACGCCTCTGGCCTCTGGACCAATTCAAGCGAAGAATCGCTCAACTTGCTACTAGACGTTCACTTTCCTGGTAGCTCTAATATTATTAATAACATTGCACCTAATAATGGTGACAATATATTACATCCCCCACAAGGTCTAGTCACTAGGGAAAAACTCAAATGGGCTATTAACAGCTTTAAGCCATATAAATCTGCTGGTCCGGATGGTGTAATTCCAGCCGAACTGCAAGAAAATGCAAGTTTTCTAATACCCATCCTAGAAAACATCTTCAAGGGATGCCTTAAATTGGCATACATCCCGATGTCTTGGAGACAAGTTAAAGTTGTTTTTATTCCAAAAGCCGGAAAATCCAGCCACGTTTACCCTAAAGACCTAAGACCTATCAACTTATCATCATTCCTTCTCAAAACTTTTGAACGTTTGATCGATATCCACTTAAGGGAAAGTATTGATAAGTCCCTCCTTTCAAAGGCTCAACACGCCTACAACAAAGGGAAATCAGTTGAAACGGCTCTACACAGTATAGTACGTACAATCGAATATTCCCTCCATCATAAAGAGTACACCTTAGTTGCCTTCTTAGATATAGAAGGTGCATTTAACAATGTCGACACATCTGCAATTGCACGTGTATTGACATCTCTGAAGGTAGATAAGTCGATCAGCGAATTGATTAATCAAATGCTGATAAGCAGGATTATCAATTCAATACTGGGCGATTTTACTACACAAAGGGGTGTTAGTAGGGGTACGCCACAAGGTGGTGTCCTATCCCCTCTCCTCTGGAACTTAGTAATAAATGAATTACTAATTACTCTAGAAAGAGAGGGATACAGAGTGTTTGCCCATGCGGACGATGTTGCTATTGCGGTAACGGGTAAACATCCCAATATACTAAAAGACCTCTTACAAAACGCTTTAAATAAGCTCACCAGATGGGCTAATCGGTGTGGACTAGGCGTTAACCCACAAAAAACCGACCTTGTCCTCTTCACAAGGAAATACAAAGTCCCACACATTGACCCTCCCCTCATAAACGGTGTACCACTTAAATTCTCTGAACAAGCAAAATACTTGGGTCTCATTTTAGATAAGAAATTAAGTTGGAAACCTAATATTCAAGAGAGAATAAACAAGGCCACAGTAGCCCTGTTCTCCTGTAAAAAGGCCATTGGTAATAAATGGGGCCTACAGTCCCGCATTACACACTGGCTATACATCTCGATCATAAGACCGATCCTTACTTATGGAGTAGCGGTATGGTGGACGGCGCTAGATACAGCGAAAAATCGCGATAAACTCAGCAAAGTCCAACGAACAGCCTGCCTGTGTATGGGAGGAGCACTTCGCTCCACCCTCTCCGCCTCACTAGATGTTCTGTTCCATCTAATACCGCTGGACATTTTCAGCAAGCAAACAGCCGCTTACACTGCCATACGGCTTCAAGCCTCCTCTCTGTGGATCAATAATGGAATTGGCCACACCACTATTTTGAACTCGTTCAGAACTATAAACAGTAATATTGACTATACCCCATCCTCAGTTTAATAACTATAGCTTCAAAGTGACTATACCTCCCAGGTCTTCTTGGGAGAATACATCATTTTTGAACGATGGTCCTATAAACTTCTATACAGACGGATCAAAAACGGAGGATGGCGTTGGTGGAGGCGTATACTCAGATAGACCTAACTTAAGTCTCTCCTTTCGTCTACCCGATCATTGTAGCGTGTTCCAAGCTGAAATCCTGGCTATAAAAGAAGTCCTATCCTGGCTTAGAGAAAACGTTATATCAACTAATGATATACGCATCTTCTCGGATAGCCAAGCCGCGTTAAAGTCCCTAGATTCTGTCTCCACAAACTCATTAACAGCCCTAAATTGTCGATCATCTCTTACGGAGATGGCTACACAGTTCAACATTCACCTTCTCTGGGTGCCGGGCCATAGAGACATTCCAGGAAATTGCAAAGCTGACGAACTTGCAAAAAGCGGAACAACTTTACCTCTGCTGGCTCATAATGCTAACATAGGTATCCCTATAGCTACATGTAAACTTATGCTAAAGCAGGATACCATAGAGGAAACAAACCTCAGGTGGAATAACACCACCACCTGTGTCGCAACAAAACTAATTTGGCCTATTCTTAGCGCCAGGCGCTCAAAACAATTAATCTCTCTGAGTAGATTGCACATTAGCTACGTTATAGGTGTCCTGACTGGGTACTGCTTAATAGGAAGGCATGCTATTCGACTTGGAGCCCCTGCAAATGATTTTTGTAGGAGTTGCATGGACGAAGAAGAAGAGGAGACAATCTCTCATCTTCTGTGCACATGCCCTGCCTTATCACACAGACGTAGAATCCACCTTGGAGACTACTACTTTAACGATACCAGCGATCTAAAAAATTCAGACATTACTTGTCTCCTACGCTTCATTCGAAGCTCCAATTGGTTCAACGAGTTAAGCTGATTAACTGATCCATGTGGTATCACAATGGACCATACTTTGGTCTAAGTGTGTTGGATGTCCCAACCAACAGCCACTTTAACCTAACCTAACCTATGTCACTTTTGAAAGAACGAATTTGGCACTGCTACCAAACTTTAAATAATAAAAAATATGTTGATCCAATGCTATTTTATTATCATGATCTGATCCGGATCAGATCATGGTGATAATAAAACGCGGCTATTGACTACCGCAGTTGTCATATTGACTACCTCAATTGACATATTGACTACCGCAGTTGTCATATTGACTACCGTAGTTTTCATATTGACAACCGCCGTTTTTCAATATGACTACCGCATGTTGTCGTAAATATGACAACCGTAGTTTCAATTTCTTTCAATCAAAGTTATCATACTGTCTTCTGCAGTTGTCAAGTTGTAAGCAAATATCGGATCCCAAAATTGACAACCGAAAATTGTCCTATTAACTATTGCGGTTATCGGCTGAAAATTGAATATTTAATAGTCAATTCGACTACCAAAATAGTCAATAGAATTACTTTTTTCGTTCTATGTTGAATGATAGGTTAGGCTTAAAAATAATACAAACTAGAATTAAAAGATGAGATGGCACTGACTGATCAAAATAGGATCCTGCAACTGGAACTTAAGTATCCGTTTGACTAATGTGTATTGCTGTTTAGGTTTAATCCCTGCTTGTGCCTCCTAAACGTTTATTTTACGGGAACAATGCTCCTTTTAAGGAATTGACAAATAGTGCAAGAATAGTTCTTATAAAAATAAATAAATTAGGTGGCGCAACAGTCCGTAGAGAACCAGGGCCTACTCTCAACCATTCCTGTGTGCGAGTAATTGCAGGGATGGAGGGGACCTAAAGTTTATATGCCGAATCCGAACGGCTAATTTGAGAAAGCACTTTTCATGACAAGAATTGCTCTTGGAGAATTTGTCAATTCCTCGCAAGTGGCAGTACCCGTGAAAAAAAACCTTAGGTGGCACAGGCAGGGATCGAACCCAAGACCTCTCGCATGACAGTCCAACGCACTAACCATCATGCCACGTACTACAAGAATAGTTCTTAGTGCTTCTTTAATAAGCCTATTGAACTCGACATAAAAATTGTAGATCCCCTCCATCCCTAACATTACCTGCACATAGGAATGGTTGGGTAATAGTAAGTGGGTCCTGATTGAATTTGAAGTAGTACTGCAAGCTGAAGAGTGCAGACGATAATGATTATTTATTCCACATTAGATTTGATCTATAAATATAAATCATATAAATTCACTTAGAGTTGAAATGAGATTGTTATTTTATTGATATCGAATAGGCACAAAAGGGATGAAGATACATAGAGATAGAGAGACACAGATCCAAGAACAGTCTCCAGTAGTATCAACTAATAAAAGAAAATCCATGTGTGCACAATGTAAGGAAATTTTCAGGAAATCTTAAGACTAGCCAAGCGTGTACTCTTGGAAGGTTAGGTTAGGTTAAATTGTCTGTCAGTGATGGAGTAGAAAACACTTACGCCAGTTTAATGGCCAATTGTGATACCACATGAATCTTGAGGCTTTCTTCTAAGCTCAATTACCAGTTTGAGTCCCTTTCGAAAGTCGGAAGATTCATTATGCTAATATCGTTATATAAAAATTCTTCTAAGGAATACTTGCGTTTTTGAGATAGAGCAGGGCATGTACAGAGGAGGTGAAGAACTGTTTCCTTCTCTTACTCATCCATACAGCTTCTGCTAAAGTCAATGATTGGGAAGGCGGAATGTACACACCTCCACCAAACCCTTCATTTGTTTTTGATCGATCTGTGTAAAAGTGGATTGATCGTCTTCCAGGAACGCCCTATCTTCCCAGAAAGATCTGGAAGGTATAGAAATCTGGAAGTTTCTGTCGAATTACAGTTGGGGGGTGGTGTAGAGTCTGTCTGCTTTGGAATTGGTTCTAAATACTTAAGAGTTACGGAGTGGCCAATGTTGTTGGTAACCCACAGCGATGAAGCTTTTAGGCGAATAGCATAGCTTGCAACTATTTGATTGTTTGCTAGGTATATCAGGGGGTGATTGCAAAGTAATCCGCTTTTACATAAGCAGGCTGAACGCGGTTTATAGCTTTTTCTAAAGCAATCCCATACTGCCACACCGTACATCAAAATCGGTCTGATTACTGATGTTTATAACCAATGTATAATTTGGGGTTGTAAGCCCCATTTATTACCAATAGCTTTTATGCAAGAAAAGAGAGCTACACTAGCTTTTTGAATCTTTTTTGTATAATACGGTTTCAATTTAGTTTTTTGTCTAAAATAAGATACTAAGCCTCGTCTAAGAACTTTAATTGGATACCTTTAGCTTTAATATAGGGAAAGTTAACATATGGAATTTTGTATTTCCTCGAAAATAACAATAATCGGTTTTGTATGGGTTGGCACCCAGTCCACACCGATCAGCCCAAAATATTAGTTTATCTAAAGCATTTTGTAACATTTTTACTCAGCGTGTACTGTGGCCGAGGTTAAAAACCAAGAAGTGATCATTGTCTTAATATTAAAAAAATAATTTATAAGAATATGATAATAATAAATTAATTTCTTTTCCAGGGGAAAACCGCACCAAACGCGATGTTACTTTAATTTTATGATAAACTTTTAATACCTCTTTCAGCATCACAAAATAATATAGATTCTCCATAAAAACTCTACTGAGAGTTGTATTTGTGGACCTAAAATTTGGGTTTAACATCTGCTCCTTTTTATTTCAAGCGATTGTCTGAGATGTCTCTTTCCTCTTTAAGATTCTTTTCTTAATCCTCATCATCTCTGCCTTTTTGAGTTCTTGAGTATGAATATTGGATAATACTCCATAGATTTATGCGTTTTGTCTGTATACTTGTATAGCATCAGCCAGCACTGTCTTCTATTGAGAAACAGAAGACGAAGGGAAAAAAACCTGACCCATTGTTTACGACTTCCGTTGGTTATATAGGTTTCAAGAATAAATACAAAGTCCTTACTATACTTTTTTATTTGTTTAATGGTTGTCTATTATTGTTATTATTATGAATATTTCGGTAGTTCTTCCATTTTTGTTTTATTGTGATTTGAAGAATTGATCTTAAAATAACATATCAGAGACAATATGACTAAAGACTTGATAAGGTATTGTTAAAAGATAAGCTCATGCATTTTATTCAGAGCTGATCTTCTTTTAATACCTACCTTCATTTAAATATTGACTACAGGTTTTTATATTATGCAGGAACTAGGAAATTATGATTTTTAAAAACTATTTCATTGGGAAATTGGAAGTTTTTCTTCAATATACTGTTTCACATATGTATTTAAAATTTTTAAAGTAGTGAGATGTAATTTAACGAGAGTCTTCTATTAAATATTAAAGTAATTTAAAACCAAAGCTATAATATTTATCCCTGGCCCCTACTTTTCCAAAAATATTATTCTATTTACTTTGCATTGCAAGGTATTGATATAATTCCATCATTATACTGAACAAAATAGAGATCTTTGAAAGAGGTAACTTTTAAATTTGCTTCGAGTTGAACTTTTTGAATTTTTGAGAAAATCCTCGTGGATGCTCTATACCCACAGCAGTGCCACCACCTGTGCTTACACTGCCAACCACTAGGATAATGTTAAACATTTTTGAATCGATTTTCGCTTTTTATACCTGGAGGAAATTTTTTACCCTAAAACGTTTACTACCTGTGAATAGGTACGTATTTCCCACTGCAAATTTATAAAATTAAAGGGTAAATAGAAAACAATCGACGTAATTCCCAAATATCAAAATATTAACTATCTACTTAAAAAAGGTATACAAAAATGTGTCACTAGGATGAGGCCATATGCAATATTTTAGGAAAAAAAAATAATGAAATTTTTGCATTTTAAGATTTAAAAAAATTTGTTTATAACGTGTTTTTTACATTAGTAATGATTATGTCCGGCATTTTCGGATATTCCTCTAAAAAAAATGGTTGCCTGTAAAGTCGGTTTTACGGGCGAAGATTTTACGTGACAACGTTAAAATTCTTGCTCAACACAGTTTAAATCAAGTTTTCTTATATCTGCCACTTTTTCTTAATATTTGTAATTTTAAAGAATCAATTCGAAAATCAAAACATTTATTCAGATCGAAGGTTCAAATTTTTGCTAAATAAATTTGAAATTAATGAAAATTTGTAAAATAATAATTAATTAATTAATTAATTTTAAACTAATAATTTACTTAACACTATCAACATTTATCAATAGTATGACATAACCTATAAACTCAGTTTCTCAACTTTTGTGTCAATCTAACAATTAATCAATCAATCATAGTTTACGATAATGAAATATCAGTGTACAATTATTTACCTTTATTGTTGTAGTTGTTGTAAATGACGAATCTAAGCACTCCACATTTTCACTACAGACACAGCTGACGATACTTTAACCACACGTGTGAACTTGTATTATGACGCTTTCTTGTTTTTCCAACGCCAAGAACGTTCGAGAAAGACAAAGACAGAGACACAAGCATGCGCCGATTCAATGCGCCTAATTCTCTAGTGCTGCGCGCGCGGCAGACCGATCATAGTTGAGTGGGAGAGAGACGCAAGGCATTCGGCGGGCTTCTCTCTCGTTCGGTGACTCATCGTTACGTTACCGGGCGTTACACTTTTTCATAAGTGACTCCCAGCCGCAACCTAATTTAAGACGTTGTCACGTCAAAACGGTTTGGAAACGAAACATTCAATTTCTTTTTTTTAAATTTGGACCCAAGAATCACGAAAGGCTTCCATAAAGATATTATTGTCTTCAAATTGCCTGCCACCTTCATAAACCTTAGGACGAAGCCATGGCCAAACGTTTTCAATTATGTTAAAGTGCCGTTAATATGGGGACCATGGCAAAAGTTCTACGTCTTCTGATTGAATTCTAACAACCCTCGAAGTGTGAATGGGGGCTTTTTTCTAAAATCCAAGGCAGAGGTCCAAAAATACTTTTCGATTTTAGAAAATACCGCTCCAGTAAACATTTGTAATTGTTCTCGTTAATTATTGTGGACAAAAACTAAAAGTCGATTGTGCCATAGTAGGTCCCACAACATTACATCTGATGTACGGCTATGATGCCTTTCCAAAATAAACTCATCCTTTCTCAGATTATGGAAATAGAAGTTGTTACCAATGGGCTGGAGCAGTCAAAGTTAGTTGGAATTTTTTATTGCATAGTTGCACTTTTCATAATTCATCATTTTCAAGAAATGTAAATTCTATTAAACAATAAAGTCAGTTTTGTGAAAACCTTCAAACTAGTGCGTCGTCTTCTCCTTGAGTTATTTTTCGTCTATTTTATTTTTTTGATTATTTGTTCATTTCGTTAAGAACTTAACATTGGCGACCGTGACAGGACACATTGAAAAGAGTTTTAGTGGCCTGCAGTAATTTGTTTAAAATAATAAAATCATTTAAAGTGGTAGCAGTAAAAAAGAGTTTTGGTGGAGTGATTTATTGTAAAATAATTACATCGTTTTAGTGCAAGTGCGAATAATAAAATCAAAAATAATTACAATGGCTCACAGGAATGATGACCAAACTATTGAAGACATCGCCGGTCAGCAAGAACAAGTAGGCGAAGCAATTTGTACCATCGTTCGGAATTATAACAAAGATAGTACCACTAGGAAGACTCTAGATTACCTCAGCAAGAAAAAAGGGCAATTAGAGCCTTTGTGGGAAGAATTTGATCAGAATGATTCTATTTTGCGAGAGAGATTCTCGGACCAGATGGACCATCCTTACTTTCAAAAGGATTATTTTGAACTGGTACGAAAGGCAGCAGAACACATGACTACCAATATACATCAACGAATTGCTGAATTAACGCAACCCCAGGATCAAAACCCAGATGATCTTCAAGAAGCAAGTAAAAAGGCAGGCAAAGCCAATACTTTCAAGGAAAAGCCTGCAGAAGATATCAATAGACATGGCATTCAAACAGGTGCGATTCCCAAAACCAAGAAGGGAACTTTTACAAGTACAGATTCAAATACAGAAAGGGAGTTAACCATACCATCAAGAGCGCAAATGAATAACAAGGCAAGATATCTCTTGTTGATAAACATCTTAAAGAGATCATTGAGCAAGGCACTTGAGCAATCGTCTTTTAATAAAAGTGAAAAATTCTCCCAAATTAAACCAAGAAGTTTGGAGCAGAATTGGGATGAGATTACGTGTTTATATCGTAAGTTGGATCAGGATCTGAGTGCAGAGGAAGTAAAAGAGTACTACAATTTACAAGAAAGGGTAGAGGAGACTTTCTTGAAGCTTTTTGCCGACATTTCAACAACTCAAGAAAAGGGATGTGAACCAAAACCTCTGAGTGTAATGATGAAGCTTCCGAAAATCGAGCTTCCTAAATTCGATGGTGAATACTTGAACTGGTTACAATTCCATGACCTGTTCAAGCAAATGATTCATGATCAGCCAATACCACCGGCTCAAAAATTATATTTCTTGAGAGCGAATGTAACTGGAAAGGCCCAGGAATTGATTCAAAACTTCAAGCCAACAGACAGCAACTACGAGGTAGCTTGGGGTGTACTTGTTGAACGCTTCAACAATAAAAGATTGCTGTTGACCGCTCAAGTTATTAACACAGCCAGTCACCACAGCAACAAATTCCAGCTTAAGAAGACTCCATGACAATACGAAGGAGTGTTTGCAAGTAATCACCAACCTGAACATTGACATCGCAAGTTGGGATCCAATAGTAGTACACCTTCTATTGCAAAAATTGGACAGAGAGAGCAGGGAAAAATTTGAGTTTGCGATAAAGGATCCGAGAAGCAGCCCCACCATCGAAGAGTTCCTGAAGTTCGTTGAGTCAAGATTCCAGACTCTAGAAGCCATCAACACCCGAGATGACAGGAAGAAGTTCCAGAGCCTGGAAGCCACTTGTAGCTATGATATTGGAAGGAAGTCAACCGTGGCCATAGCTCCTAAGATTGATCAGGATATAGCACTCATTTGCCATTTTTGCAACTCAAGTAAGCATGGTATTTACAACTGTAATACATTTTTGTCTCTTTCAGGTTCAGAACGAGGAAAAGCTGTTCACAGGCTGATGTTGTGCAGGAATTGTTTGAAGAAAGGCCATTTCACCCAATCATGCTCATCCCGAAAATGCCAAAAATGCAACATGCCCCACAATACACTACTTCACCAGCAGAAGCGGCAACAAAAATAA
The DNA here is from genome assembly GCA_920104205.1 of Eupeodes latifasciatus. Classification (NCBI taxonomy): domain Eukaryota; kingdom Metazoa; phylum Arthropoda; class Insecta; order Diptera; family Syrphidae; genus Eupeodes; species Eupeodes latifasciatus. The sequence goes on along the minus strand of OV049924.1, from coordinate 209,263,226 downwards.
CATCAGCCACAAGAAAACGGCAACAAGAAAACGGCAATGACTACACATCAGTGGGGTGAGAAAGGTACTATAAACAAGGTTCCACAGCCAGTACATCAAGCAGTTAATAATGACTGGCAACGCTGCTGTGAAAGTGTAAAGTTGAACTAAGACATCGCTCTTGAGAAATATTTAAAAATAAAACCTAATATCCAGTTTTTAAATTTAAAAAGTGCCTAAATTGATTTATAAAGAAAGCTTATTACAATAATCGACCACTGTCAAGGTAATATAAGCATATTTCTGCATAAAATAAGTATTTATCTTAAAATCTAAAGTCACATGTCTGACAAACGAAAAATCGTCGAAACCTCACCAGAAGAAAATTGTTATCAAGAAAATACACCAAATTACCACAAAATCTTAAAACGCACCACCCACAACATGTCTATGTCTGATTCGGATTTACAAAAAATTAAATCAATTGTAGTATCTTCTCTACAAACTGAGCTGACATTGGCAATTGCTAACCTAGCTACCAAAGAAGACCTGGGTAAGCTTAACAACGAAATAAGCTTCTTGCGAAAACAAAATGATGAATTGTCTTCAAAAGTTAAGCAATTTGAACTGAGATGTAGCTCTCTGGAAGAAGAACTCGAATCACAAAGTCGTGAAATAAGAAACAAAAACTTAATAATTTCAATTCCCAAAGAAGACTCTCATACAAATCCAGAAGAAAAAATTCGAACTGTCACTCGGCTTCTACTTGGTAATGATTGTATACAACAGTTTTCAGATTCCGTTGGTAATGATTGTATACAACAGTTTTCAGATTCCGTAAAAATAAGTGAAAATATAAATACAATCAAAATGAAGGTAAATACCGGCTCAAGTGAAATTACTTTGAAAATGCTTAAAAATGCGTACAAGCTGAAAGACACAGGTGTCTTTCTGCAACGCGATCTTTCCAAGAAAATGCAACTAAAACAACGTATTCTTTTACACTACAGGAAAATAATAAGAAATTTTAAACCAAATAGTTTGGTTCAAATAAAAAACAACTCCATTTTATTTGAAAACAAATCATTTTATTTAAATAATAATAACAATCTTATATATAACACTGATAATACTGAAACCGATGGAGAACACGAACTACAAAAAATGTTAGGTGACATTAACTTTAATGCTGTCAAAAAAATCAATCTGTCAAATGATCGTCAGAATCAAAACGACAGTACTAGATCAATAACAACTAATCGTCGACCAAGGATGCCACTTGTGCAAAATAGTAATAGTATGAGGAATTGAGATTTAACCGCCGTCAGCTCATTTAGTATTAATGTTTGTAAAATATTGTCATATAATGTATCAGGGCTTAATAATAAGATAATGTTTATAGATTTCTTTAATTTTATTAAAACCTTTGAAATATTCTTCATCTTTGAAACACATGTTCTAATTGAAAATTTAAGTAAATTTACCAAATATTTTAACGGATATAAACTTTTTTGGATTCCGGCAACCAAAACATCATCAAGAGGTCGTGCAAGCGGTGGATGTCTGTATGGAATACAAACATCAAAACTGGAGTTCTATAATTTTGTGGAAATCCAAGATAACATTGTCGTTAAGCTTTTAAAAAAACCTAATATGTTTATTGTTCCTTTTTATATAAATTGCAACAAATGGACCGAAGACTTTGGCAGACTGAGCAATTTAATGTGTGATCTATCGAGCAAAAACGTAATGTTGGTTGGTGATTTCAATGCTAGAATAAGTGATAACCAAGTTACAACCCAAATGACTATATCTAACTCAGCACTATCAAATTATTATAATAGAACATCTAAGGATAATATTTACAATCAAAACGGAGTGAGATTATTAGAAATGCTGCAAATGTATGATAGTATTATTTTAAATGGATGCACGGAAGGTGACACCGAAGGGCATTTCACTTTTGTTGGTGGCCAAGGCAAATCGGTGATTGATTACTGCATGGTAAATAACGATTGGATCCCTCTTATATACAAATTTGAAGTTTTGAGTAAACAATTTTCTGATCATATGCCATTAGTAATTGAATGGAAATCTTACTTTGAACCACAACAGAGATCCCTTAGCCTGATGCCCCGATTAAAATGGAAAACCCCAAATTTAGAAATATATCAACACTATTTAGATGATTACCTTTCGCACACCCCTCCAACTAATTTGAAAACATCCGCACTCACAACTCAATTAACAGAATCCATAAGGTGTTCTGCAATTAACCCCACTCCAAAAACAACGAATTCTTTTGCTCAAAAATGGTTTGATACAGAATGTCTTAAAGCCAGAAAAAAATCATTCGCACTATTGAAAGCCTTCCGCAGATGTTCTTGTGATCAAATTCGAAAATGGTACATACAAGCGAATGAGAAGTATAAGAAAATCTGCTTCATTAAGAAAACCAATTTTGAATCCATGCAAGCCCAATCACTCAGCCAAATCAAAAACACAAAACAGTTCTGGAAAATAGCAAAAGAAATTAACGGTTCACACAACTCTATAGGGTTAAGTATTTCTGCAGATGATCTATCTGAATATTTCAAAAATCTTCTTCAAATGAACCCAACATCTACTTTCTCATACGCACAGCCGTTCGTCTGTGATGATATATTAGACGCAGTTATATCAGTCAATGAAATACAACTCGTTCTCCAAAGAGCCAAGGACGGAAAAGCCCCAGGTGAAGATGGGATACCCTACGAATATTTTAAAAATGCAACCCCTACTTTTTATAACCATCTACATACACTTTTTAATAAGATTTTTGATAATGCTGATGTGCCGTCCTCTTTTAAAAAATCGATAATTTTTCCAATCCATAAGAAAGGTGATCTAAATGTAGTTGAAAATTACCGAGGCATATCCTTCATGAATGTCATTGCGAAGATATTTTGTGGTGTTCTCATTAACAGGCTTGAAAATTGGGTGGATGTAAACAACATTCTTACAGAGTTTCAAGCAGGCTTTAGAAAGAACTATTCGACGGTTGACCACATATTTACTTTAACTTCAATAGTAAAAGCATTTCAAGCCAGAAACAAAAAAGTATACACATTGTTTGTTGATTTTAAAGCTGCATTTGATCTGGTGAATCGAAATGCTTTATTTTTCAAACTTTCCCAACTTGAAGTGTCGACAAAATTCATCCAAATAATACGTTGTTTGTACACAGATACTGAAGTTGCAGTCTGGGATGGCAAAACATATTCAAAACCATTTAAAACATTTACTGGAGTAAAGCAGGGATGTCTACTCAGCGCTCTTCTATTTGCTCTTTTTATTAATGATATAGCTACGCACATTCCAGGAGGTGTCCGAATTGCGGGTATTATAATAAATGTATTACTCTACGCTGATGACCTTCTTTTATTATCCGAATCAGCAGACACCCTGCAATTGATGGTAAATCGTCTTACGGACTATTGTGTCAAGTGGGGTCTAGTCATCAACACAGACAAAACGAAAGTAATGGTCTTTTCGCGTTCCAATCGGAGTGAAGTTAGGAACACATGGATACTTAATGGAAGTCGTTTAGAAATATCGAAAGAATACAAGTATTTGGGAGTTTTGATAAATCCAACCCTGGATTATAGCAAGCACCTTGCAGAAAAAGCAAAAACTTCACAAAGTTTAATTAATTGTACTTGGAGGAAGATTTTCTCTAACGATCACATAAACCTTTCAACAAAATATAATATTTTCAATGCAGTCGTGAAGTCTTCGCTTTGTTATGCGGCACAAATATGGGGTATGCAAGAATACGAAGAAATTGAAAAGTTTCAAAGAAATTTCTTAAAGAAAATATTCAATATTCCCTTAAACACACCAAACTATGCTATTTATTTGGAAACAGGCCTGCCAAAACTTTTTACTTTAAGTCTAAAGTTACAGGCTGATTATTTAATTAAAGTGCTTGGTCTACGGGAAACTCGGTTATGTAAGTTAATGATGCTCTACGAAATTCGGAATAAGGACTGGTGGATGAGGACATGGGAAAACATTGCTGCTTCCTGTGGAGAAGTTGTGCAGATCAATCTCAACAATATTGTTCAGGTGAAAACGAAGTTCTACGAAATCATCCAAAAACTTGAAGAATCTAACCGAAATCAGATGATTGAAAATGCCCGTCAATCGGAGAGCAGATTACTCTATAGCCAGCTTAATTATAACTTGTGTGAAAAGAACTACTTCCAAGATTCTCTCTCCTATAAAGATATTTCCCTAATTTTTAAATCAAGATGCGAACTTCTACATTTAAATGGAAAACCATACAAAGGAAACTTTGATCAATTTTGCAATTTATGTAACTTGAGAGCTAAAGAAGATTGCTTTCATTTCATCAGTGTGTGTCCAATTTATAACCAGCAAAGAAGAGTATGCTTTGGTAAACCATCCCTATCAGTACAGGAAACAATTGAAATTTTAAATGGATCAGATTGGGCGAACCTTGTCAAATTTGTCAGAGCTAGCTACCACTACAGAATGCTTATAATAACGGAATATACATAAATCATATAATGAAATTATTTATACAATCAAATCATACCTTTTTTACTTTTTTTTAATTTTATACCATTATACATATGTACTTGTTCAATTGTATACTTAAATATTTTAAAGTTACCAGTCGAGCTGACGGCTAAGCCAATGCTTAAAAAAATTCATAAAAGCTTTTATAAAATTTGTAATGATTACTTACAATAAATGAATATTTTGAATTGAATTGAAATTGAACAGTTAATACAGCAGCAGAAACGCAATTCAAGAAGCGTCATGTTTACCTTGCAACGGCAGTGGTCAATGTGATTTCATCTTATGGTGTGCGAATCCCGTGCAGAGCTCTTCTTCACTCTGGTTCTCAGTTAAATTTCGTCACAACATCGTTCCAACAGCAGTTAGGAATCAAGAAGCATCGTAAGGATACTTCAATCAGTGGAATAGGTGCGCAAGAGTGCAGGTCTGAGTTTGTGGCCTCAGTAACTTTTGAATCCAGAACATCGACTTATAAAGCCACAATTGAAGCGAACCTCATGTCTCGTATAAGTGACTACCAGTGCTGTCAAGAAATCGACGTTTCCCTGTGGAAGATTCCTACTCACATCGAGCTGGCAGATCCTTCATTCTGCAAAGCTAATCAAATCGACATGCTGTTGGAAGCTGAACTTTTCTTTGACCTATTTTTACCAGGAGAATACAGGATTTCAAACGAACTACCAATATTACGTAAATCAGAGTTAGGTTAGATCGTAGCCGGAAGTGCTCCAGCTTCAAATTCGAATGCTCATTGCCATATAGTCACAAAGCCATCGATGACATCGTTGGACAAACTCGTTCGCTCCTTCTGGGAAACAGAAAGCCATGACACTCCCATTAACACTCAGAGCGAAGAAGAACATCAATGTGAAGAACATTTCAAGAAGAATACAACTCGGAATTCAGAAGGTAAATTTGTTGTTAAATTACCATTTAAGGAGGATCCTTCCATATTTTTAGGTGACTCCCTTCAAGTAGCAAGGAAAAGGTTTCTTTCATTAGAAAGCAAATTAAACAAGGATGAAGAGCTACACCAGCTTCATGGAAGAATATAAAACATTGGGTCACATGACACCAATTGGCAAAAATAATATTCCAGAGAGACACTACATCATACCTCATCATTGCGTCATGAAACCCGAAAGTTCATCAACAAAACTTCGAGTAGTTTTTGATGCTTCAGCCAAGACGACTTCTGGCCACTCACTAAATGATATACTCATGGTGGGTCCAACAGTTCAACCAGATCTATTTTCAATAATTCTGAAATTCAGAATGCACAGATACGTCTTTACAGCAGACATAACAAAGATGTATCGCCAGGTGTTATTACAAGAGGAAGATCGAGCCTTTCAACTTATTTTTTGGAGACCAAGAACTGATGAGCCATTGCAGCTGTATAAATTAAACACTGTTACTTATGGGACAGCATCGGCCTCTTACCTTGCAACCAGATGTCTTGTTAAACTAGCAGAAGACAATCAAGATACATTTTATAGAGCTTCACAGGCCGTTAAAAACAATGTGTACGTGGATGATTGCTTGGCCGGTTCAAAGACCATTGATGACGCTCATGAGTTACTTAATGAGATAGTTTGTCTACTCAAAGCAGGTAATTTTGAATTGAAAAAAATTTGTTTCAATCATCCTATGATTTTAGAAGGAATTCCTGAAGAAGATAAAGAAAAACTAGTAACATTTCATCAATCTGAGATAGTCAAGACGTTAGGACTAATATGGGATCCTTCACAAGATGTCTTCAAATTCAGCTTCAATGACGAAAAGGTAAATAAAATAACTACTCAGATAACAAAGCGAACAGTTTTAGCTGATCTTGCAAGACTTTTCGATCCTCTTGGCTTACTTGGGCCTATAATCGTCATTGGCAAGCTATTTTTACAAGAGTTGTGGAAATCAAAACTGTCTTGGGATGAAAATCTTCCAACTGAAAAGGCTCAAAAGTGGATAAACTACATTGGGCAATTCTCCCTTATGAACAAGATAAGCATTCCACGATACGTTCTTCTTCCTTCTGCTAAGACAATAGAACTTCATGCCTTCTCTGATAGCAGCTTAAGTGCATTTGGTTCGTACGTTTACTTAAGATCAATTGATGAAAGAAACCAAAGCTTTTGCCAACTTCTTTGCTCAAAATCAAGAGTTGTGCCTTTGAAAGCTGTCAGCATAGCCCGCCTGGAACTACAAGCAGCAGTACTTATGGTGGAATTAGTGGATAGGGTAATTCAAATACTTCCAAAGAAAATTGACAAGGTATGCTTTTATACAGATTCTACAACCGTCTTAGCCTGGCTTAAATCACCCTCTTATACCTCTTGTTGCAAATAGAGTTGCAAAAATCCAATCACTTTCAGAGTTTCATCAATGGCAATACATCAAGGCCCATTTAAATCCAGCAGACTTGGTTTCGAGAGGATCAAACTTAGAAGGACTATTCAAATCATCAATATGGTTCAAAGGTCCAGAGTTTCTTAGAAATGAGGAAATCGTTCAGTTCAAGGAATACGAATTTCCTGAAGTGATTCCAGAACGACGTAAGAAAAAATCGGTGTTGTCGGCAGTAATTCAAAACGATCTAAACTTGATCGAAAACATCAATTATAGAAGTTCATTTTTCACATTGAGAAAAATATTTTCATTCTGTTTTAGATTCTGTTACAATTGCAGAAAACCAGTTGAACTTAGAAACACAGGCCAGGTAACTGTTTAGGAATTAAGAGAAGGAACACGATGGATTCTTGTTTACACGCAAAGAGTGTCATTCCCAGAGGAATATCGTGCCTTAGAAGGAAGGAAACTTGTAAGTAGAACTTCATCTATAGCATCTCTTACTCCATATTTTGATGAAAAAACAAAGCTCATCCGAGTTGGTGGAAGGTTGACAAATGCCAAGATCTCTCCAGATGCTAAGAATCAAATTTTAATTCCCAAAATTAATATAGTAACTAAATTAATTTTAACATATCTTCATTTTAAACACATGCACGCTTCACATAGAGCGTTAATAGCCATCTCCCGACAACAGTACTGGATCTTAGGTGTTGGACATGCAGCTCGACAAGTAATTAGCCGATGCATCATATGCTTTAGAGTAAAGCCAAAATTCATCAATCAGCTGATGGGAAATATGCCTGCAGAAAGAGTTAATTCAGCAAGACCTTTTTATCATTCCGGTGTTGACTTTTGCGGCCCTATAAAAACTCACTACAAGGTCAGAGGTAAGACTCCTACAAAGTCATATTTAGCTATTTTCGTTTGTTTTTCTACTAAAGCTATACATATAGAGGTAGTGGGAGATCTTTCATCTCAATCTTTCATATACGCCTTAAAACGATTTGTAGGAAGGCGAGGACTTTGCCACACAATATTTTGCGATAATGCAACAAATTTTGTTGGTACCAAGAATGAATTAGCAGAACTAACAAAAATATTCAATTCAAATAGAATACAAGCAGTAATTCAGACATATTGCCTCGAAGAAGGAATAACGTGGAAAAACATTCCACCTCGTTCCCCTCATTTTGGAGGCCTGTGGGAGGCTGCCGTTAAATCTGCAAAGATGCTCCTCGTTCGCCACTTAGGTGAAGCATCACTTACGTATGAGGAGTTGCTTACTGTGGTCATACAAATAGAAGCGATATTGAATTCTCGACCGTTGACACCGTTATCATCTGATCCAAATGATTTCGAAGCTCTCACACCCGGACACTTCTTAATCGGAAGTCCTCTCACGGCAATGCCAGAATCTGATGTTACAACCTGCAAAATGAGCAGCCTGAATAAATTCCGGAAAATTCAACATATTTAACAACATTTTTGGAAAAGGTGGTCAGATGAGTATTAACATCTCTTGCAGCAAAGATTCAAGTGGAAGACTGAATCTAACAATCTGAAGCCTGACACCTTGGTGCTTATTAAAGAAGAAAATATTCCTCCGATGCGCTGGAAATTAGGACGTGTGATTGAAACTTTTAAGGGAAGTGATGATAAAGTACGCGTGGCTAATGTTAAAACCCAAACTGGAACATATCAAAGAGCAATACATAATCTTTGCCCACTTCCAACAGATGAACAAGAGAATAAAGAAAAAAATTCAGATTGCTCCAGTCTTGAACCCAAGAGAAGCACGAGAAGTTTAAGACCAAGAAAAACACAAAAGTTGACACTGCTTTCGATCTTACTTTTGGCACTCATCATAATACCCACATCTTTATGTCAGACGGTAACACAGGAGCAAGTAAATATCAAGGAACTCGATGATGGCGTTGGTATATATTTTGAAGATGTTGGCAGAACTCGTACGGTAAACACGTACTGGAAAATTTTTGTATTTTACAATTTGACAACATACTGGCAAGAATTCAATGAGCTTAAAGCATATGTCAACAGAATGCAAGATATATGTACAAAAGAAATTGGTAATCAAATGTATTATGAGCCAATAATAGACACACTGCGAAACAGGATCGCAGTTATCGAACATAACAATGAGTCGCTTCACAATTATCATGCACCAAAATATGAACGAACCAGGATAGCAAGATCACCATTTGACATTGTGGGAACTCTGGCACATAGTTTGTTTGGTATCCTTGACCAAGAGAGTGCAGACAAAATTCAAGGTCAAATCAACAATGCCTATAAGAACGAAAATCATTTGATTGAACTTTTGAGAAAACAAAGTTCAGTTGCAGATGCTACTTCGAATATTTTAAAACGTGATCACATTCAAGTTCAAGATCAGTTTAAGGCTTTAAATAAACATCTTGAAAAGACCATTGCGATCTTCAAGGAGAAACAAAAGGTTAATGGGTAAAACAGAATCTCGGATCATTGACTTCATATTTGATTCTTGTTCTCCCGAATTTCGAGCACATACAAGAAATGCTTTTAGATGTTCTTTTGGATTTAAATCACGGAAACATAAATCCACAGCTTATAAGACCCAAGCAATTAAGTGAGCAGCTGAAGCCATTGCCAGAAGGTTCAGTTCTTGATATGTACAAAATGTCATCAGTAAAAGGTCGGTGCTTAAATGATTCAATTGTGTTTGAAATGTTACTACCCCTGACGGATGCTGAAGAATTTCAACTTTTTAATCTTTTAACTATTCCTATAATTCACAGAAACAAGACGTTTATAGTGGAAACATCTGCTGAATATTTAGCTGTGTCATTACCCAGAGATAGATATTTCTTATTGAGTGGCCTCGAGCTGGGAGCATGCAAACGATTACTGTCAACCAACTACATGTGCACCCAACTATAATCCAGCAAGGAACTTCAGAGATTTGCGAAATGGCTTTACTAAATCATAAAGAGGAGAGCTTCAGCAAATGCACCTTAAAGGCGGCACATTCTCAAAATGTTTGGAAAGGACTTAAATCTTCGAACAGTTGGATTTTCTCTTTTCCATCAAAAATGTCTGGTCATCTGATTTGCGGCGATAAAAGCACAGCCATTAGTTTGTCTGGAAATGGTGTTCTGGAGTTCAAAAAACCTTGTGTTCTTCAACTACCCAACATCGTCATTAAAGGTAAAATTAACTATGAGAGCAAAATAACCTCACCTTTTATTCCTAGCGCGAATGCAAGTTTCTGGAACATAACTGAAGAGACAACATCAAAGACAATAGACACACCTATTGAAACGAATCATATTGACCCATCCGAGTTTGAAGATCTAAAGTCTAAAATCAAAGATGTAATGGATAAATCCAAAAAATTGCCTGCCCCCACTGATATCAACTCACATGATTATCATCACTATGGAAGCAGTCTGTTGTTATTGGCATGCATGATTGGGATTATCTTCACTTTTTTTCGTCGAAAAAGAAGACCAACCCCTATGCCGAGAACTTTCGAGGTCAACGTTTAAAATTAAGTCAAAGAATTCAATAAGTAAAATTTAGAGAATTAAGAACCCTCAAGAGGGGGGAGTATGTTCAAATTTCATTCAAATTTCATTTTAACTTTTTTTTCTTTTTACCTTAAACCATGCGGCCAGTAGTATTGTAAGGCCAAATGGATCATCTTAATTTGTAAATCATTTTTGCATACAAGGTGCAACAAAATATTATTTTCTGATATTAATTCAAGTGTGTGACCAGTTGAAAACTTTGTAGTTCACGCTTCTCGTGTTCCACTTTTGATATTTGCCATTCATCTGTTCTCACGCTTGGAATTTTTTATTGCATAGTTGCACTTTTCATAATTCATCATTTTCAAGAAATGTAAATTCTATTAGGTAAACAATAAAGTCAGTTTTGTGAAAACCTTCAAACTAGTGCGTCGTCTTCTCCTTGAGTTATTTTTCGTCTATTTTATTTTTTTGATTATTTGTTCATTTCGTTAAGAACTTAACAAAGTTCATTTTTTGATCATGGGAAATTCCAACGCCTGTTTCCAATTTGAGGTAGTAAACTTTTCCTGGTGCAAAACTTCCATCAGACATAAAAAGCGAAAATCGATTCCAAAATATGTGGCCTCATCCTAGTGGTTGGCAGTGTATATTGACAAATATAAAAACAGTGTTGTTTGCCATACATTAGTAGATTTATTAAATTCAGTACTTTTTGCTACAACTCAACACACTCGAATTTAACACATATAAATTCTAATTGATTTTTTTTTTAATTTAATTAAAAAATACTGTAAATGATGGAAACAGGAGAAAATGAAATTTATGAATATTGTAAGGGGAATATTAAGCTTAATTACACACCTCTTTTATAGATCTTAAAAGGGTGTAAGTATTTTTAAGTAAAATACAAGCTGCAGTTTTGGTATCCCATCTCCGATCCTTTTTGACATGTTAAGTTAACTTGCACTCGTTTCATTCTGCTTTCCCAGGCACAGAAAAATAATTAATTCCCCAGGAATTGATGGCACTCCCACTTTTTTATAACATCTTATACGATAAATCCTGCATTCCCACTAGTTTTAATAGGTAGCATTCCTCAGAATTAAACAGGAATTTCAATATTAAACTCTAAAAGGGAAAAGTTTTTGCTAGAATCCTATATCCTATACTTACCAGTTTTGTAGAATCAAACAATCGCTTAAGCATGTCTCAAACTGGTTTTCGTGAAGTTTTTTCAAGGGTAGATCGTATATTGGCTTTATAGAGTAAAGCTCAAAAATGTATCCAAAAGAAAAAGGTGTATACTTGCTTAATAGACTTTAAATTTGACACTGTCAATCGACAAGCTTTCATCTATAAAATGATGGAGTCACATGTCTTTCTCTAATTATTTCATCTATTTATATATTTTTATACGAATTTGTAATTTGAATTTAAAATAATTCGTATGGTGGCAATTGTAAGCCTACCGATTAATTATTTTACTATTTCTATATAATATTATTTTTTAATATTTTACTAAATTTGTGTTCAATATTTTGTCGAATAACCACGGTTATCAATTACACACTGTAATCTTCTGGGCATAAAGCTAAGCAAATCTTCACAAACTTTCTTTGGAATTGATTTCCAGACAACCTGAATATCTTGGAATAAATTAGGCATATTTCCAATTTTTGTACAGCTCATTTTTATTTTTAGATGCTGCCACATGTTTTCTATTGGGTTAAGGTCCGGACTGCACGACGGCCAGCCCAAAAAAATGATGGAGTTGTCTTCGAAGCATTGTGTAATTGGCTGTGTGCTTTGGATTGTTGTCCTGTTGAAATATCCATATTACGGGTACGTTTTCTTCCGCGTATGGCAGCATAACATTCTCAAGGAAGTTCCTATATTAAATCCTGTCCATGTGACCCTCAATTCTTTTAATCGGTCCAACACCGCACCAAGACATTGCTCTCTAGATCATAATACTGCTACCAGCATGCTTGTCAATGGGGCGAGTGTACTTTGGATTATATTCTTGGGATCCATAAAGACAAACACAAGCTTTTCCATCAGAATTAATCTTTAATGTTTGATTAATCCGAAAAAAGGGCATGTTTACACTAATTGACTGTCCAGTGCTTCTACTTTTTAGCAAAAGCCAAGCGGGCCTTTCTCTGACGTTCAGTCAGTAATGACTTCTTCCTTGCTATGCGCCCAAAGAGTCCAGCTTCATGCAACCTTCTTTGAAAGTGTCTACAGACGGTCCACTATCTGTTTCACCAAACACTACCCTTCTAATTTCTCTCGCAGTTGCAAAAGGGTTGTTTTGCTTTCCCGAACAATGAGCCCATTCCCGCTATGAGAGGTTGGCTTTGGTCTCGGTTTTAGTGGTATTTTTTCCATGGTGTTATTTTTCTTAAAATATTGATAGTATTAATACCATCTTTTTTGAAAACTTTAAAATGTTAGAAATATCGCTATAAGATTTTCCTTCTTCATGATGGCTCAAAATTTCACGTCGAGTCTTTACGTCACATGATATGTTTTTCCCCATTTGTATGACCTAACTAAACAATTTAAATTTAAATTGTGGAAAAAATAGACAAAAAAGTATAACTTACAATGCCCAAAAATAACTTTTTAATCTTGAAATTCTTAAAATAAGGTTCGTTTCTAATTATGTGCACGATCGATTTTGTGATTTTAGCTTTCTTTAATTAAAAAATAACGGTGTCCCATGTCAGTGTTATAATTTCATAGTGAAGTTGGCTAGATTTCAATGCAAAAGAAAAAAAAAAGATGGCCGCATTTATATATAGAACACTTAATATTCGGAAGTTGAAGTTTGACCTGAAAAGCGTTTATAATTGAGTGCACTGCACTGTATATAACGAAAAATATGATAATACATTGAGAATATATACAATACGTTTTACCAATGTAACGAAAATGTTGGCTTTTAATGTACCGAGTATTGTCTCATTACATTGGATTGATGTACCAAGTATTGGCATTAGGTGAATGTTACATCTAACCTAATTTAAAAGTGTACAATTATTAAAACAAAAATATGTTTTTCTTCTGAAAAAAAATGTAAAACTTTTTCAAATATCCTACGAACAAATATGTTACCGATTTTAATTAAAATAGGATCTTAAGAAAAAAATCTACTTATAAGATTTTTGTAAATAAGAAAATTACAAACAATTATTTTGGTCCTAATATATTAAAAACAAAAAGTCGTTCTATAAATGTGTAACATTTTGAAAAAAATCCTACTTCAGCTAAACCAAGGCAAAAAAATAATTTGTTAAACAATTATTTTTAACTTATTTTTTTTTTTAATTCGAAACACTTGTTTGATTAAGAAAAACGGGGAGAGTACCATAACTTTGGCGACAAAGTTTAATGACGGATTTGTATAGAACAGTTAAAAACAAGCATTTTTTTACTATGGGAGGGGGGGTCTATCTCCCCCCATTTAGGCGGTAGGGGCAGTTTAAAAAAATATGTACATTAAATGGGAAAAAAATAATTAAAAAATAACGGTAATACTTATAATTAAGTATTATACCTTTTTTTAAATCCAATACTTTTGTCTATTAGCATGTTTTTAAGTCAAAACTATGCATAGTTTTTGAAAAAAATTGTTTTAAAGTCAAAATTTGTGCAAAAAAAAGTTAAAAAAAAGGTTTAAAGTGTAATTTTTTAAAACTTTCAGATTACCTTCTATTTTTTTTTTTATAATTCATTACTCTTATTTGTTTTTGATCAAAAACTGAAAACTAGATGACTTGATGTCTTCTAGTTCTTGAGAAAATTGAAAATTACCAAAACAAAATATTTTAATTAAATTACTTTTTCCTTGCTTAAGTATTAACGTAGTCTTATTTTGATAGTAATAATCGATAAGATATACCTAGGGTAAATTAATTTTTCTTAAATCCAGCTTATTTAAATGCAAAAGAAACTTTGCATGCACCCCATCTTGCACCCACCGCACCTTGCACCCTCCCAACCTTGCACGCACTCCAACTTGCACCCACCCCAAATCCTATAGTGTGCCCAAGCAGGGGGGTTGCAGGGGGGCAGCATGCCCCCCCTTACAGATGCCACTGTTGCATACACCCAAACTCGCGCACACCTTACTGTTGCATACATCCAAACACGCATTACGCACACGCAAATACCATTATTACTATCAAAATAAGACCACTCAAGCAAAAAAAATTAAAATAGTAGTTGTGGTTATTTTCAATTTTCTCAAAAACTAAAAGACATAAAATCATCTAGTTTTCAGTTTTTGATCAAAAACAAATAAGAGCAATAAATTCTGAAATAAAAACAATGGTAGATAATCTTGAAGTATTGAAAAAGTTACACTTTAAACCTTTTTTTAACTTTTTTTACTCAAATTTTGAGTTTAAAATTAAATTTTTATTTTCAATTTTCTCAAAAACTAAAAGACATAAAATCATCTAGTTTTCAGTTTTTGATCAAAAACAAATAAGAGCAATAAATTCTGAAATAAAAACAATGGTAGATAATCTTGAAGTGTTGAAAAAGTTACACTTTAAACTTTTTTTTAATTTTTTTTACTCAAATTTTGAGTTTAAAATTAAATTTTTATTTTCAATTTTCTCAAAAACTAAAAGACATACAATCATCTAGTTTTCAGTTTTTGATCAAAAACAAATAAGAGCAATAAATTCTGAAATAAAAACAATGGTAGATAATCTTGAAGTGTTGAAAAAGTTACACTTTAAACCTTTTTTTAATTTTTTTTACTCAAATTTTGAGTTTAAAATTAAATTTTTATTTTCAATTTTCTCAAAAACTAAAAGACATAAAATCATCTAGTTTTCAGTTTTTGATCAAAAACAAATAAGAGCAATAAATTCTGAAATAAAAACAATGGTAGATAATCTTGAAGTATTGAAAAAGTTACACTTTAAACCTTTTTTTAACTTTTTTTACTCAAATTTTGAGTTTAAAATTAAATTTTTATTTTCAATTTTCTCAAAAACTAAAAGACATAAAGTCATCTAGTTTTCAGTTTTTGATCAAAAACGAATAAGAGCAATAAATTCTGAAATAAAAACAATGGTAGATAATCTTGAAGTATTGAAAAAGTTACACTTTAAATCTTTTTTTTACTCAAATTTTGAGTTTAAAATTAAATTTTTATTTTCAATTTTCTCAAAAACTAAAAGACATAAAATCATCTAGTTTTCAGTTTTTGATCAAAAACAAATAAGAGCAATAAATTCTGAAATAAAAACAATGGTAGATTTTGAAAAAAATCCTACTTCAGCTAAACCAAGGCAAAAAAATAATTTGTTAAACAATTATTTTTAACTTATTTTTTTTTTTAATTCGAAACACTTGTTTGATTAAGAAAAACGGGGAGAGTACGATAACTTTGGCGACAAAGTTTAATGACGGATTTGTATAGAACAGTTAAAAACAAGCATTTTTTACTATGGGAGGGGGTCTATCTCCCCCCGTTTAGGCGGTAGGGGCAGTTTAAAAAAATATGTACATTAAATGGGAAAAAAATAATTAAAAAATAACGGTAATACTTATAATTAAATATTATACCTTTTTTTAAAGCTAACACTTTTATCTATGAGCATGTTTTTAAGTCAAAACTATGCATAGTTTTTGAAAAAAATTGTTTTAACGTCAAAATTTGCGCAAAAAAAAGTTAAAAAAAAGGTTTAAAGTGTAATTTTTTAAAACTTTCAGATTATCTTCTATTTTTTTTATAATTCATTACTCTTATTTGTTTTTGATCAAAAACTGAAAACTAGATGACTTGATGTCTTCTAGTTCTTGAGAAAATTGAAAATTACCAAAACAAAATATTTTAATTAAATTACTTTTTCCTTGCTTAAGTATTAACGTAGTCTTATTTTGATAGTAATAATCGATAAGATATACCTAGGGTAAATTAATTTTTCTTAAATCCAGCTTATTTAAATGCAAAAGAAACTTTGCATGCACCCCATCTTGCACCCACCGCACCTTGCACCCTCCCAACCTTGCACGCACTCCAACTTGCACCCACCCCAAATCCTATAGTGTGCCCAAGCAGGGGGGTTGCAGGGGGGCAGCATGCCCCCCCTTACAGATGCCACTGTTGCATACACCCAAACTCGCGCACACCTTACTGTTGCATACATCCAAACACGCATTACGCACACGCAAATACCATTATTACTATCAAAATAAGACCACTCAAGCAAAAAAAATTAAAATAGTAGTTGTGGTTATTTTCAATTTTCTCAAAAACTAAAAGACATAAAATCATCTAGTTTTCAGTTTTTGATCAAAAACAAATAAGAGCAATAAATTCTGAAATAAAAACAATGGTAGATAATCTTGAAGTATTGAAAAAGTTACACTTTAAACCTTTTTTTAACTTTTTTTACTCAAATTTTGAGTTTAAAATTAAATTTTTATTTTCAATTTTCTCAAAAACTAAAAGACATAAAATCATCTAGTTTTCAGTTTTTGATCAAAAACAAATAAGAGCAATAAATTCTGAAATAAAAACAATGGTAGATAATCTTGAAGTGTTGAAAAAGTTACACTTTAAACTTTTTTTTAATTTTTTTTACTCAAATTTTGAGTTTAAAATTAAATTTTTATTTTCAATTTTCTCAAAAACTAAAAGACATACAATCATCTAGTTTTCAGTTTTTGATCAAAAACAAATAAGAGCAATAAATTCTGAAATAAAAACAATGGTAGATAATCTTGAAGTGTTGAAAAAGTTACACTTTAAACCTTTTTTTAATTTTTTTTACTCAAATTTTGAGTTTAAAATTAAATTTTTATTTTCAATTTTCTCAAAAACTAAAAGACATAAAATCATCTAGTTTTCAGTTTTTGATCAAAAACAAATAAGAGCAATAAATTCTGAAATAAAAACAATGGTAGATAATCTTGAAGTATTGAAAAAGTTACACTTTAAACCTTTTTTTAACTTTTTTTACTCAAATTTTGAGTTTAAAATTAAATTTTTATTTTCAATTTTCTCAAAAACTAAAAGACATACAATCATCTAGTTTTCAGTTTTTGATCAAAAACGAATAAGAGCAATAAATTCTGAAATAAAAACAATGGTAGATAATCTTGAAGTATTGAAAAAGTTACACTTTAAATCTTTTTTTAACTTTTTTTACTCAAATTTTGAGTTTAAAATTAAATTTTTATTTTCAATTTTCTCAAAAACTAAAAGACATAAAATCATCTAGTTTTCAGTTTTTGATCAAAAACAAATAAGAGCAATAAATTCTGAAATAAAAACAATGGTAGATTTTGAAAAAAATCCTACTTCAGCTAAACCAAGGCAAAAAAATAATTTGTTAAACAATTATTTTTAACTTATTTTTTTTTTAATTCGAAACACTTGTTTGATTAAGAAAAACGGGGAGAGTACGATAACTTTGGCGACAAAGTTTAATGACGGATTTGTATAGAACAGTTAAAAACAAGCATTTTTTACTATGGGAGGGGGGTCTATCTCCCCCCGTTTAGGCGGTAGGGGCAGTTTAAAAAAATATGTACATTCAATGGGAAAAAAATAATTAAAAAATAACGGTAATACTTATAATTAAATATTATACCTTTTTTTAAAGCTAACACTTTTATCTATTAGCATGTTTTTAAGTCAAAACTATGCATAGTTTTTGAAAAAAATTGTTTTAAAGTCAAAATTTGTGCAAAAAAAAGTTAAAAAAAAGGTTTAAAGTGTAATTTTTTAAAACTTTCAGATTATCTTCTATTTTTTTTTATAATTCATTACTCTTATTTGTTTTTGATCAAAAACTGAAAACTAGATGACTTGATGTCTTCTAGTTCTTGAGAAAATTGAAAATTACCAAAACAAAATATTTTAATTAAATTACTTTTTCCTTGCTTAAGTATTAACGTAGTCTTATTTTGATAGTAATAATCGATAAGATATACCTAGGGTAAATTAATTTTTCTTAAATCCAGCTTATTTAAATGCAAAAGAAACTTTGCATGCACCCCATCTTGCACCCACCGCACCTTGCACCCTCCCAACCTTGCACGCACTCCAACTTGCACCCACCCCAAATCCTATAGTGTGCCCAAGCAGGGGGGTTGCAGGGGGGTAGCATGCCCCCCCTTACAGATGCCACTGTTGCATACACCCAAACTCGCGCACACCTTACTGTTGCATACATCCAAACACGCATTACGCATACGCAAATACCATTATTACTATCAAAATAAGACCACTCAAGCAAAAAAAATTAAAATAGTAGTTGTGGTTATTTTCAATTTTATCAAAAACTAAAAGACATAAAATCATCTAGTTTTCAGTTTTTGATCAAAAACAAATAAGAGCAATAAATTCTGAAATAAAAACAATGGTAGATAATCTTGAAGTATTGAAAAAGTTACACTTTAAACCTTTTTTTAACTTTTTTTACTCAAATTTTGAGTTTAAAATTAAATTTTTATTTTCAATTTTCTCAAAAACTAAAAGACATAAAATCATCTAGTTTTCAGTTTTTGATCAAAAACAAATAAGAGCAATAAATTCTGAAATAAAAACAATGGTAAATAATCTTGAAGTATTGAAAAAGTTACACTTTAAACCTTTTTTTAACTTTTTTTACTCAAATTTTGAGTTTAAAATTAAATTTTTATTTTCAATTTTCTCAAAAACTAAAAGACATAAAATCATCTAGTTTTCAGTTTTTGATCAAAAACGAATAAGAGCAATAAATTCTGAAATAAAAACAATGGTAGATAATCTTGAAGTATTGAAAAAGTTACACTTTAAATCTTTTTTTTACTCAAATTTTGAGTTTAAAATTAAATTTTTATTTTCAATTTTCTCAAAAACTAAAAGACATAAAATCATCTAGTTTTCAGTTTTTGATCAAAAACAAATAAGAGCAATAAATTCTGAAATAAAAACAATGGTAGATAATCTTGAAGTATTGAAAAAGTAACACTTTAAACCTTTTTTTAACTTTTTTTACTCAAATTTTGAGTTTAAAATTAAATTTTTATTTTCAATTTTCTCAAAAACTAAAAAACATAAAATCATCTAGTTTTCAGTTTTTGATCAAAAACAAATAAGAGCAATAAATTCTGAAATAAAAACAATGGTAGATAATCTTGAAGTATTGAAAAAGTTACACTTTAAACCTTTTTTTAATTTTTCTTACTCAAATTTTGAGTTTAAAATTAAATTTTTATTTTCAATTTTCTCAAAAACTAAAAGACATAAAATCATCTAGTTTTCAGTTTTTGATCAAAAACAAATAAGAGCAATAAATTCTGAAATAAAAAAAATGGTACATAATCTTGAAGTATTGAAAAAGTTACACTTTAAACCTTTTTTTAATTTTTTTTACTCAAATTTTGAGTTTAAAATTAAATTTTTCAAAAACTACGCATAGTTTTGACTTGATTTAAAAACTGGCTAATAGAATGTTGGCTTTAAAAAAATGTATACAACTTAATTGTATGTATCACCGTTATTTTTTAATTATTTTTTCCATTTTAAATAATAACTTTTTTAAATTGCCCCTCCCGCCTAAACGGGGGGAGATAGACCCCCCTCCCATAGTAAAAAATGCTTGTATTAAGACCCTCTACCAAAAACCGTTATTATATCTTGGCGCCAAAGTTATCGTACTCGTGCCAGAAAAACTAATATGGAAAGTAAACTTTTGTATAAACAATAATAATAAAATATCTCCTTTCTCAAGACCCCTGCTCTCTTTGAATTCTATATGTATGTATGTACGTATATTACTTTTTACAAAATCGTTAGTTTAATCATTTTTGGGAAGTAAAACATAAAAGTAGTACCCGTGACATGATGGTTAGTGCGTTGGACTGTCATGCCAGAGGTCTTGGGTTTAATCCCTGCCTGTGCCATCTAAAGTTTTTTTTCACGGGTACTATATGTACCTCTTGCGAGAAATTGACAAATCATCCAAGAGTAATTCTTGTCTTGAAAAGTGCTTTCTCAAATTAGCCGTTCGGATTCGGCTTAAAACTGTCATCTCTGCCAACAGTACTCGCACACAGGATTTGTTGCGAGTTGCAAGTCACTAGACCTGGTTCTCAATGGACTGTTGCGCCACCTAATTTATTTTTTTAAAGCTCAAAAGTTACAAAATTAATGGGCAGGATCAGACAACATAAGGGAACTCATTTGCAGTCGACTGCGCTCTTTGAACGTAAATTTAGACCAAGGCAACTAGTTAGTTTTGCAAGTGTCATAAACTTCAAACTCGAAACTTTAATTCACCAACTTTTACCTTCAGTTGACCGTGCAAAAACTACCAAAAATAAATTCTGAAATAAAAACAATGGTAGATAATCTTGAAGTATTGAAAAAGTTACACTTTAAACCTTTTTTTAACTTTTTTTACTCAAATTTTGAGTTTAAAATTAAATTTTTATTTTCAATTTTCTCAAAAACTAAAAGACATAAAATCATCTAGTTTTCAGTTTTTGATCAAAAACAAATAAGAGCAATAAATTCTGAAATAAAAACAATGGTAGATAATCTTGAAGTGTTGAAAAAGTTACACTTTAAACCTTTTTTTAATTTTTTTTACTCAAATTTTGAGTTTAAAATTAAATTTTTATTTTCAATTTTCTCAAAAACTAAAAGACATAAAATCATCTAGTTTTCAGTTTTTGATCAAAAACAAATAAGAGCAATCAATTCTGAAATAAAAACAATGGTAGATAATCTTGAAGTATTGAAAAAGTTACACTTTAAACCTTTTTTTAACTTTTTTTACTCAAATTTTGAGTTTAAAATTAAATTTTTATTTTCAATTTTCTCAAAAACTAAAAGACATAAAATCATCTAGTTTTCAGTTTTTGATCAAAAACGAATAAGAGCAATAAATTCTGAAATAAAAACAATGGTAGATAATCTTGAAGTATTGAAAAAGTTACACTTTAAATCTTTTTTTTTACTCAAATTTTGAGTTTAAAATTAAATTTTTATTTTCAATTTTCTCAAAAACTAAAAGACATAAAATCATCTAGTTTTCAGTTTTTGATCAAAAACAAATAAGAGCAATAAATTCTGAAATAAAAACAATGGTAGATAATCTTGAAGTATTGAAAAAGTTACACTTTAAACCTTTTTTTAACTTTTTTTACTCAAATTTTGAGTTTAAAATTAAATTTTTATTTTCAATTTTCTCAAAAACTAAAAGACTTAAAATCATCTAGTTTTCAGTTTTTGATCAAAAACGAATAAGAGCAATAAATTCTGAAATAAAAACAATGGTAGATAATCTTGAAGTATTGAAAAAGTTACACTTTAAATCTTTTTTTAACTTTTTTTACTCAAATTTTGAGTTTAAAATTAAATTTTTATTTTCAATTTTCTCAAAAACTAAAAGACATAAAATCATCTAGTTTTCAGTTTTTGATCAAAAACAAATAAGAGCAATAAATTCTGAAATAAAAAAAATGGTACATAATCTTGAAGTATTGAAAAAGTTACACTTTAAACCTTTTTTTAATTTTTTTTACTCAAATTTTGAGTTTAAAATTAAATTTTTCAAAAACTACGCATAGTTTTGACTTGATTTAAAAACTGGCTAATAGAATGTTGGCTTTAAAAAAAATGTATACAACTTAATTGTATGTATCACCGTTATTTTTTAATTATTTTTTCCATTTTAAATAATAACTTTTTTAAATTGCCCCTCCCGCCTAAACGGGGGGAGATAGACCCCCCTCCCATAGTAAAAAATGCTTGTATTAAGACCCTCTACCAAAAACCGTTATTATATCTTGGCGCCAAAGTTATCGTACTCGTGCCAGAAAAACTAATATGGAAAGTAAACTTTTGTATAAACAATAATAATAAAATATCTCCTTTCTCAAGACCCCTGCTCTCTTTGAATTCTATATGTATGTATGTACGTATATTACTTTTTACAAAATCGTTAGTTTAATCATTTTTGGGAAGTAAAACATAAAAGTAGTACCCGTGACATGATGGTTAGTGCGTTGGACTGTCATGCCAGAGGTCTTGGGTTTAATCCCTGCCTGTGCCATCTAAAGTTTTTTTTCACGGGTACTATATGTACCTCTTGCGAGAAATTGACAAATCATCCAAGAGTAATTCTTGTCTTGAAAAGTGCTTTCTCAAATTAGCCGTTCGGATTCGGCTTAAAACTGTCATCTCTGCCAACAGTACTCGCACACAGGATTTGTTGCGAGTTGCAAGTCACTAGACCTGGTTCTCAATGGACTGTTGCGCCACCTAATTTATTTTTTTAAAGCTCAAAAGTTACAAAATTAATGGGCAGGATCAGACAACATAAGGGAACTCATTTGCAGTCGACTGCGCTCTTTGAACGTAAATTTAGACCAAGGCAACTAGTTAGTTTTGCAAGTGTCATAAACTTCAAACTCGAAACTTTAATTCACCAACTTTTACCTTCAGTTGACCGTGCAAAAACTACCAAAAATAAATTCTGAAATAAAAACAATGGTAGATAATCTTGAAGTATTGAAAAAGTTACACTTTAAACCTTTTTTTAACTTTTTTTACTCAAATTTTGAGTTTAAAATTAAATTTTTATTTTCAATTTTCTCAAAAACTAAAAGACATAAAATCATCTAGTTTTCAGTTTTTGATCAAAAACAAATAAGAGCAATAAATTCTGAAATAAAAACAATGGTAGATAATCTTGAAGTGTTGAAAAAGTTACACTTTAAACCTTTTTTTAATTTTTTTTACTCAAATTTTGAGTTTAAAATTAAATTTTTATTTTCAATTTTCTCAAAAACTAAAAGACATAAAATCATCTAGTTTTCAGTTTTTGATCAAAAACAAATAAGAGCAATCAATTCTGAAATAAAAACAATGGTAGATAATCTTGAAGTATTGAAAAAGTTACACTTTAAACCTTTTTTTAACTTTTTTTACTCAAATTTTGAGTTTAAAATTAAATTTTTATTTTCAATTTTCTCAAAAACTAAAAGACATAAAATCATCTAGTTTTCAGTTTTTGATCAAAAACGAATAAGAGCAATAAATTCTGAAATAAAAACAATGGTAGATAATCTTGAAGTATTGAAAAAGTTACACTTTAAATCTTTTTTTTTACTCAAATTTTGAGTTTAAAATTAAATTTTTATTTTCAATTTTCTCAAAAACTAAAAGACATAAAATCATCTAGTTTTCAGTTTTTGATCAAAAACAAATAAGAGCAATAAATTCTGAAATAAAAACAATGGTAGATAATCTTGAAGTATTGAAAAAGTTACACTTTAAACCTTTTTTTAACTTTTTTTACTCAAATTTTGAGTTTAAAATTAAATTTTTATTTTCAATTTTCTCAAAAACTAAAAGACTTAAAATCATCTAGTTTTCAGTTTTTGATCAAAAACGAATAAGAGCAATAAATTCTGAAATAAAAACAATGGTAGATAATCTTGAAGTATTGAAAAAGTTACACTTTAAATCTTTTTTTAACTTTTTTTACTCAAATTTTGAGTTTAAAATTAAATTTTTATTTTCAATTTTCTCAAAAACTAAAAGACATAAAATCATCTAGTTTTCAGTTTTTGATCAAAAACAAATAAGAGCAATAAATTCTGAAATAAAAACAATGGTAGATTTTGAAAAAAATCCTACTTCAGCTAAACCAAGGCAAAAAAATAATTTGTTAAACAATTATTTTTAACTTATTTTTTTTTAATTCGAAACACTTGTTTGATTAAGAAAAACGGGGAGAGTACGATAACTTTGGCGACAAAGTTTAATGACGGATTTGTATAGAACAGTTAAAAACAAGCATTTTTTACTATGGGAGGGGGGTCTATCTCCCCCCGTTTAGGCGGTAGGGGCAGTTTAAAAAAATATGTACATTAAATGGGAAAAAAATAATTAAAAAATAACGGTAATACTTATAATTAAATATTATACCTTTTTTTAAAGCTAACACTTTTATCTATTAGCATGTTTTTAAGTCAAAACTATGCATAGTTTTTGAAAAAAATTGTTTTAAAGTCAAAATTTGTGCAAAAAAAAGTTAAAAAAAAGGTTTAAAGTGTAATTTTTTAAAACTTTCAGATTATCTTCTATTTTTTTTTATAATTCATTACTCTTATTTGTTTTTGATCAAAAACTGAAAACTAGATGACTTGATGTCTTCTAGTTCTTGAGAAAATTGAAAATTACCAAAACAAAATATTTTAATTAAATTACTTTTTCCTTGCTTAAGTATTAACGTAGTCTTATTTTGATAGTAATAATCGATAAGATATACCTAGGGTAAATTAATTTTTCTTAAATCCAGCTTATTTAAATGCAAAAGAAACTTTGCATGCACCCCATCTTGCACCCACCGCACCTTGCACCCTCCCAACCTTGCACGCACTCCAACTTGCACCCACCCCAAATCCTATAGTGTGCCCAAGCAGGGGGGTTGCAGGGGGGCAGCATGCCCCCCCTTACAGATGCCACTGTTGCATACACCCAAACTCGCGCACACCTTACTGTTGCATACATCCAAACACGCATTACGCATACGCAAATACCATTATTACTATCAAAATAAGACCACTCAAGCAAAAAAAATTAAAATAGTAGTTGTGGTTATTTTCAATTTTCTCAAAAACTAAAAGACATAAAATCATCTAGTTTTCAGTTTTTGATCAAAAACAAATAAGAGCAATAAATTCTGAAATAAAAACAATGGTAGATAATCTTGAAGTATTGAAAAAGTTACACTTTAAACCTTTTTTTAACTTTTTTTACTCAAATTTTGAGTTTAAAATTAAATTTTTATTTTCAATTTTCTCAAAAACTAAAAGACATAAAATCATCTAGTTTTCAGTTTTTGATCAAAAACAAATAAGAGCAATAAATTCTGAAATAAAAACAATGGTAGATAATCTTGAAGTATTGAAAAAGTTACACTTTAAACCTTTTTTTAACTTTTTTTACTCAAATTTTGAGTTTAAAATTAAATTTTTATTTTCAATTTTCTCAAAAACTAAAAGACATAAAATCATCTAGTTTTCAGTTTTTGATCAAAAACGAATAAGAGCAATAAATTCTGAAATAAAAACAATGGTAGATAATCTTGAAGTATTGAAAAAGTTACACTTTAAATCTTTTTTTTACTCAAATTTTGAGTTTAAATTTAAATTTTTATTTTCAATTTTCTCAAAAACTAAAAGACATAAAATCATCTAGTTTTCAGTTTTTGATCAAAAACAAATAAGAGCAATAAATTCTGAAATAAAAACAATGGTAGATAATCTTGAAGTATTGAAAAAGTTACACTTTAAACCTTTTTTTAACTTTTTTTACTCAAATTTTGAGTTTAAAATTAAATTTTTATTTTCAATTTTCTCAAAAACTAAAAAACATAAAATCATCTAGTTTTCAGTTTTTGATCAAAAACAAATAAGAGCAATAAATTCTGAAATAAAAACAATGGTAGATAATCTTGAAGTATTGAAAAAGTTACACTTTAAACCTTTTTTTAATTTTTCTTACTCAAATTTTGAGTTTAAAATTAAATTTTTATTTTCAATTTTCTCAAAAACTAAAAGACATAAAATCATCTAGTTTTCAGTTTTTGATCAAAAACAAATAAGAGCAATAAATTCTGAAATAAAAAAAATGGTACATAATCTTGAAGTATTGAAAAAGTTACACTTTAAACCTTTTTTTAATTTTTTTTACTCAAATTTTGAGTTTAAAATTAAATTTTTCAAAAACTACGCATAGTTTTGACTTGATTTAAAAACTGGCTAATAGAATGTTGGCTTTAAAAAAATGTATACAACTTAATTGTATGTATCACCGTTATTTTTTAATTATTTTTTCCATTTTAAATAATAACTTTTTTAAATTGCCCCTCCCGCCTAAACGGGGGGAGATAGACCCCCCTCCCATAGTAAAAAATGCTTGTATTAAGACCCTCTAAAAACCGTTATTATATCTTGGCGCCAAAGTTATCGTACTCGTGCCAGAAAAACTAATATGGAAAGTAAACTTTTGTATAAACAATAATAATAAAATATCTCCTTTCTCAAGACCCCTGCTCTCTTTGAATTCTATATGTATGTATGTACGTATATTACTTTTTACAAAATCGTTAGTTTAATCATTTTTGGGAAGTAAAGCATAAAAGTAGTACCCGTGACATGATGGTTAGTGCGTTGGACTGTCATGCCAGAGGTCTTGGGTTTAATCCCTGCCTGTGCCATCTAAAGTTTTTTTTCACGGGTACTATATGTACCTCTTGCGAGAAATTGACAAATCATCCAAGAGTAATTCTTGTCTTGAAAAGTGCTTTCTCAAATTAGCCGTTCGGATTCGGCTTAAAACTGTCATCTCTGCCAACAGTACTCGCACACAGGATTTGTTGCGAGTTGCAAGTCACTAGACCTGGTTCTCAATGGACTGTTGCGCCACCTAATTTATTTTTTAAAGCTCAAAAGTTACAAAATTAATGGGCAGGATCAGACAACATAAGGGAACTCATTTGCAGTCGACTGCGCTCTTTGAACGTAAATTTAGACCAAGGCAACTAGTTAGTTTTGCAAGTGTCATAAACTTCAAACTCGAAACTTTAATTCACCAACTTTTACCTTCAGTTGACCGTGCAAAAACTACCAAAAACTTAATTGTCTACAAAACACCTCTCAGGCAAGCTACAATTCCTTCTCGACCTGAATTTTGTATTCTGCGGAAACATTTATTATTCCTTATCCAAGTTGACAAAGAATCCTTTTACATAAAACATCAAATATAATTGTGCAGAAAATAAATAAATCACTAAGTAATAAATTTCAGCTCTGAGTTGAATTAAAAACTATGAATAGCTGTCATTTTGACATATAAATGCAATTCATGGTATAAAGAATACAAGGTATGCTTGACAGTTCTGGTCGACTGAATCGTGACGTCATTGCGAGTGAATTTTCTTATTTATGATGTTCTTTGATATTCTTTGGTTCTCAATCGGCAGATCGAAAAAAAAAACTAAACAATAATTTATTTGTTATTGAGAATTGAAACATTCATAATTTATTTCATTTATATTATTGTATGTTCTGCAAAGACCAGCATCACCTCAAATTGATAGTGTTAAAAAGGTCCTTAGTGATTCTTAAGTGCTTAGTTAATCCCTGGCCTATTGTATATATTTTGCTTGAAGAAGAGTTATTACGGTAGGTGGTTCATAATATGGTTAAACATATGTATTGTTACAATTGATTAATGTTTAATTATCTATAGTTTTAGATGGCCAAACATTTCATGAAGAAAAAGTGCGAACGATTATTGAACAAAAATTCTCAGGATTCCAATTGCTTGAATTGAAATTATCTTGTGGTTTTTTGATGAATTTGATCTTCTCAAGGTATAATTAATAAATAAATTAAATAATGAAATTCTATAAACCAATTTTGTTTGTTTTGTAGAATTTACAACCAAGAATGCCCTTGAACAAGGTAACCAAGTCAACAGATATTGGAATTGTAGCCACACCGGAAACTTGTAGAATATGTGGATATAGGAAAGGAAAAGAGGAAATCGAAACTATAGAAATCCCATTTTCTTATAAATATTTAGTGGGTGAATTGAGTTTGGTTTTCAATTTCTATATATGTATGTAAAACTTTGAAATAAGAAGATAAACTAGGTATTTCTCTTTTAAGTAATAGTTTTTATTTTTTTTTGTACCTACGTTTGTTTCTTTTTTTCGTTATTAGTATTATTTAAAGACTTTATTCTAAAATAAAGTCTACATCTAAAGAACAAAAGTTTAATTTTTTCAGGTAAATTTACATCATCACAGTTTGTTAAGTGAAACTTTAAGTAATCACTTATCACATGCATCTTATTGCTATTGATTTTAATAAATATGTTTTCAAGAGGAACAATTTTGCGGAGCTTGCAGTTATCTTCTTCCAATTGTTTTTTTTTCTTTTTGGCAAAGCTGCAACTGTTTCTCCAACTCGATTATTTGAAGCTCTCTGCTACACTCCATATCAACTCTGTATATAAAAAAATTTTGATTTAACACAATGCTTTTTAATATTTTAATATAAAAATGAACCTACTCTGTTTGAGTTGAAATTGAATTTTCCATCTCGACAACATGCTGCATTTGTTCTTGCATATTGGGTGAAACATTTTCTTTTTCTTCATAATGTTGGACACAACTTGCCACAGTTCTTCGGTTGTTCCTTTTGTCCGCCCTAAGAGTCCTTGATAAAGCAAGCGCATTGTCACCGCAACTTTCAGGTATGTTTCTGGTTGGTACGGCTTTCGGATCAAGTTTTGATTTAGGCAATGGCACATTCATAAGCTTATCTTTAAGACAATAATCGTCTTCTTTAAAATGCAACGAGCATATTCGTGCAAAGCTGGTATTAATATTTTTTTTTCAACAAGCTTTAACCCAAGCCAAACTCAGATTTGGATCTTTTGGGAAGCAAAAAATTTCAGGTTTTCACATTTTTTGTTGTTTGAAAAACTTTTGCAATTTTTCACACAACAGTAATTTGGCATATTTACATTTATGTAAATAGTTTGTTTATTTAAAAAGAAGTTACAATTATTTATATTTTTCAAGGGAACACTGTCTATTTACTTTTGCAAATGAAATCAACCAAAACATTAAGAAATAAAAACCGCACAAAACTGGCTGTCACTCGCAATGACGTCACACGAATACAAGATGGCGACCTATCATCTCATATACAGCATACCTTGTATTCTTTATACCATGAATGCAATTGACATTATAGTTAGAGAGATTTTTCTTGACTAACTTTCCAATAAAGTTGCCTTGATTGGAAGGCAATTGGTTGGCAGATGGCCAAGCAGATGCTAGAAACTTGTTCTTAACCTGCCCAATTATTTTCATCGATTTGATTTTGTCAAAAAAGGTGTTAACGTTGGAATAGTAAATATTTTCTATTATTTCCGTTTACAAGAAACCAAAATCAAGTTCAATCTATCATCAATGCTAAATACGAATAAAGAAATCACATACAGGCAAAACAGATGTTTCCATTTTTCAAATCAATTCCTTACTCTGCTTATTCTCATGTCATTTATTTAAAATGCGTTTGCATGCATTTAATATAAAAATAAAAGAAATAAATAAACTCTTTCTTCTTCCCACATCTTGAAGTCTTTATCTTATTTTCTTAAAAACAAAAGACCGGCAACATCTGCCGTAACGTAATGCATATCGAATTTCAGCAATCTTGATGGAAGGTAAAAAGAAAAACAAATTGCAAATAAAGATTATTGAGGCGAATAAAAAATATATGCTTAAAATTTTACAAACATTTAATTCCTTCTTTTGTGTATTGGAGTAGAAAGTTTTTATTTTTTTTTTGTAAAGAACTGAAGTTCTACCGGTCTTTGAAAAAGAATAATTTTTGGAAGACACCTTATATTGAAGTTTACACCAGCTTTGGGGAACAATATGCAAGATATTTCTGTCTGGTTATTAGAAAAGTGTCGTGTATATGCAGTGATTTCCTTTCCACTTTTAAAAACATTTATTTTGGCCTTTAAATCGTGGTGCAATTCAAGCTGCTCGAAGGCATAAACTGCGAAGCTATAAAGAAACTGATTGTCCTGTGACTTTAGCATTTGAGCCAATTCTTATCCAAAACTGATTTATTGTTTGTGGGTCTTTTAGCTGCAACCATTTTTTAACATCATGTGATTGGGGAGGCCAGTCAAAAAAAGAAATATTATTCACCCGAAATCACTCCTTAGCTTTTTTGCTGGTGTGCTTCAAGTCAGAATAGTTGCCTAGAAAATATCAACGTAAACATGCAGAACAATCATAGCATTTATTCGGATTTTGGTTTCCTACGTCCGTCGATAAGATATTTCGATATATCATGAACAACGTTGATGATGAAGTGTGTCAAAATTGGGTTAAAAATACGCTTCCAAATTTACTGGATGACCCTGAGAATGTTTTTAACGTGGATGAAACAGGTCCTCTTTTTAAATGTCTTCCTCGAAAAACACTGGGGGGTCATTCCGTAAAACGATTATCGTCAGACGATATCGTTTCGACGATAGTCTCACTTCACGTAAAACGATTATCGTCAGACGATATCGTTTCGACGATAGTCTCACTTCACGTAAGACGATAATCGTCAAAGTGATATCGTCAAAACGATAGCGTTTGCACGATAGCTAAGTAGGTATCGTCTGCTATTAATTTCCATTGATAACCAAAACAATTTGAAGCAAAAATGTTTCGGCGAAGATTAGTTTTGTTACAAAATGAAAATAAAAACTCAAAAAAATACAAATAATACGGTTACGAAGAAAATTAAGACATTTATCGGACATTCTATCTATTCTAACCAATATGTAAGCATTTTATTTATATATACAAAACATAAATATGTACATAAGTAATATAGATGCTGTGTTGTTTGTCTCCATGTTTGTTGTATTATGTATTTTTTATGTTTATTTTTTAAAAAATAAACATAAAAAATACACATTAGTAATCTTTCTTAATTGTTGTTAAATATATAAAACAATTGTAGTTTTGTTCAAAGTCTTGGAATTGCAAAAGAGGATAATGATGATAATGATGATATTGGAAACAATACATTTGTCAGACGGTTGTCGTTCTACATATGTACATACTATATACCTTCCATATTAATATTTGCTGTAACCATTGAAACTTTGGGGCGGAGGAACATTGGTATGTTCGAAAGGCAACACTTTTAGTATCGCTCTTGCACAAAGCACTAATCCAAAGTAGTTTTGGAAACAACAAATATTTGTGTCCCCTGTATATAAAATGGAGTCTTATCTTCCTTCCTTTGGACAGAATTGGGTTTAATATTGCAGCTGATTTTCTGTTACTGACTTTTGTATACTCTAAATTATAATTAGTATTATTAATTTACAAAAATATCAGACATAAACAAAACATTTTGATATTATAGTTTTATCGTCGACGGCAACAAATGAAAACACAAAAAGTAACAATAACAATAAACATCACAAAATAGTTGGCATGTTTACTAACAATACATTTTTTGCAAATTTTCAAAATTTTCCATATAGAAAAACCAAGTTCAATAACATTTTCAAGTTATTGAACAAGCATTTTCTTTCGTTGAGTTCTTTTTGACATTTCAGTTATAGTATAATAGTATTTGAAGTATACTGAACGATCTACTACTAAAAACGATTGACGAGACGATAGCGATAAAGTTACGTGAAGCAAATTATTGACGATATCGTTAATGATAATCGTTTTGACGATTATCGTTTTGAAAATTACGGAATGAATCCCCTGGCTTTTAAACACAAAAAGTGTCACTGTGGAAAGAAAAGCAAGGAGAGGGTCAACTTAATGGTTCAATTAAATATGGGAAATGATGAAAAATTGAAGCTTTTAGTGATTGGGAAAAGTGCAAAACCTCGTTGTTTAGAGCAATCCAGTCCTTGCTAGTAGATTATTTAAAAATAAAAACTCTTGGATGACCGGTGAACTTTTCCAAAAATGGATAATCAAAGAACATCAAAAATATGTGAGTCAAGGACGGAAAGTTTTATTTTGTCTTGATAACCGAGGGTTCAGACATATTCAAAGGCAATAAAGTTGAAATGTTTTCTACCGAATACAACACAAATATCCCAACCAATAGACAAAGGCGTTGTTCAAAATTTAAAAAGGTACTATCGTCACCGTTTTTTACAGAGTTCTTGAAGCTATCGATTAGGGCCGAGAATACAAATCCAATCTTAGTACAATTCGTAATTGTTTTAGAAAGCTGATTTAGGTACATTTGATAATTGGTTCCATTATCAACAATAAGATCATTTATAATCGAGAACAACAGTAATTTTAACAGTGTTTTCCCAAGCGATGATTATGCTGTTACATTTGACGAATATGTTGCAGAGGATGCAAATGTTGCTACCAAGGAACTTCCTTCAGACAAAACAATTTTGAATGTTATTTCATCTGAATCGGATTCATCAGATGACAATGCTGATATGGAATTTATTCGAAAAAAGCCCAACGATAATGATATGGGAACTGCATTTTTGATAATTCGAAGTTTTATTGAAACAAGAGATGAAACCTAAAAAATGAGTTATTATTTGAAACTTTTTTTTTTTTGAAAAAAAGTAAAACAATACTTGTACTTTGAATATAACGACATTTTTCTAAAACTTCTTTATAGCGAAGCAATTTTTGTTCCCTTGAAGGTTCGTTATAAAGAAGTTTGACTGTATAATTTTGTTATAGAATATTATGATAAATGGAAGCTTACCTGAATAACGATTTTAATGACAATTTTGTTTTTCAGAAACCTTAAAATTTGAGTAATTTTCTAATAATTAAAACCTTATCGTATTATTTATTTTGTTTTACAAACATTGTTTTATTGAAAGAACAATAAGTAAAATTATGCTTTTTTCAAATTTTAAAAAGGAAAAATTGCATTCATTCTAAATTAAAATTTATTATTCGAAAATGATTATAAATCTAGATACATATTATGTATTACAGACAACTGATGAATAACATCATACAAAATGAATGCTAATACCAATGTCTGTAAATTGTTTTAAATCTTAAGTAAATATGTATGAGATATACATTTTAAATAAAGCTTCATAAAAAGGTACAGGAATTCAAATTTAATGTTTCAGAAACCTTCACACAGGTAATCCTGATTTCGAATATCAAAAACGTTTAAATTGACTCCTTACATCTCATCATTTCATTCTTACACATAGGTTGTTAAAGAACTTAAACCGATGGATGTTCGTATTTGATTTTAAACATTTTTCATTTAGCCTAAAAAGACGTTCTGTTAGTAGGTTGTTGTGACGGTGCCTGTGAATTAAATATATTGCTGACTATTTTACAAACTTCTAATCGAAATAGTCTAAATTGAGTGTCGTCCATGTCATCTACATCTGGAAATAAACTCGTTATAAATTGATGCTTGTAATTCCCTCTGCTCATTCTAGTGACGGTGTTTGATTCTGCAAAATTAATTAAATCAATGTAACTAGAATTATTAAGAACTGCGTGTGATGTTTTCTGATTTTTGTTTGGACTTAGAGATTCCATTTGAATTTCATCTGGAGTTTGATGATGTTTATGGATTTCGTTGTTCAAAATGTCAGGTTGTTTGTTATTTCTCAATGGAATTTGTTTTCTTGAAAATTGTTGTTCAAACATTATTTCCTTTTCTGAATCATATTCTTCTTTTGTTATAACATCTTCGAGATTAACTGTAATATTTGCTTTAGATTGATCATTGTTGGAAGAAATAATTTCATCTTCTTCCTCATCCCTATTGCTTGTTTGTTCGTCACTTGTGGTTTCATAATAAATTGCTTCATTAATAGGTTTTAATTGTGTTGCTGATGACGAATTTTTCATAAAAGGGACAAGAAACCTCATACTCTCTAGAAGATAATATGGTTTCTTTGTTGAACCAGTTCCTGTAGTTTGTTTTTTAAGGTTGCGACTGAAGACTATTCTTAGATTCTTCCATGCCTCCTTACATTCTTTTGCTGAAAACAAAAACAAACATTCAAATTAAACATAAAATAAACAGTTCAAACAGGTGTTAACAGTTTGAACAGGTTTAAACAACTTATTTAAGTGGGGGCTTAACCTCCATTTATTTCGCTTAATTCAAGCTATAAGTATAACTTTAAAACTAACTTAAATGTAAACTTATAACTATGAGTGGGGGTGGGTCAAAAGGAATTTAAGGTTATAGGTGCTGATGTTGAAATCAAATGAATTTGGATTCTAATTGACCAACCGAAGCATACGGGTCAGAGTTTTGTTAAGGCCATAGGAGGTGTTATGAGTTGGTAAACAGAAGAGACGAGGGTTTCTTAAGTTGCGGGTGTTAGTGTTAAAAGAAATGAATTGTAAAGAGAGAATCAATAAAATGAGCCACAGAGAAGCCGATGTATTAACAGTATGTCAGCAATTTCTCTACGTTCCTGTAATGAGTTGAGGTTTAACAGACGGAGGCGATGACGATAAGGGGGTAAGATCAAGGGATCTTCCCAAGGAAGGTATTGAAGTGCAAAACGAAGAAATCTTCATTGGATGTTTTCTATTCTTGATATGTGTATACCTTGATATGGAGACCAAACCTGCGACGCATATTCAAGTAGAGGTCGGACAAACGTCATGTTAAGCGATCGGGTCACGTAAGGGTTAGAAAATTGTTTGGACCATCTTTTAACACAACCTAATGCAGAGTTGGCCTTATGAATTATTTTGTCAATGTGAAGTAAAAATTTCAGCTCACGGTCGCATAAAAGACCGAGATCCCTTATTTTTTCTACTGTATATGTATATATGGGATGATAATGAAGAGAGTAATGACGGTAAGCTGTTTTAATGCGTTTACGCGAAAAGATCATTGTCTGATGGAACTTGCTAGTATTAAGCTCTAAGTAATTTTTGTTACACCAGGTTGAGAAATTGTCTTGAAGGTGAAATACGTCTTCATGAGTTGCAATGATTTATATATATATATATCATATTTGACAATGTTTAATGACCATGTCAATTTCATTAATTGTAAGGATAAAGAGGAGAGGGCCTAAACAGGATTAAACAGCTCAAACAGATAAGCATGAATAAATTTTGCTTTTTGTTTCTCTTACTCGTAATATGATAAAAAAAGAAATTGAGTAGTATGGCGGATATGCATTTAGTTTAAAATAAAAGGCATTTCCGAAAACTACAAAATTACAACTAATCTTTTAGAAAGAAAATACATTTCTTCCGGAATTATATATATTAAGAATGGAACAGAAAAATCAAACAATTAAATATCAATCATTGTTAAATAACAAAAAACTGCATTATTATATTATTGATTAACATCCATTTAAAAAAATTTACTGTAAGGTAGAAAGCGTTAGAAAGAAATAAAAGTTGTTAAACTATGCAACGTGTTAGGTCTTTTGGTGGAATTTTTTTTTTTTTTTTTAAGGTGGCGCAACAGTCCGTACAGAACCAGGGCGTAGCGACTTACAACTCTCAACCATTCCTGTGTGCGAGTAATTGCAGGGATGGAGGGGACCTAGAGTTTATATGCCGAATCCGAACGGCTAATTTGAGAAAGCACTTTTCATGACAAGAATTACTCTTGGAGAATTTGTCAATTCCTCGCAAGAGCCAGTACCCGTGAAATAAACTTTAGGTGGCACAGGTAGGGATCGAACCCAAGACCTCTCGCATGACAGTCCAACGCACTAACCATCATGCCACGGGTACTTTTGGTGGAAAATTAGCCTGGCTTAATGGGAAAAATAGTCGATTATTCAATACTTATAGATGATTTTTGCTAGTTTAGATTTTAGATATAAACACTTTTCTTCAATTGAATAAGCAAGAACATTTTCTAACGTATATTGTTCATTGTTTGTTAAGCTCGTCTGAAATTGTTATCAATAAAAACTACAGTACCCTCTCTACTACAGCTAACTATTAACAAAAATTAGCTTTTATTTCCTAATTTTAATGTTTGTGTCTATAGTTAACGCAAAAATGAGGCATTTTCCTTTTTAAGCTCAGTGTAGAGAACTGAGCTGTCATAAAAAGTTCTGGGGTATGTTCCAATTACCGGCCACCTAACACATTTTTCGACTTTGAAGCTGGCCAATTCAGCTGATTATATACGTCAATGTTATTCATTTTGATCATTATAGATTATGTTTAGTATTGAATACAAAACTATAAGCTTGAAGTCCTTGCAATATATTTTTTAATATCAATTTATTTTTATATTAGTGTATTTTCACCAGTAACCGGCCACCAAATTTCGGTACCCGGCCACTTTGATTCAATGTCCGGCCATGTCCTTTTATTTATCAATGTTTACAATATTTATTGTATATTAAAAGTCTTATTAATTTTATAATAACGTCCAATTATTTTGTGTGTTTATTTGGATGCTTAATTGGCACTTTCAGCTCAGTCTTCTCTTGTTTTAATTAAACTTTTTTTTTAGTTAAGTAAATTACATTAATTTATAAAACATAAAAAGTGAGCCAGGATCTATATTTTTGGCCTCTTGAAATTCTTCGACAGGTGCCAATTTCGATGCATCTAAAATAGTTAATATTTTAAAGACGCTAATACCATGTTCTTCGAATATGTATGTCTTTGAGTTCAACCTATCTTGTTCGGCATGTTGCAATGTTTCTATGGCGGCATTTTCTTCATGTTAGTTGGAAAATATTTGTATTATGCCATTCTTGAACTGTTTTCTTTCAGGGGTTTAAATAAGCTTACGTCTGCGGGTTGAAGAATTTGAGTTGTGTTTGGAGGCATGGTATACAAAATTATTTCCTTTTCATCGCAAAGTTGGGTAAGTTGCATGGATAAGTGTGATTTGTGACCAGCTACAAATAGCAAAACTGTTTTTTTTAATACTTTTTTCTCATCAATCCATTTGATGAAGCAGTTGATAATGTATCCCGAGTCAGTTTTTCCTAGAATCCAATCTATTTGGATCTAGTAGGATGTCTTCATGTCTATTTTCTTTGAGGAAACTTTCGAGATTGCGAAACCATTTCTTAATACTATTTTTTGTCATCACTGCTCTGCCCTTTGATGTAGTCTCAGCTTCTTTTAGACTTAAGGATGGGTATCGTTTAAAAAAAGCCACGTTCTTTTAGGCCGATCATCTTTGAACGGATTATCCCTTTTTCAGAATTGATTATTATTTGGACAGTGTTTAAAAAGTCAGATTTCTTTTAATGGGAACCCGCAATTTGCTACATTTTTTAATTATATTTATTTTAATTATTTATAATTATTTTACTAATTATTGAATAATAATTTCCACCAGTCGGTTACTTGTTTTTCTTGCTCGACGTATAAATTAGTATTAGGCCATTTAATAAAATAAATACATTGGGTGGCGCAACAGTCCGTTGAGAACTAGGGCCTAGTGACTTACAACTCTCAACCATTCCTGTGTGCGAGTACTGTTGTCAGGGATGGAGGGGACCTACCGTTTTAAGCCGAATCCGAACGGTTGATTTGAGAAAGCACTTTTCATGACAAGAATTACTCTTGGAGAATTTGTCAATTCTTCGCAAGAGGCAGTACCCGTGAAAAAAATCTTTAGATGGCATAGGCATGATAGTCCAATGCACTAACCATCATGCCACGGGTACTACCATTTATTCAGGCCATTTGGTTTCCTTATATCTTTTAGAGCAAGTTCGATTCTTTCAGATCGCGAAAGTTCTTATGCAGGAGTTTCTTGGCTCATTTTCTACAAAAAAAAAGTATGATTTTACATACAATTAATTATGTAGCCGTATACTGGTGCCGTTTGTTCTAAGAACCAGTCATAGTAATCTTTTGAACAAAAACAGTGGCCGGATACTGAAACTTTACATTTAAAATACATTGTAGATGATGGAAGATCAAGCCAGAAATATTTTGCTCATTTAAGCGTAAAAGAGATACGAAATCTGATTTCGAACTCAAAAACACACTTCTTGCTCTCGCCGAGAACTTCGCGACTAAATCACTTTTAACTTCATAGGAAGTTAATTTGTATATGGATCTGGCTTTAACAGATCTGTGAAATTTTACCAGTACCGGGTAGTGGTACATCTATCGGGTGATTTTTTAAGAGCTTGAGAACTTTTTTTAAAAAAAAAACGCATACAATTTGCAAAATCTCATCGATTCTTTATTTGAAACGTTAGATTGGTCCATGACATTTACTTTTTGAAGATAATTTCATTTAAATGTTGACCGCGGCTGCGTCTTAGGTGGTCCATTCGGAAAGTCCAATTTTGGGTAACTTTTTCGAGCATTTCGGCCGGAATAGCCCGAATTTCTTCGGAAATGTTGTCTTCCAAAGCTGGAATAGTTGCTGGCTTATTTGTGTAGACTTTAGACTTGACGTAGCCCCACAAAAAATAGCCTAAAGGCGTCAAATCGCATGATCTTGGTGGCCAACTTACCGGTCCATTCCTTGAGATGAATTGTTCTCCGAAGTTTTCCCTCAAAATGGCCATAGAATCGCGAGCTGTGTGGCATGTAGCGCCATCTTGTTGAAACCACATGTCAACCAAGTTCAGTTCTTCCATTTTTGGCAACAAAAAGTTTGTTAGCATTGAACGATAGCGATCGCCATTCACCGTAACGTTGCGTCCAACAGCATCTTTGAAAAAATACGGTCCAATGATTCCACCAGCGTACAAACCACACCAAACAGTGCATTTTTCGGGATGCATGGGCAGTTCTTGAACGGCTTCTGGTTGCTCTTCACTCCAAATGCGGCAATTTTGCTTATTTACGTAGCCATTCAACCAGAAATGAGCCTCATCGCTGAACAAAATTTGTCGATAAAAAAGCGTGAAACACATTTCGAACCGAACACTGATTTTGGTAATAAAATTCAATGATTTGCAAGCGTTGCTCGTTAGTAAGTCTATTCATGATGAAATGTCAAAGCATACTGAGCATCTTTCTCTTTGACACCATGTCTGAAATCCCGCGTGATCTGTCAAATACTAATGCATGAAAATCCTAACCTCAAAAAAATCACCCATTACCTGCGTTTTTTTTTTTTGCTCAGAGATATCAGATTAACTCGGAGCGCGCTCTATGAGCTAAATAAAATGACCGAGTAAATGAAATAAGAAGCTGAGCGTGGCTAACTTCACGTTTGTTTCGTGTGGTATGAAAGAGACAGATTGAAAATTCTTAAGTTAATGACAATTCATTTCTCCAGTGTGTTTCATAAATTAGTAAGAGCACTCTGATTAAACTCTGCTCAGGGCGTACTCGATGTGCTAAGTCTCTGCTCTGAGCTTAAAAAGAAAAACGCCTGTACCGAGATAATACGGGAAATGCACCTAGTGGCTACCACGACATTAGCTCGTTCAGTTTTTTTACTTTACCTTTTGTATACAAAACTCCTAACGCCGCCACCTTGTGGCTACGACGAACTTAAAAAAATAACTGCTCCATGACAATACTATAGATTTTATATGAAAAGATGTCATAAAAATGTCCTTTAATTTTTTATGGCAGCTCAAAAAATGGCTCAATTTTCCATTACCGACATTACGACACGCGTTTTTTTTATTTGATAGATATGTATGTTCAGTGTTGCCATAATTGATTTTTGTTTGTTGGGGATTTCTTTGATTTTAGTGTTCAAATGCAAAAAGTACTTTAGTACTATAAAGTACTTTAGTACTATAGTGATCCCAATCAGGGGGCAGCATCCCCCCTTACATACCTAGCTGTTTGTACGCGCGCCGTACTATCAATTAAAAAAAAACTTGTTTTAGGCTCAAAAAACGAAATACCAAAAAAGTAGTGTTAAGTCCGAAAAAGAAAATATTTGTTTGTATGACTCAAAGGTGTTTCCTCGCCTTAATATTTAAAACATGTTCTAAATACGCAATGCGAAAAAGACCCCTACCTAACTGTAAACAAAATCAGAAGGAAATTCGTGCTGCAGTAATGGAAAGTCGCCCTAAAAAAATTAGAAATGTAAAACTTAATTTTTAGTTTTCATAAATCTTGAGAATTAAATGTCAAAATAAGAAATCTTTCGCATTGCGTATTTAACATACTGTTCAGTTTTAAGTCAATGTCTTATTTTCATGAATAACAAGACAAAATTTCCTTAAATTTAAAAAAACGCTCTTACATTTCTGTGAATGAGGCACTAACTACTAAAACACCGAACTTTGACACCATAATATTTTAAGGTCAATAAACACAGCTATGTATGTATATATTTGTAGATGTACAATGTACATGCATACACATATATATATACATTATATACAACAAACAACCATCTTACCAGGGCAATGGAATTTCTTTGCGATTTTTTGCCATGCGCTATCCACGAATTCTCTGTTACAATATTCTTTCATGTTATAATCGTAAATGCAGGGATGTTTTTCCACAGCTTTGACTAGTTCAATATTAAACGCAATATTATCGGATTTTTGTGCTCGTTTCAACATCTTTTATAAAATAAAATAATAGAAAATAAATTAAATACACAGCTTATATAGAAACACAAGCAGACGACAACTTTGTTCACAAAAGGATTTTCACAACTGAAGATGAAGAACAGAACAACAAACTAAGCTGATTATTTTGATAGCTGAAACTGTACTCTGATGATGCATACAACGTCAAACAAGAAACAAGTTTTTAAAAAACTGATGATTGTGTAGTACACAGTTTATCAAACCAACGTACAAGTTGCAAGCAAACAGATGTAAACCGAAAACATACACAGACATTTTCTGCACGCATAAATTATTATAGATGTATGTATATCAAAGGTACTATCTACCTACTATTTTAAGCACTATACGGTATATACCTACTTTTATTTAGTAAGCTATGTGTGGGTTTACGACTTTATCTTTTCTAGAAATATTGAATAGGGTGGTTTAAAAGCAAGTAGAAGGTTTTATAAAATAAATTTAAAAAATGTGTTGACTTTTTGATGTGTCAGGCTTGCCAGATTCGAAATGGTTTGCATTTCAGTACAGGGTTATCCATTTTGCGGTTTCAAAAGTAAACGTAAATAAAACACATAGGTATAAAATATTTTGGGGAGAGTACGATAACTTAGGCGACAAATGACGGTTTTGTATAGAACAGTTAAAAACAAGCATTTTTTACTATGGGAGGGGGTCTATCTCCCCCCATTTAAGCGGTAGGGGCAATTTAAAAAAATATGTACGTTAAATGGAAAAAAAATAATTAAAAAATAACGGTAAAACTCACAATTAAGTATTATACATTTTTTTAAAGCCAACACTTTTGTCTATTAGGTTGTTTTTAAATCAAGTCAAAACTATGCATAGTTTTTGAAAAAAAAAATAGTTTTAAACTCAAAATTTGGACAAAAAAAGTTAAAAATAAGGTTTAAAGTGTACTTTTTCAAAACCTTAAGATTATCTTCTACTGTTTTTTAAGAATTCATTGCTCTTATTTGTTTTTGAT
Organism: Eupeodes latifasciatus; assembly: GCA_920104205.1. Classification (NCBI taxonomy): domain Eukaryota; kingdom Metazoa; phylum Arthropoda; class Insecta; order Diptera; family Syrphidae; genus Eupeodes; species Eupeodes latifasciatus. Next base: position 209,221,711 of record OV049924.1, on the reverse strand, counting down.
CAAAAACTGAAAACCAGATGATTTTATGTCTTCTAGTTCTGAGAAAATTGAAAATTACCAAAAAAAATCTTTAAATTAAATTATTTTTTCCTTGCTTGAGTATTTACGTAGTCTTATTTTGATAGTAATAATCGAATATGGATTAAGATATACCAAGGATAAATTAATTTTTCTTAAATCCAGCTTATGTATCGTTAAAGCGAGATATACCCCCATTGCCATTATCCATGGATGGCACTTGCATCAATGAGACTGAACACCTCGATATTCTCGGTATGTGTGTCACCAACCACCTCTTGTGGAATGATCACATACGCAATGTCGCCAAAAATGCCGCAAGGTGTTTGGGTTTCCTTAGGCGATGAAAGAAATATTTCACCCCTTCTGATCTGGCTGTTATGTATAAGACTTACATACGTCCAAAGCTTGAGTATAACTCCCATCTCTGGGCTGGTGCTCCTGCAACATACTTAAGCCTCTTGGATAGTATTGAACGTAGAGCATTTAAATTGATAGATGATAATATCATTATAAGTTCATTTACTTCGCTTGAACATCGTCGTAAGGTCTCTTGTCTGACCCTTTTTTACCGTTATTTTAACGGCTTATGCTCTAGTGAAATAGCCAGTTGCATTCCTCCCCTTAAACAGTTCAACCGTAATACTCGCGCTTCTAGGAATGCTCATCAGTATACCCTCGAGCCCAACTTCGGCCGTACTGTCAAATACAGAGATTCGTTCTTTAGCCGTACTACGCGAATGTGGAATGCCTTACCACACTGTCTTTCCTAGTCATTGCAATATTCAGGAATTCAAAACCAATGTGCACCGACATCTCCTTTTAAACCCTCTCTCCTCTTCCTAGTGCTCACACTGTGCATCTGCATAATAAGGGTAGTAATATCCCCTTGAGTGTGTGCTTATTATAAAAAAAAAAAATTAAATGCAAAAGAAACTTTGCATGCACCCCATCTTGCACCCACCGCACCTTTCACCCTCCCCACCTTACACCCATTCCACCTCGCACCCACCCCAAATCCTATAGTGTGCCCAAGCAGGGGGGCAGCATGCCCCCCATATACACCTCGGTGTAGCCTACACCCACACTCGCACACACCCCACTGTTGCATACACCCAAACTCACACCTATTATTACTATCAAAAAAAGACCACTCAAGCAAAAAAAAATAATTAAATTAAAATAGTAGTTGTGGTTATTTTCAATTTTCTCAAAAACTAATAGACTTAAAATCATCTACTCTTCAGTTTTTGATCAAAAACAAATAAGAGCAATAAATTCTAAAATAAAAAAATAGTAAATAATCTTGAAGTATTGCAAAATTACACTTTAAACCTTTTTTTAACTTTTTTTACTCAAAATTTGAGTTTCAAATAAAATTTTTCAAAAACTATGCAAAAACTGACTAATAGAACAGAATGTTAGCTTTAAAAAAATGTAAAATACTTAATTGTAAGTATTACCGTTATTTTTAAAGAATTTTTTTTCCATTTTAAGTAATAGTTTTTTTAAATTGCCCCTCCTGCCTAAACGGGGGAGATAGACCCCCCCCCTCCCATAGTAAAAAATGCTTGTTTTTAACTGTTCTTAAAAAATCCGTTATAATATCTTGTCGCCTAAGTTATCGTACTCTTGCCAATATTTTTTTTCATGATGTTTCTTTTTTTGGACGGTGACATTATGTGTGAAACACTACATCATTTAATTTTCAACCACTTTTTGACACATATTGGGCGCTATCTCAGCCATATTTTGACGAATGTTAGTTATAACTTATAAGTACTCAAGAGTTAAAGGTTTATATGCATAAACACGTTCTTTCGCGTAGCCCACAAAAAAAGTCCATATGTGTCAAATCGCACAATTTTGGTTAACAGTTGATATCGCCAGCTAGATGCTTATGACAAAAATACAGTACTGCACATTTTTAAACATTTAAAACCTAATCTAACTCTGAATCATTTTTGAATTCGAAGTCGACCATTTTATTTTGGTGACTTCTGTCAAATCTTTTGTTTATTATTCAGTTGTTTATGCCAAATCATCATGGCAAGTTACACGATTGAACAGCACGTTCAAATGATAAAACTTTATTATCAAAATGAGTGTTCGTTAACGCAAACGTTGCGCGCATTGCCACTCTTCAACGTTTGGTGGCCAAGTTTGAGACGACCGGTTTAGTAAACAATCAGCCAACACCCGTACGCTCAAGGAACGAAAGATCGGCCGAGGACATCGCCGCGCCGCCGCGGTCCGTGAAAGTGTACAGCAGAACCAGAGTCTATTCCTTGCCGTACACAAGAACTTGGCCTTTCGCAAACTTCAACTTGACGAATTTCGTGTCGAGACTTGGGCCTACAACCAGATCCAACTGACCCAGGAGCTCAAAGTCATGACCATAGACAACGCCATTTGTTCGCTGACTGGACTACGAATCGTTTGGAAGAGGACCCCAATTCTGGGTGAAAAATCATCCTTAGTGACCAGGCGCATTTTTGGATGAATGGCTGTATTAACAAGCAATATTGCCGTATATAGGACGGCACCAACCCACGCGAGGTTCACCAGGTGATAATACATCCTCAAAAAGTTACCGTTTGGTGTTACCACTTTTCAAAAAAAAGTGGAAGTAGATTTTAGGAAAAAAGCGAAGTAGATTGAGAAAAATGGAAGTAGATTTCAAAAATGAACTTTTTCATATTATTCTACATATTTTTAAATTACATTATTTCAATGAAAAAAAATTTAAAAAAAAACTTGAATTATTTAAGCCTTCATATCATATAATATATAATGTTAATGCAACATTTCTCAAATTAATTCTTGGTTGTTGGCATCGAAAACGCAAACATTGGGCTCGTGTTGGTCTAATAAAATGACTTTAGGATGTTTTGTTTGCAAAGGACGAGTTCTACAAGAAATAGTTATTGTAATCATAACACAATTTCAGTACATCAACAAACCTTTTATCTTTTTTTAGACAACTTAAAAATATCTTTTCATATTGAAAACAAAAAATCAAATCCAAAATTACACTAGAGCACAACTGGACACAAAGAACAATAACAAACAGAAAATAAATAAAATGCACGACTGGTTCGCATGAACTCGCTCATGTATCCAAAAAAGTCTGTTTAAAACTATTTCCTGTATTTTAGGAATTAAAATGTACCGGCAAAAAAGTTTGTTTTCAAAAATAGAAGTGTCATTTAATTTCTCAAAAAATACCTTAATTTTTTTAAATTTTCTATTTGAAAATCGTTTTTGAATTTTAGTTTAAAAATATTTTTGGTAGGTATATAGTTTTGAACTTATTATTAGACGTCTTGTATTTCAATTTTGTAAAAAATGATGACCTATTTTCAAGATATCAAATTTCAAAACAAAATCAGTTTAGTTTAGTTCTTGAGAAAGCTTAAAAACAAAATAAAGGTTCTATGGAGGGTACCCTTCTGGAACAATACAAGAATATATTTTTTATATTGAAAGAAGCCAAACTAAGAACAAAAATTTTAGCAAAAAAACAGGAAAGACATACTGACGAAATCGGGGGACCCACTTTTTTCGACTTCTCTACCATCGTAATATTATGTTTGATTAAAATATCGATTGCCATACAGGTCCTATATGTCACAAGTAAAAATGACAAAAGGGCACGAGTACGATAACTTTGGCGCCGAGATATAATAACGGTTTTTGTTAGAGGGTCTTAATACAAGCATTTTTTACTATGGGAGGGGGGTCTATCTCCCCCCGTTTAGGCGGGAGGGGCAATTTAAAAAAGTCATTATTTAAAATGGAAAAAAATAATTAAAAAATAACGGTGATACTTACAATTAAGTTGTATACATTTTTTTAAAGCCAACACTCTGTTCTATTAGCCAGTTTTTAAATCAAGTCAAAACTATGCGTAGTTTTTGAAAAATTTAATTTTAAACTCAAAATTTGAGTAAAAAAAGTTAAAAAAAGGTTTAAAGTGTAACTTTTTCAATACTTCAAGATTATCTACCATTGTTTTTATTTCAGAACTTATTGCTCTTATTTGTTTTTGATCAAAAACTGAAAACTAGATGATTTTATGTCTTTTAGTTTTTGAGAAAATTGAAAATAAAAATTTAATTTTAAACTCAAAATTTGAGTAAAAAAAGTTAAAAAAAGGTTTAAAGTGTGACTTTTTCAATACTTCAAGATTATCTACCATTGTTTTTATTTCAGAACTTATTGCTCTTATTTGTTTTTGTTCAAAAACTGAAAACTAGATGATTTTATGTCTTTTAGTTTTTGAGAAAATTGAAAATAAAAATTTAATTTTAAACTCAAAATTTGAGTAAAAAAAAGTTAAAAAAAGGTTTAAAGTGTAACTTTTTCAATACTTCAAGATTATCAAGATTATATTATTTTGATAGTAATAATGGTATTTGCGTATGCGTAATGCGTGTTTGGGTGTATGCAACAGTAAGGTGTGCGCGAGTTTGGGTGTATGCAACAGTGGCATCTGTAAGGGGGGGCATGCTGCCCCCCTGCAACCCCCCTGCTTGGGCACACTATAGGATTTGGGATGGGTGCAAGTTGGTGTGTGTGCAAGGTGGGGAGGGTGCAAGGTGTGGTGGGTGCAAGATGGGGTGCATGCAAAGTTTCTTTTGCATTTAAATAAGCTGGATTTAAGAAAAATTAATTTACCCTAGGTGTATCTTAATCCATATTCGATTATTACTATCAAAATAAGACTACGTTAGCAAGGAAAAAGTAATTTAATTAAAATATTTTTTTTGGTAACTTTCAATTTTCTCAAGAACTAGAAGACATAAAGTCATCTAGTTTTCAGTTTTCGATCAAAAATAAATAAGAGCAATGTATTCTAAAAAAAAATTGTAGATAATCTAAAAGTTTTGAAATATTACACTCTAAACCATATTTTTAACTTTTTTTTTGACCAAATTTTAAGTTTAAAACAGTTTTTTTCGAAAACTATGCATTGTTTTGACTTGATTTAAAAACAAGCTACTAGACACAAGTGTTGGCTTTGAAAAAAGGTATAATACTTAATTGTAAGTATTACCGTTATTTTTTAATTATTTTTTTTCCATTTAAAGGACATGTTTTTTTAAATTGCCCCTACCGCCTAAACGGGGGGAGATAGACCCCCCTCCCATAGTAAAAAATGCTTGTATTAAGCCCCTCTACCAAAAACCGTTATTATATCTCGGCGCCAAAGTTATCGTACTCTCCCCGACAAAAGGGTTAAACTAGAATACTTTAGATAAAACGGAACCTCACCGCAAATGCAAACACTCAAGCGATTTTTAATTATCTTGAAAATTTTGAGACTACATACAAGTGATATGGAGAAAAAAGGAATAGATTCAGTATATTTTTATTAAAATTGAAGTAGGTAGAAACACAGACCTTAAAAATTAAGTAGATTTCAATATTTTGACGATGGTGCGAAGTAGGAAGTATTTTAAATTTATTTGAAAAAAAGAAGTAGATCTACTTCAATTAAAGTAAAGTGGTAACGCTGATTGGACCTAGACAACATGTGGTTCCAGCAGAACGGCGCTACGTGCCACACAGCAAACGCCACGACATCTACACACAACATCTGTCCGCCCTTATTGAAAAACCCTATACAATAAGGTTTTCATAGACATTCTTAACAGAAATCAAAATATAATTTTATTTAATGATAAAATTATCCATATCAATATATTTATTTATTCTAATGATATTTGCGCTGAAAAAAAACAATTTTAGAATTTTTGAAAAATATTAGCAAACTTTTACAATATTTTGTTTAAACAAAATAATACGTGCACGTTTGAAATGTAAACGTATAGGTTCAGCTGATGTAGTTTCGCTAGCTACGCTTTTCTTTTCAACTTATAACAGGTATACAAAGTCGAAATCTGCTTCAAAAGTTCACTAAACCTCCTCAAACCTAAGTAGTCAAAAAATCAAATACTTATTCCGATACAAAAGAATATATGCATCTACATATGTACCTACTCAAGTTAAATGAATCGTTAATCTGGGTTCTCCAAACAGGAAGGCTTCAAGGATAAAATATCTTTTTAATACTAGATAATCTAACAAAAATTGTTGTTGCTGGGTATTTTCTAAGCTACATATAATTAATCTTTATGCAAGTTGTACAATTGCACATAGTTTCATTTTGCTGTGCATATTTTACCCAAAATTTCAAACACAAAAATAAGCACCTACCTACCTAAATGTTAATCGTCTAGCACCTGTCTCTCCTCTGTCCGAATGCATCGATAAATATGTATGCATGTATGAATGTAGATGTAAATTGTAGATCTTTTAAAGGATATTTACATTACCAACAATAGCAGCCTGTTGCATTTCTTATTAATGAAAACGAATCGAATAATCTTCATTGATTCTTAAGAATCATACAAACCAATACTATCGTAACTTCATATACATATATACCAAACAAACCAATATTAACGTGCAGAGCGGTACAGTTTTCTGTTCTTTCTTCCTTAAAATTCAGGTTCACCATCGTGCCATAGCATCGCATCGCCATTAAATGTTAGCCTGGTAAGGCATAATGATAGATTTAAAAGTGGTCAAAGTGAATGTATGTTCTGGATGAAAAGATACTTATTTTGTTTGGTCACTTCCTTTTACTTTGGTGAATCGCCTTTCGGCTTCGTATTTTATGCTAGCCGAAGTTGAGTGCTTTCTTGCGCTCAAGCACTTCATTTAGTTAGTTTGATATACTTATGTACATATCTGTGTATATTTATTGTGTAGGTACATATGTGTGTCGAAATAACAGGTGTTGTTTTTCTTCTTTATTATGATTACCTACCTTAATTTTTGTACGATTGGTTTCGATAGCAGCGATAGCCCTTTTTAAATTGCACCTACAATCTAACTTTTTACAAAGGATTTCAATCATTCAGTCTTTAGAAAATAATTAAATCATTGCGAATATTTCGAACTCCAGTCGACTCCCTCTACGTCGAAATTCGCTCTTATTCGAATTTCTCTTTGACTCGAACTTTTTCGCCAAATTTTTGCATTCCCCTCAATTTTCCATACAAAAACCATCCTCTAAGTCGGAATTCCCTCTAAGTCGAAATTCACTCTAACTCGAACAAATTCTTTAGATTCATGGACTATTTTAAATCCATCTAAATCTATTTTTTGTATTATAAAATTTAAATTTTACAAAAGTTTACTTTAAAACAACTTCATTTAAATTGTCGACTGTTCTAGTACTTTTGGACATCGAAGAAGCCTTTGACACTGTATGGCACGACGGGTTAAATTACAAATTTATGATGATTGGTTTTCCAACATATGTATCTTATAAAATATTAAATACAAAAAAAAAAATAAATTAAAAGTTTTTTTACAAAACATTTACTGTATACACAGACAGTGTAAACTCTATTCTTTACGATACAGTTAGTGGAGTTCCACTGGGGTCTGTGCTGGGACCCATACTTTTCAACGTTTATGTGTCCGACATGCCATTCTTGGACGCAAACACTAAATTTAATATGTTTGCTGACGACACATGTCTTTTTTCGTCTAGCCTATTGCCTCAATGTGATCTCAGTAGTCTACATTGCTCACTTAAAAACTATTTTCATAAGTGGAAAAACAAGGTTAATGCTCAAAAATCGTAAGCTATAAAGTTGTCTCGGCGAAAAAAATCAGATTTTTTATTACAAACTTCGTTACAGCTAAACTCTATCGATATCACTTGGTCCGAGAACTGCAAGTACCAAGGGGTAACACCTATACCATTTCGTAAGCCGCAAATAAGGTCTTGGTGTACATAATAAAATGTTGATGTTCAAAACCATTTCCAGCCTATACTTACTTATGGTGCTCCAGTGTGGTTTGACTGCGCTAAAAAAAGAGAGTGCAAAACAAAATATAAAAATTAATGATAAACTTGCCAATTCATTATTTTACAATCAGGCTTCATGACAAGGCTTACGTTAAGCAACTAAAGCTTGTAATTTATAATTTGCAAGATATTTTTTTTAGAAGATCTTCTTAGTCTGATAATGAGCTAATTCTTAATCACTTAAATTAGTTATTTTGTTAATATCTTTTAATTGAAGAAACTGAGAAGGGAGTTGAAAAGAAAAAGAAAATTGCTAAAGATTTTGGCGTTCCCAAGAGTACTCTCTCTTCGATATGGGCTGAAAGAAGAACTCAGCAATGTTGTGCTAATATTAGTGGTCACCTTAAACGGAGCAAAGTTTGTAAGTATGAAAGTGTTGACTAAGCTGTTTTCAAATGGTTCTAAAGTATGCGCGGAAAAAGTTTACATGTGAGCGGTCCAATCTTAAAAAAGAAAACGCTATAATTTGCTGATAGCTTAGGATTTATTAATTTCAAGGCAAGTGATTATTGGCTAACCAGATTTAAAACCAGGCATAGGATCCTTAGCAAAATTTTGTCTGATGAAAGTGCTTCTGTTGATAATGATAATAATAAAGCCAATGAATGGAAACAACAGATTTTAGAAGTTGTCCGAGGGTTTAAGCCGGCTTTTAAAGCTCGATGTAAAGTTGTGATGCAACTATAAAAGAGCACTGTAAAATAACACTGCTAGACACGTACACCAGGTTTAAAAGGGTTGGTTACATGATGTAACTCCTTTGACAATTGAAAATTGATGATATGATATTCTGCTTAACCAACTGATATGTGAAACCGACACGCTGACGAAACCAATGAAATCGAGAGGATCTGAACCCGGCTAACTGAAACTGATTACAATATTGCGGGTGTTAATTGGAGGGATTATGTTGAAGTCGATGACGGTATTGTAGCTGCATAAATCTGGCTGCAGTAACAATTTTGGAAGAAATAGTTTATGATAAAGATGCTTACGATGACGACAGTGAAGCTGATCAAAAAGCCGAAATAATAAATTTCCAAATGCAAGAAAAGAATGTAATCGGCAAATGCAATTTTGCAAACAGCGATTGAATTGATAGAAAATGTACCCGATGAGGTTCAAAATAGTCTTTTTAAAAAAGAGTCATTTTTTAAATGAGTGAATACTCCAGCCAAAAATTTTGTCGAGACAATAATGCATTACCAAGCCATAGAAGTAAGATGCTTTTGTTTATTTATTTTATCTCTCTAACTCGATTTTTTTAAAAACTCCCTCTAAGTCAAAGTTATTATTGACAACTCGTTGCAGTTCGACTTAGAGGGAGTCGACTGTATTTCAACACGAATTTTAAAAATCTGAAGATAGACTTACTCATTGTATTTTTGTTGGTAAGCTTTAGGAACACTTTTATTCATATTTCTTTGATATAGATTTTAATTAAAAATAAGTAGTTATCCTGAATCATATCTTCTTAGTCAGTCAGTCACACCTCTTACGGTTTGTAAATAATGCCATCGATCGATTACCTTATACGTATACTTCTCGATTGCCAGAATCATTAAAACCAAACCCTTGTATTCATCAATAGCTCAAGGCCATAGGAGTGATGCTAGGTGTTCCTCTAAGCACATTTTCCACTATTTAAATCTTACTCAATCAAGTCTATATCTTAGTTCCATCAAAATTATTACCAGGTTAAGATACATCTAGTCTTCCTGGTCTTGTGAGAGTTGTCAATAGGCAAAAATTATTTATACTCCCTTTCGCAAACTATCTGTAGTTATATCCCTGTTCTATACGGAGTACGGTCCTAGATATTCTTTCCGTGTTGAATGATGACTACTCAGCTGGCCCCGATAGTATTATTCCGATATAATTAAAAATATAACAAATACTTTAGTTGATGCATCTGTAAAGTTAGAGAAAACATTTCACTTAGATCTCTTTGGATCGTTGTGCTCCCCAGAAAAGGGTATAAGGAATAGAAAGATTGGTGAAGATTTTGGTTGAGGGTGCCTTCCTGAACCATCCTGATTTCTGGGAAAATTAAAGAATGTCTTTAGGTGGCAGGAACGAGACATGGCATAAGTCGTCAAAAAAGTAATTTCCTAATATTGTCATTCTTCTTTTGGCTAGGTTTGGGCATTCGCATGGAAAGTGAAAGGTATCTTTCTCCATCTCCTCGTTCTTATACACCTACATAAATCAAATGAGTCGATACCCATTCTGTTCATGTGGGTGTCCAATAAATTGTGTTCCGTTAGGATATCTATTAGTAACGACAGCTAAGGCCTACCTAGTTGGAAAAGGAATTTTATTTTACCTTTGGAAATCTGTGGCCATATAGATTCTGTGTCGGTGTCTCGGTGTCTTCAGCAAGCGAGTTAAAGACAAAATTAGCTAACCATAACTATTGCATTACCACCAGTCTTCATATACTTCCTTCCGTATGGCCTTCCTCAGAAACTTAAACCTATTAGTGAACTCATCATTCAATACTGAGTTTCAATTTACATACATTACACAATTCACAACATTGGTCCCTCAAAGTAAGTCTCTCTTTCTGTTTCACCTTCATGACCAAACTGCATGTGAACTTTAGCAAGTTTTAGTATAAAAATAGATAGGAGGATAGAAACCTTGAAGAAGAATTTAACCTACTCGAAGTCCTAGTACCAGCTAGTTCCTTATGAACCTTAAAAAACGAAAAACCAGTTTTTAAAATACAAGCAAAAATCAATTGTATTGAATCTACGTAATTATAAAAAAAAGTTGCACTCATGCATTCATAATTATGTTTTGATTGAAAAGGTAACTAAAGATTGGCGTGGCAAATTTGAAGTTATATTCACACCTTTGTACGCATATAATCAAGATTTAAAAAAAACTTCCCCTAAGGAAGACAATTTTGTTTCCCATATGATGCAGACCCCATGGCTATTATTTGTATGGGAATTCTCACATCGTTTATAAAGTACCTGAACCTAATCTACTCGTATAATATTGCTTGTCAATATTTTTAATTGTAGGGAAAATGTTGATTTTTACGTCGTCAACGCGTCTGTCAAATAATAATTTAGCAATTCAAGCTTGTTTGCTTAAAAAACTGCATTTTCGAAAAGATTCTTCTGTCTACAATATTTTTAACTTTATTGTTTGACGTAATAGTAACTAGCGTTTAAAGTGCTTATTCATGTACATATGTAAGTTAAATGAAAACTAGACATGAGAACAGCTATTCTTTGAGAATTTCAATACTGACTTCTGCAGTGTATATGTAAACCTTTTCCATGATATGTATATTTCAAAGCATTAATCTTGAGGCTTTCTTCTAAGCTCAATGAAACCAGTTTGAGTCCCTTACGAAACGAAAAGACTAATTGTGTTAACATGATTGAGATCGTTTGAATCTCAATAGAAGAGTTTTAGAGTCTTCTTAAATACTGTGTTTAAAAATCGTTGTCAATGCAATTACAATTATTATGTTTGGGATGAAAAATAAAGTCTAGTCATTCAATTCAATTTTCTGCGAAAAACTGTACTTGCATATATGTATATCCATTTTGCGGGTTCAAAAGCAAACGTAAATAAAACACATACAAAATATTTTTGCTCATGATATTTCTTTTTTATTATAAAGTTTGAACGTTGGCATACTGTACGAATTACTACATCATTTAAATGACCACCACGCAAATTGTTGCAAGCATCGATTCTTTTGAGGTAATTTTCGAAAACTTTTTGAGACATATTGAGCGGTATTTCAGCCATAACTTGATGAATGCTGGTTTTTAGTGCTCAAGAGTTAAAGGTTTATCTGGATAAATACGGTCTTTCGCGTAGCCTCATAAAAAAATGTCCATCTGAGTCAAATCGCATGATCTTGTTGCCCAGTTGATATCGCCACGGCAAAGAGAGGTGATAATGATGATGATAATTTTTTATTCCATTTGGTCATATTTTTCGGAAACGACAAAAGATAGTCGACAATTTGAGTAACGAAAACTTTCTTTTAACATACTCTGCCTAAATAGAAATAAATGTTTAACTCATTTAACCAACTTTGTGTAAATAATAACTTTATTAAAAATATAAACTCTTGATCTGAATTGGACTTAGGGAACAGAGAGAATTATCTACGCGTTACACAAGCCGTAAAAATTCTCGAAATCGAAATTATTGTAAAAACTTATATATACTGTGATCTCATGTAACGCTTTGTTTTTATATTTCGTCATCTTTATTTGGGTTAAATAAAAATAAATAAATTAGGTGGCGCAACAGTCCATGAAGAACAAGGGCCTAGTGACTTACAACTCTCAACCATTCCTGTGTGCGAGTAATGTTGTCAGAGATGGAAAGGACCTACAGTTTATATGCCGAATCCAAACGGCTAGTTTGAGAAAGCACTTTTCATGACGAGAATTACTCTTGGAGGATTTGTCAATTCCTCTCAAGAGGCAGTACCCGAGAAAAAAGTTAGGTGGCACAGGCAGGGATTGAATCCAAGACCCCTTGCATGACAGTCCAAAGCACTAACCATCACGCTACGGGTACTACTTTATTTGGGTTAATCCAATTTAATTAAGTATGTATGGAATTTTGTGAGTTTATTTGTACGTAATTTAAAAATAAATGTCATCTGCATAATATGGAAAATATGTTAAACAAAATATGATGAATTCATTAATCATGTGTTTACAAATTTTTCGGATTTGGATTATGTTGGTCATTTTTACCTACAAGCGGTCATTTTTATTTTCAAATTTGGACACAAACTTTTTTTCAAGTGGCAACCGTGCGTGTGACGTGTGGCACCGTCTTGTTGAAACCACATATTTTCGAAGTCGTATTCTTCAATAGCAGGCAAAGAAAAGTGGGTTTTGACGATGACAGTCGTTCCATCGTCGTTTTCGAAGAAGTAAGGTCCAATCAAACCTCCAGACCAAAGAGAGCACCAAACAGTAGATGTAAAGGCCTCTCTTCAATTACTTGGGGACTCTCAGAACGAGGGGAGATAGACCCCCGCCTCGCATAGTAAACAATTCTTGTATTGAGCCCCTCTACCGAAAACCGTTATATTTTCTTGGCACCAAAGTTATCGTCCTCGTGCCAATATCAAAAATTGCAACTTTAAATATAAAAATGTGTACTTGGTGCGAAATGGGTCTGTTTTGTTTTTAACTCGTTTGACACCTAAGTTCACTCCGGCTGAGTATGGCAATTCTTACATATATTACATAATGTATGTATATCATAGATTAAAAAGTCTGTGAAAGCTCGTTATGAGAATGAGGCATAAGTATTTATTTCAAAAAATGTTACATTAAGCCAAATTTAATTTGAAAATAAATTGTATTTGTCTTAATTTTCCATGACATAAAATATTGATACTTTATCAAGAATTGAACTTAAGCGGCCCATAGACACCACACTTGTATCGTTGTATAGAAATGTGTGCTGTGTGTGGGCTGAAGCAGACACCGATTTTCGGTGTCAGACACGAAGCGAGTAAAATCAAAAGTTTTTGATTTTTTCGTGTGGTTGTCTCCATCGGTGTTATGTTTATGGAAATGCGCACCCACATTTACTATTCAGTTGCATTTGAATCATTGTTGAGTGGGGTGCTTGGCAAGTTGTTTCAATAAATGTTTCAAGCTTCAACGTCACTCATTTTAAACTTTCATCTTTAAGATCTCTTTCACAACTCGTGTGTGTACGGTTTGGTTTAGTCGTGTGTGGCGGAATGCCAGACCGGGAGTCAGTACACACCGGTGGTGTGCACACAAGTGTGGTTTGTATTGGCCGCTTTATGAACAACTGATGCATCATTACCTTTCTCAGAAAATGTGTCTCATGCTCACCATCACTTCATCCAAAAAAAAACAAAATCCTTAATTAATCCAACGCAGCACACATCATCGTCGAATGTTACTAATCATCATCTGCTCCTTTTCTACACACATTGACTGGTTGTCTGTTGTCGGCTTACATTTTCGAATTGCCTTTCTGCGGTGTTAAACCATGCACCTGCTTTTTGGCGTAAGCTAATTGTTTTGAAAAAAGGCAAAACACAATTTTTGAAAAAAAAAAAAAAACATCAGACAAGAAGATAAATTTTGGTGATGAAATTACCCATTTTTGATTTTTAATTGAGTGCAATTAGAATTGTTGATTGAAAAATAAAAAACAAGTTTTAGTCTTGAACTCGATTCTTCGTTTCTGTGAAACATCATACAAAAACTTACTTATTGCACTCATTTACCTTTGCGGCAAGAATTCGTTTGTTCATGGCATACGCGAGTAGAGTTTTTGGGAAAGTATATTTTTAAAATATATGAAAGTTACAGGTAAACAAAGAATCTTTTTCTGTTGATTCTGTATATTTTACCTATATGTTATTGTCATTGCTTAAGGGGTTGTGTGGATATTAAGATACAATGCAAACATATACATAAGTAAAGAAAAACATGATTAATTGATTTTTGCAATGCTAATTGAAGGATTTCTTTAAATAAAAGATGTATTAACCTTTAAGACTTATGATCCACACATCAATAAGAGTAACCATATGTTGTTTTATTTGACCCGGACGTTATCTTTTTTTCTTACTTGCATTCGCCTTTTTTTGAGAATATAAAATCATGCGTTTTTAGTGAATCAAATTCGATACAGTATCTTCGGTTTTACTATTGATTGTAGTGATTGTCGTTCATGTAGGTACAAATTTCTGTCAAGTTCATTTTCAGCATCAAGATCTAGAATATCGAAGATTATTAGTTTATTTGTTAATAAACATGTAAATAATTAATACTATTGTTGTTTTAAGTCTCAGCAACAATAGAAACACGGCCAAATCAAGAGCCGGATGCGGTTCAGCATGGATTTAACGCAAGATCATAGAGCATTTCGAACAGAAGATTCATGAAATGTATGCTTAAAAACTTGTTCAAGAAGAGCTATATATGTATGATTTGAAAGATTCCAAGGATTCCAAAGATTGGTTAGTTACATGGTCTTTACAATTCTTAAGAATATTGGTTAATTTCTTTACAATGGGCTACTTTTAATCCATTTTATTTTTGAAAAGTCCGTCTTGCATTTTATTTTTGAGGGCCAACATTCTAAGGATTTGTTCATATAAAACTCATCTGATAAGTCCCTTTCGCTTAACTCGCTTTTGTATAATTTTAACGAATTTCACTTAAAAAAAAATCTTTTAGTACACTTTCAGCTAAATATAGACGAAAACATCTTTTTCCTTAGAGTTTTCTTGTGTTTTATCCGTTAAAATTCAAATACAAGAATCTACTAATCTACTACAATGGTGTTGACGATTTTTAAACAATATTAATATTATTTAAAAAAAATTATTTCATAAATAAAGAGATAAGTGTCCGTGTGCGCATAACCTGATGCTTTATAGTGGCCTTCCAAGTCCGGTTTTTACGATGAGGCAATTAACGGAGTCCCCGTGGCATGATGCTTAGTGCGTTGGACTGTCATGCGAGAGGTCTTGGGTTCAATCCCTGCCTGTGCCACCTAAAGTTTTTTTCACGGGTACTGCCTCTTGCGAGGAATTGACAAATTCTCCAGGAGTAATTCTTGTCATGAAAAAGTGCTTTCTCAAATTAGCCGTTCGTATTCGGCATATAAACTGTAGGTCCCCTCCATCCCTGCAATTACTCGCACACAGGAATGGTTGAGAGTTGTAAGTCACTAGGCCCTGGTTCTCTACGGACTGTTGCGCCACTTTATTTTTAATTAACGGAGTCTTACTGTTGCCCTAAGAATCGGTAGTAAAATTTTTAACATCCCTTAGGAAGTTATTGTAATCGGTCCGATTTTTCGAATTGAAAATTTTGAAATTTCTCGAAATTTCAAGAGCCTTAGAATCTAAATAAAAGATTTTAAGAGTGATGTCTGTGCGTAAGTACGTTCGTACGTTCGGGCAGCTTTTTTCGTCGTCCATATCTCAAGAACCAGTAGAGTTATCGACTTCAAATATATTTTGTTATACAGTTAATAACACAGAAAGATGCAGAAAGGACTCTCAACAAAATTGAGTGACTGTTTTTTTTTTTTATCATAGCAATTCAAAAAAAGGGAGCATTTTGGTTAACCCAAAATATCTCTCGAACGAATAACGCTGGTGACTTGAATTTAATTTTATATTGTAACTTGTTTTTATTTTGCGGTTTCAAAAGTATAGGTCTGGAATTCGAATTTGACAAAGTTGTCAAACTAAGTTGATAAACCAATGTATTTTTTTCAGTTGAAATTCTGACATTTAGGAAAATGGGTCGCACAACGCATAACAATTGTTAAAACCTACTACAAAAATGGTGTATTGGTTACAGATATTGTAAGGCCTGTGCAAAATCATTTCGCTCGTACCACTGAAAATATCGCTGCTGTAAGTGAAAGTGTTGTAGTACCCATGGCATGATGGTTAGTGCGTTGGACTGTTCCCAGATGGAGAAGTTTCGGGTGTTCGAGCGGCAGTGTTTACGACGCTGTACCGGCTTATATCGAACAGCCGAATCTGCTTACGTGCATTACTATTCCAACGATGTCCTATACAACGGGGCTCGAATCAACAGAATTGACAATTTCGTGATAAAACTCGTTCAAGGACACATTGCAAGAGCTATGTCTTCGACCAACAATTTAATTTTCGGGGCATTCTATCCAAACGACAAGTATTTTGAGAGTGCACGCTTGAGCGGCTTCATTCCACCAGAGGCATTCCTCTTTTTAGATAGATGCGGTCTGATACAGGATAGATTGGCAGTTCCGCTAATCTACCACGTCAGACGACGAACCGTGGATAGGCGACTCCTGTACAATCGGGACGTCATGGCACAAGGCGGAGCAGAGCTCCTTCGGTTCAGTAGGGCTGTGTCCGAACGGGACCGAACTGATAGGGTGAAGCAGGAGAACCAGTTTTGGTGGCTTCAATCGGCACTTGATAGTGGGTAGTCGGGATGGGGTTTAAAGCCTTGGCCGGCTTACATACTTGTTTTATAGTTTTAGGGTTTAGTTTTAAGTAGAATAGGCATGGTGGCACAAAATAAAAAATAAAAAAAAAAATACAAGAAAAAAAAAGCAAAAAAGAAAAATACAAAAAATACAAAAAAAAATTTAAAAAAAAAACATGGAATAAAAAAAAAAGACAACAAAATATGAAAAACAAAAAACGTTAGATAGTTAGATTTGCTACTGTGGTTGTTCTAGTTTTAAGTAGTTTATAGGTAGAATAGGTAGTTCTAGTTAGCTTTAAGTTTTATATTAAGAACTTTATTTTAAGTAGTTTTTAAGTAAAAATAAAAAAGGATATTGATATTAGTTTTTTTGAAATTTTCTAATGAATACACAAATACATAAAATGGAATTGAAGTTAAATAGATCTTAGGGCCGAAAGGCATTAGCATTAAGTATTATTGTTTAACTTAGAGTGTCCGTATGGGACCAGTAAGTTAGTTGTAAGTTATGGTTAATTAGGCTAGTTTTATGAATTTTTGTCTAGCTTTAAGATAGTTCTAAGATTGAATTAAAAAAAAAAAATGAATTTAAAAAAAAAAAAGAAAAAAAAAAGTGCGTTGGACTGTCATGTCAGAGGTCTTGGGTTAGATCCCTGACTATGCCATCTAAAGTTTTTTTTTAACGTAAATGCCTCTTGCGAGGAATGGACAAATTCTTTAAGAGTAATTCTTGTCATGAAAAGTGTTTTCTCCAATTAGCCGTTCGGATTCGGCTTTAAACTGTAGGTCCCCTCCATCCCTGACAATAGTACTCGCACACAGGAATGGTTGAGAGTTGTAACTCACTACGTCCTAGTTCTCAACGGACTGTTGTACCACCCAATTTTTTTTTTTTTTTAAGTGAGTGTTGCCGAAGACCCGAATGTGTCGATGTCGATTTCTCGTCGTTCTCAGGAACTAGGACTTTCTTACGGCACATTATGGCGTATTTTGTATTTGGATCTACACCCACATCCATATAAAGTCCAGCTCAGACAACAACTGAAGACCAAAAACACTCTATAT
Source organism: Eupeodes latifasciatus (assembly GCA_920104205.1). Classification (NCBI taxonomy): domain Eukaryota; kingdom Metazoa; phylum Arthropoda; class Insecta; order Diptera; family Syrphidae; genus Eupeodes; species Eupeodes latifasciatus. Next base: position 209,203,750 of record OV049924.1, on the reverse strand, counting down.
GAAGATATAAATCCTTCGTACGTATCACCCTCCAAAACTCATTTGTTTACATTGTTGTATTTGTAATGTGGACGAATTCAACGAGAAAAATTGACGTGTATTCACGCATACATAGACTCAACTACTGAGTTTTTAGGGGAAATTTCATAAATTAGAGGAGAAATTACATGCACACTAAGAATAATTTTGGCCTCCAAGATCATGCGACTTGACTCCGCTAGAAAGACCGTGTTTATTCAGATAAACCTTTAACTCTTGAGCACTTAAAAACCACCATTCGTCAAGTTATGGCTGAGATACCGCCCAATATGTGTCAAAAAGTTTTGGAAAATTACCTCAAAAGAATCGATGCTTGCAACAATTCGCGTGGTGGTCATTTAAATGAGTTTCGTTTACTTTTGAAACCGCAAAATGCATAACCCTGTAGAAAAGTAATGAGAATTATTTTAACAACAAAAATGCAGTTATTTCATAAATGTACCTAAGTCTTAACATAATTAGTAATGTTCCTCACTTTGATTTCGGGAATCTTATGATTAAAATATAACTAACCAAGGTGCTTCAATGTTAAGAAATTTAATTGTCTAGAAAAGTATAGGTAGGTAAATTAAGCTGCAAGCGCAAAAACAATCTAGCCATCTTCAAATAATTTTTAATACTGTTTTTATATCGTTCTGATTTCTTAGAACCGATTTGTTTCAATTCTAATTCACTGCTATTTTAGATATCGAACAAATTTGGAAAGTCTAATTCCTTTACCAAATAAGACCAAATATAACGTTTAAGATTTAATTCGAATGTTAAGTGTAGTCAAACTAGACCAAAGTTAACGTTGAACTCGAACATGTTTAATACAACATTTTATTTACAGTCAAACAACAGAATGCTAGACATCAAGTTCTTTCTTATTCTAAATTGTTCCGGAACTTGTATTGAACTTGAAATGTTCATTGTCACATTGCATCGCGTCGTGCTACAGTGTAAAGACACTCTTCAAAAATCACATCTAACCTAAACTACAGGAATAACCAAAATCAACCACTGGTTGTTCAAACAAAGATATTTTTGTTCTGTTTTTAAATAATTGGTGTTTAGTTGGTGAACTGAACTGCTATTCTGGTTTTGCGGCAGCTGTCGTTGCGTCTTTTATGCGGTGTTATTCTGTTCGGTTGTTATGTGAAGCTGTGCAGAAGGAAAACAGAAAGTCAAAGATATAATATCAGAAGAAAATAAAACCATTGTTGTTTTGCTGTTATATAGGTAGGCACATACCTACACTTTACGTTACGTGCATCATCTATATCTTGGTTTTCAGTTCGCCTTTGTCCACCGTGGTCTTCATCGTAGTCTCGTGGTTGTTGTCGTCTTCGTCTTCGTCATCATCGTCATCGCCATCGCCATCGCCATCGCCATCGTCATCATCATCATCATTATCATCGTCATCATCATCATCTTCGTCGTCGTCACGAATGGTGGTGGAAACCAGCAGTAGACAATTTCCAAAGGAATAGAGGAATCACTTGTGCGCGGGCTATCGCCGAAGATGGTTGTGTAGTGTGTTTCGAATTCGAATGTTATAGTTTTGGTTCTTCTTGTTTTTAAGATTTTTCATTATAACTTGTGCCTTAAGATTACGGTTTTCAAGCTTTTCATCGTAATAGCAACGAACAATCTCAGAAATAACTCAGTTCGTCAAGAATACCAATCGAAATAGCCAACTTAGTAGAAGACTCGTTTAGAAGATTTTATTTTTCACGCATTTGTTTTTGTGATCTATGGTGATGAAGATGATTGACTGACTCTTGATAGTGCCTGAAGTATGTAATCGGAAGCTCTGCCTGAAGTAGCTGATATTTCTTGTTCCAAAAATTCTTGCTGCAAATAGTAGAATGCGCATCAAAACTGAATAAAGCGATGATCTTAACCGTATTCTTAAAAATAGAAACGAGGAGCAAGAAGTCATCCAAATCATCAGGATTCTAGATGATGGATGAAGGCCTTGAATTGATGGTCGATTGCAGTAGCAAACTTGCACCAACAAATATATTTGCAGTTCTCTTCTGCGAGCAATATCGATCAGTTGGAATAAGATGTTAACCAACATCTGAAAATAAAGCTCAAGCATCAAACAATGAAGACCTAGACTTTTGACAGTCTAAACAAAAAGCCAATTCGCAATTTCTGCATATCAGCTTTAACCACAGTGTAGCTAGCGGTAACTAAAGCTGTATTCAGTTCTTTGCAATTATCATTATCGTCTTTGATTTTAGCGAGCCTCGTTAAGAATAACCTAGGGCATTAAGCGTAATTATTTATTATCGATTGGGCATTGGTTTTGCCTTCCATCAATTTTAGAGTTTTTACTAAACGACTTTGTGAAAGAATAACACAATGTTGATGATATGTTCCGTTGTTGTACATACTTGGTCATGATGATGATGATCTTTGGTCTATCTTTACTTTACTTCGCCACATTCCACGTCAGTCCATCAGTCATTATCACAGAGAATATTATTTCCTATACAATGTTTGAAACTAATTTTGAAAAAGTGAAGAGAGATGTGCAGTGGAATAAGGCAGGCTTAGCAGAAAGTCTAAGTGTTCTGTGTTGCATTTCGATTTCAAAAAGAGGCTATTCGGTATAATTGAGTTTAAACGAAAAGTACTTCCGGATGCGATATGGATATTTTTTGTTTTTTTTCGGACTATGAGTGTTTTGTGATTTGATAATATTTTTAACGGTAAGTGAATATTTAATATTTTAAATAAGTTATTAGGCAATGTGTTTCAGATAAATAACTATGTATATAATAATAATGTTATAACATTTCAAAATTTGCACTGTGATACCGTTAACCAGTGACTCATGGTTTATTGGCAAGCTTTCTGAAACTGAGATTTAAAAATTAATCAACGGTGCATAGTAAAAATGTTCATATGTTTAAATTTTTTTCAAGAATAAGGCATATTTTAAAGTCACTGATTTCTATTTAAATTAATGCTTGGACATTAAAGTCTAATGAAAACATGGAATTTGTTTGCATCCTCATTATTGGAAAAAATAAAGCTATTAACAAGATAGTTTTGGACATAATGGACAAGAATATTAGAACTTTTAATTTGTTTGAATTCCTATATAGAGCAGCAGATTATATTCTCAAAAAATCTTGGACAGAAAGAAAAACAAAAATTTGTTGGTTTAATATTTCATATAAAGAATTATACCTATAAATAAATACAAATTATATTAGCTTGTAGACAATCTAGATATATTTATTTATTTATTTCTTTATTCATCAATGGATACATAATCTGTTGACTACAATTAAATTATAATTTACCATTATACATCATTTAAAAAGTTTAAAGCAATACTCTTAAACATATTCCTATTCATTTGAAGGTCGACTTCACTATGAATTAAATTAAAAAGAGATAAATTACGAGTTATGGGCTCATTAAGTCCATAGTTCGTCCTGTGACTAGGAATCAAAAAGATATAGGGCTTTTAATTTAAAAAATAATGAAAAGAGGCTTTGAGGCGACCCAAACTGATAACTACCCATCCCGTCTGTCGATTTGTCTTGCTTAAAACTTTAAAAAAATATTCGTAACAATATTTTGTGTGAGATAAATAATTTGAGGCCAATATCTTTTTTTTGTTCTTTTAATACCTAAATCGAAAACCATTTCTTATCGGTTTGTTGTTGTTTTTGTAGGTTGTTCAAAAGTTGTCAGTTGAATTTTTCTAAAAGATTAACTAAAAATTACCAACAATATTTTGCATATGATGAGATAGTTTGATTTCAAAATCTATTTTTGCTAACGAGATTTTTAGTCGAAAACCATTTTTTACTAATTTTAGTAGCACTTCTTGCATGTTTTTATTTCTTTTTTTTTTTAAACAAATACCGATTAGATTTTTCTAAGAACAATATCTTATGTTTTCAACTTTAGCATAGAATGCATTTTTATGAAAAAAATTACTGTTGTATTTTTATAAAAAATATAATATATTTTCGAAAAGATGAAATTAGTTTGAAACCAATATTTTAAATTTTTGAAAATATATTTGAGTCGAAAATCAATTTTTACCAAGTTTTACTAATGTTTTTTTAAGTTTGTATTTAAAAAAAACTGTCAATTGGATCTTTCCCAAAAATTTTACTGAATGTTGAAAACAATATTTTTCATAAGATAAAATTACTTTGAAGCTAATATTTTTAATTTTTAAAAAGATATTTAAGGCGAAAATAAATGTTTAACAAGTTTTAGTAATTGTTTTGATATGTTTATATTTTTGTAAAAATGTCAATTTGATTTTTCTCAAAATTTTACTATATAGATGTCAAAAATGTTACTCTTCGTTGCATACAATTATTTGTTTGTATAATATTCGAGGTGACAATTATTTTGTTATCACGTCACGTTTTATAATATAAAATTGAATTGAAGTCACTAGTTTTTTTGGTTTATTTATTTTATTGGTTCGTCAGATATTTTCGGTTAACCACAACATAAACTGTACAGACGTACGAACGTACGTAAACACAGACATCTCTCTAAAAATCTTTGATTTATATTCTAGGTACCTTGAAACGTCGAGAAATGTCTTGATTTTCAATCTGAAAAATCGGATCGATTACAATAACTTCCTATGGGAAGTTAATAAGCTCACCAATAGGAATATTGTACATAAAAGTTAAGAACCGCTGCTTACTCTATTTAAATGGATCATTGTATAAAACAATAAACACAAACTTAAAACTTTTAAACAACCGGAAGAAGTCACCAAGAAGAAAAACAGTGATCCCCAATTTAGTTTTTGTATAACTATAAGCTACCTTATACAATTACCCCCCCCCCCCCTATTAGGGATGCTGAGATGGATTTAAAAATTTGCTTTACCTACTCGGCAGAAAAAAGCAAACACAGCACATTCATTTAAAACGTACATAGGTATGCATAATTAAATTCTTGGAAATAGAATACCTACTCGTAGAATAATATGAATGACATACACTGCCAACCACTAGAATGAGACCACAAATATTTGGGAATCTATTTTCGCTTTTTATGCCTGGTGGAAATTTTGTACTCTGAAGCGTTTACTACCTGTGCAAAGGTACGTATTTTCTCATTACAAATTTATAAAATTAAAGGGTGAATTGGAAACAAGTGTTGGATGAGGTCATTCATTTTAAGGTTCAACAACATTATTTACTTATAACTTGTTTTTTTGTATATTAGTAATGACCATGTCCTTCATTTTCGGACCTCGGACCAACCTCTATAAAACGGTGGAATGGAAACATTACATTTTTTTAAATAATCACAGGAAATTTGGACCCAGGAATTAGAAGCAATGGCCAAACGTTTTCAATTATGTTAAAGTGCGGTGAATATGGGGGCCATGGCAAAAGTTTCACGTCTTCTGATCGAATTCAACTTCTAACATCCCTCGAATTGTGAATGGGGGCATTTTTTTTTTTTTTTGGTAAATTCAAGGCAGAGGTCCAAAAATGTCTTCGCTATTTCACGTCCTGTGAGTCATCTATTTTTATTCTTTCTGTAGTTGTCAAAATCTTTGCCAAACCCATGTTCGTTTCAAATTAAATGAAAATATTCTACTCAAAAGTTTTTGAAAAATCGGATGTAAATTCCTGCGCTGTTTTTGTAGTTCATTGTATGATCTTGGGAAATTCCAACACCCGTTTCCAATATGCCCTTTTTTTTTTTGAATTTATAATAGGGAAATAGATATCTGTTTACAGGTAGTAAACTTTTCCTGGTACAAAAGTTCCACCGGGCATAAAAAAAGCGAAAATCGATTTCAAAATTTGTAGCCTCATACTAGTGGTTGGTAATGTATATTTTATGTAGCTACCATCAAACACAAAAACATATATACATAAGTAACCACTAATACAGAAAAACTAACTCTCTAGAAGGAATAGATCGTGTCGAAGATGTGTAGTGGCATTGCTCGTATTGTATCCAAAACGCGATGACTCATAGTGAAAAAACGCCTATCTTTAAAGTCAAATAACTTCATAGTGAGCTTCGTGGTGGTAGGCTAAGCATAAACATTATTGGCGTCAAATAAACATGGGGATGGGAAAAGGGTTTTGTTTTTTGGGGAACTGGGTGACGACGACGACGTTATGATGTTTCAATTGGGAATTTGTTTAATGAATTCGATAAACTCTAACAACTTTATTTAGATTGAGATAAGTAAATAGGGGAAACTTTTTTATGTTATGTAAGTTTAAATGCAGATGTACTAGTATATCTTACCTATTGATGGTATTAATAAATCTTTAGCTTAAATGTCTAGAATAGATAAATTGATGAAGTTTTATTACAGTTAGCTTATACCTACGTCAACTTTGAGCTAGTAGGTAGTTAAAAGGATAACTTTTCTTATCAATTCTGAATTTCTACTCATTAAGCAATTAAATATAGAATGTGTTACAGGGTCATTCATTTTTGGTACATTTATGATACAAAATTATTAATTTTTTAAAGTTTGTTCTTTACCATTGAGTATGAGAAAAATATTATTGGATGGAGCGTACAGTTAGATGATGCACAGACCTAATGACATCAGTTACGCTTCAATTGTCTTCAAATTTCTTCATAATTTATTCTTCGTGTGCTTGTGAAGTCGGTAGATTATGACAATTATGATAAAATGTAATCGACTATGTTAAATTTTTATTATTTTAATTTGTTGTTTGATCTTAAAGCCATCTATAATCGTAAATGGCAAATATTAAACTAATATTATGACACTTTAAATGACAGCTGAGTTTGACCGATATCAAATGACAGCGCTAGAAACTGTTTACTACGAAATGAATGATCCTATAGAAATTCTCAATGTAATATGTTCTTTTAATTCGAACCCATTGTTTTTTCAAAAATTATTTTTGAAAGCATGTTACAGTACGTGCTATTCTTAAAAAAACGTGAAAGTCAAAATGCACCCCTGTAACCTTAAACGAACCCATCATATTATAAAAATTTAATAGATTGTCTACTGATTGATTCCATGTAAAGACGTGGTGCTGCACTGCGAAAGTGAATCACTAACGCGAGAAAATTTTTAAAATCTCATCATTTAATTTATGTACTTCTTTATGGTTTGGGCATTTTTTAGAAAATCTTTTCAAATTAGAGAAATACTTTAAAATGTGTCAAATTTAAACAACGGATGTCTAGAACAAATATTTACATTTGACATATGAAGGATTCAAGGATGACACAGGAGGCGATACATTTGTACATACGTGGTTTTGTAGAGAAGCAACATTTCAAACGTGGACATAATTACTGGAGCAAAATTTCAAACGATTTAGTAAAATTTTAAGTAAGCTTAAAAGATGATTTACCTTAATTAAACGATTTTTAAATCTTACTACCTCTTTACAAAGTGAATTTCTAAAGTTAAAATCGCGGAATGGCTACTTAATTTTTAGCAATTTGCTAAATTCATTTAAGCGTATTTGCTTTGTTTATTTTCTATCACTTTTTAGACATGTTTGGATGGTCGTTTTTTAATAAGAGGCAATTAGCAATTTACTAATTAGCAAAACGAAAAGAAAGGTTTACAATTTTGGACTCCCTTAGTAAATTGCTGTAAAATTGTAAATCAGTGATAAATATTTTATTTCTACAGTTTGATACAAATTTTAACTGTGTTTTGTAGGCTTTAAAATTTAGTTACATTAAACTCTCTCACAAATGATTTATTAGCATTATTAGCCTTTATAACTTGATATAATTTTCAAAATAAACAAATTTTAAATATAAATTGCACTTTAATTATCAATGGATTAATATGTGGAAATGATATTATATGCGTACCTACATATCTATATGTACACAATTTATGAAAAAGAAAATAAAACAGCCCACAAAACTTGCAACAGTCAAGTTCTTTCCGGATGGACCCCACGCGTACCATAGCCACCATCATAAGACGAGACTTTATTTAAGAGCTCCAATGTGCCAAGTAAATATAGATAGATATGTATGTAAGTACATATGTATGTATGTATGGGCGACTCTGAATTCTTAGTGTCTTTTTCTCTTTCTTGACAATCCATTTAAAATCTTGCAGTTTACACGCATCAGGTCTTCAGTTCCTCTTGTTTTTGTTAGCTTGTGGCTTGTGTAGTTATAGAACAAGCACCAGACACTTGCAAATGTTGCAACCGCATGAGTTGAATATATTTCCAAGCTGTCAGGCGTCAGGGACAACGGAAATCGGGTTCTTCTGCAAACTTTGTTTTTTTTTTTAATATTATTTTTATTTTGAATTCTACCAACGTGCTTGTGATATGTTGCAATACAAAGTCTGTATAAACAAAGTGGTAAATTATTGTATTTTTATAACTGCATAATATGATATAGATAGTTACATTATCAAGTTCAAATTTTGTTGCTCATTGTTTTGAAGTAAATAAATGATCTTGTCTATAATAAAGACTTAAAGGCATTAATCCCATAATGAAATGAACCATAGCCAACTATGAGCTCCCTCTGCCTCTTTATTTATTTTTATATCTTTATAAGTATGTAAATATTTAAGACATTGCGATGTTTTAAATTCAGTTCGTTGTCAAATCGGGGCGCTGACGCGTTTCATCTGGATGATTTCTTGATAGGAAGTCGCGAAACATACTCGTAAAATCCTCTGCAGCACTCGCCGAGGCGCCCTCTTTTGTTTCAACCCCTTATAATTCCAACAGACAAACATAAATGATAAAGTTGCGAATTTTAAGAAAAAAAAAGACCCACAAAACATCTTCTTGGAACTAAATATCTCTTTAGGTAGGTATGTACTTTGGTTTGGCTTTCGGATATATAATATATAAGATACCAATTCGAGAATGGATTGAATTCAGTTTTTGTTGTTGTAATTATATTGATCAAAGATGTAGGTATAGTAAGTATATCATCACTTAAGTCTCGTCAATGTTGCGGCTTTTGTTTGTCTTCATCATTACTGTGATGGTATAGCAAATCTTGGATATAGTTAATTTAATGTTTTATTTTTTGATTTGATTACTAATTTATTGTAAAAATAAATTAATTTTTATTTATTATTCGGCTAGCTAAATATGGTCTAGTCTTGATCTTATTCAACAAGTCTATTTTCGGACATATGCATTTCAAATTTTTTCCGTTTAAAAAAACATTCTTGCGACCGACAAATCTCAAAATATTGGAATTTGAAGAATAAATAGGAAAAAGTCACAATAATGTCAATTGGATCTAATCGGAAATTATTCAATCGAATTGAATTGAGGTAAATTATATTACACACGCGTAAAGCTTAGTGATAGTCAATTTGACTTTAAAAACTGTGACTAACATTTATCACCTAAGCTGATTCCATCCCATTTCTATGCTATTTTATGTTTCCAAAAGTTTTCATTCAAAACTTTAAGTACCAAATAATATTCAACCATGTTACAACATAATATTGTTTTATAACAACAATTAGAACATTTAAAAATTAGCTGACCTAAACCTAAACCTGAAACCAAAACGGTATTCAAAATAATCATATTGGCAGGCACAGATACAGATACTCGTACATACATATTTATTATTAAAGAAGATAAAAATAATAAATAACTTATAATTGCGAGATTATAACAGCCTCACATTTCTAAGAAATAAAAACCCAAATGATATATTGAAATTATAACGTGTTATATTTAGTATTTTTTGTTTTGAATGCTGCTTGATGCTTGATCATATTTCCCACGAGCTCTCATTCATCAAGAATAAGAAGATCGCTTCTCTCCGTATAAAAATAACACTGCGGAGTAAGTCATAAAGCGTTGATCAGCGAAAAAATCTATCTGAACCATTAAACAAAAAATAAAAGAACTGTCAAATAAGATATTTACTGATCGATAAATGCTCGAAAGCCCAGCACCGCACTGTTACTTTTTTAATGGGACTAAAAATTGGACCTCATTTAAATATTCCCCACCACATGCGTTGAAAAATAAAATAAAAAGATATTCATACGTATGTATGTAACATATACCCAGAGGCCCTGAGCCCCTAACATTTTCCTCGTAAAATGTAAGCTCTATGCAAATATCTTTCTCATAAGTTATAAAGCTGATGGTGTATTCAAACACAGACCTTATATTTTTGGGTTTTGGTTATTCTTGGGGATTAGGTTTTTGGCTTATTACGACGAACACGGAACAAAGATAATTCTAAACCTTAATATAACACTTTATATGGGTATACACATATGTATGTGGCTACCTCCGATCTTTTTCTTGTTTTTGTAATTCCATGAAATGGTCGATCGGTGCCGACAAAATGTGGTTATTTTTTTTTTTTTGTGATCACTGATCGAAAATATTTTTAGCCGATTTTAAAAAACCTTTTTTTCGCATGTGGAACAAACATAACTACAAACAGAAGGCAGACATGGAAAACGAGTTAATTCTGAACTTCTTCAGTTCAGTCCAAATTCTGAAAATACGGATCAATGCAATTTACCGACGCCCTACGATGATCGAGCTTTGGTCTTTGGAATTCGGAGAAACAAATATTTTTTGAATGAAAGAGCTATATGTGTAACAGCTATTTTTTTCGTTCGGTATTTTCTGGGAATTTATACCAAAAATGTATTATTCAAACTTCCACATATTTATTGAAAAAATCTCTGATCAAATTTAGATTTCACAACGTTAAATGAAGATTAAGGTTTCAAATTTCTAATATTTTTGTATCGCGTTGAAGATTTCCAAAACTCGTTCCGAATTTCTTAATTTTCACATAATCTCAAAATGATATCAATTCACTTTTAATTAATTAAATCGTATTTAATTGTATTTACATTTTTTATACAGGGTTTTCCATTTTGCGGTTTCAAAAGTTAACGTAAATAAAACACATATAGAATATTTTTTTTCATGATATTTCTTTTTTATTATAAAGTTTGAACGTTGACATTATGTGTGAAATAATACATCATTTAAATGACCACCACGCGAATGGTTGCAAGCATCGATTCTTTTGAGGTAAATTTCGACCACTTTTTGGGACATATTGGGCGGTATCTCAGGCATAATTTGAAGTATGTTGGTTTTTAAGTGCTCAAGAGTAAAAGGTTTGTTTGGAAGAATACGATCTTCCGCGTAGCCCAACAAAACAAAGTCCAGCTGTGTCAAATCGCATGATTTTGGTGACCAGTTGATATCGCCACGACAAAGAGAAATTACGCGGCCAGGAAATATCTCTTGCGATAAAGCTATATTCGCTCGAGTTGTGTGGCATGTGGCACCGTCTTGTTGAAGCCACATATTCTCCAAGTCGTATTCTTCAATAGCCAGGCAAAAAAAGTCGGTCGTCATATGACCATAACGCTTCCAATTGACGGTGACAGTTGTTCCATCGGTTTCGAAGAAGTAAGGTCGAATCACACCTTCGCACCAAAGAGTGCACACAGTGACTTTTTGTGGATGTAATGGCCTCTCTTCAATTACTTGAGGATTCTCAGAACCCCAAATACGACAATTTTGTTAATACCCACCAAGTGAGAAATGGGCTTCGTCGCTGAAGAAAATTTTGTTCGAAAAATCGCCGTCCACCGCCTGTTGTTTAAGCACCCATTCGACATATCTACGACACGTTGGAATGGTCAGTTAGCTTCAGTTGTTGTGTGAGCCTCCTCTGTACATGCCCTGCTCTAGCTCAAAAACGCAATCATCTGGGATAATTCTTCTATTACGATCTCAATCATATAAAAATGATCAGTCTTTTACGTTTCGTAAGAGTCTGAAAATGAAAATATCGTTTATACATATGTAAGAGGCTTAATCGTTCCTGTTGGAATTAAGATTAAATTAATTTACCTGATCTTCGGCTAGTAGAATCTTTTTCCTTACGTTAATTGTTTAACTTTACACTTGTATACAAATTATTATGAAACGAATTTGATTAATCAAAACAGGTTAAGAAGTCTTCAACGTTTACTTGGCTTTGTAAGTTGTTCTGATTAAAGTAGAGTTGAGAGTAGATGCTATTTTAACTCATATTAGTACTTAAATCGAAAACATCACTGATGGATTATTTACAATGTAACTATAATTTAATTAAGAATTTTTCGAAAGAAAAAGGTATTTGTGATTAGAAAGGAAAAAAAATGTTTCAAGTATATTTTCAGGTTTTTATTAAGAGGATGATGATGGGAAACTTGATACTAAGATCAAAATTATCTGATTACAAGGAATTTTGATATGATTTATATTTTGTAGTGCAACTTCAAGAAATATGGCAACATGAATAGTCTCATGACTCTAATTAAGAAGACAAGCAGTTTGAAAGTTTACCAATAATGTAAATAGTTATGCTGATTTATTTATATGAATAATTCTGTTCTTGATGATTGAAAAATTGATTTTTTTCCATTAACTTTTTCCTATTAAATAATACAATTAAATAAGTTTGAACTAAACTAAGCATACATATAAGCCTTTAAAAGACAATCAAACATTTTATTTGTCCTAGACACAAATTGTATTACATTTGAATTTCGCTAATTTTCTTTTTCAATACTTAGCTGAAATACTTTTAGTGCTTCAAACTATTTTTGAAAAATCTTGAGTAGTTGGTATTCTTCTTTTATTTAACATAATCTTGAAAAAAAGACTGAACCATTTCTGTTCGAACGGTTTAAAAAAAAAAAACAAAAAAAAAAGTTTTATAAGAAATGTTTTGTTCTGTTAATGAATCAGTTTTTCAAACAAGCTTATTCTTTCACGGTCTTGAAATGTATTTAAAAATATAAAAATAACGTTAAAAACGGGTATATTTCAATTGTGGGCAGAAAGCTTAAATCAAAGTTAAGACCAGAAGACTATTTTAATAATATGTAGGTATTTTAAATACCCTCTTTGATTCCAAACGTGCAATAAATTCACTCAATAAATTGATAAATCAGTGTTATCACTAATACTACTCAAAAAACTGAAATGAAAAACGTTGTGAAATATATTTATGTATTAACCCCTACTAGTTCACGAATACAAAATATTTCACAATTGAATTTCAGCTCACTAAAATGATTGTTCAATCATTGCCAAAAAATTCAATACTATCCTTATACGTTGAATAATATTGTGCAATCAGATAACAACAGTTTATCCATTTTGCGGTTTCAAAAGTATATTGCTGGAATTCGACATCTGTCAAACTAAATTGTTAAACCATTTTTTTTTGTCAGTTGAAAGTCTGAAATTTACATAAAATGGATCGCTTAACTATCGCACAACGCATACAAATTGTCAAAATCTACTATGGTGATTCTGCCACAGCCACATATCGTGCTTTAAGAGGAGGTTATGGTTTACATAATCGTCCAACTACGCATGCAATTGACAAAATTGTGAAGAGATTTGAAGAGAATGGATTGGTTACAGATTATGTGAGGACTGTGCATCATCGTTTTGCTCGTACCACTGAAAATATCGCTGCTGTAAGTCAAAGCGTTGCTGAAGACCCGAAATGTTCTTAGTCTTTTCAGGAATTAGGACTGTCTTACGGCACATTATGGCATATTTTGTATTTGGATCTACACCTACATCCATATAAAGTCCAGCTCACACAACAACTGAAGCCAGCTGATCATTAACAATGTCGTAGACACGTCAAATGGGTGCTTGAACAACAGGCAGTGGACGGCGATTTTTTGAACAAAATGTTCTTCAGTGACAAAGCACATTTCTCACTCAAACTTTGTAATACGTGTGCTTTATTTACGTTTACTTTTGAAACCGCAAAATGAATAACCCTGTATACGGCCGGATTGGTGCTGAATTAAGGAAGTTTTTTTGTTTCAAAGATTTTTTCAATGAATTTGAATTGCTATGGGGCTTCGTCTAAACGATATTTAATTCAAAGCAAAAATGAGCTGACAACAACAAAAATATCTTACGTTCGTCGCGGTCTTTGGTCGTTTTCGTTGTCATCATTGCATTGGTCGGTGCGATCTTCTTTTTCGAAGTTGTTGACTTTGTGCAGAAATCAGCAATGAATATCATTTCTTATCTTAGTTCGTATACACGTTATTTTGCAACACCACCAAGAATCAAATGCAACAACGAAAGTTAGCATCAAAAAGTCTCGTCGTCGAGTCGAGTCGAGTCGCGTCGTCCGGTCGTGCGTCGTTTCAGGAAAACAAAACCGAATCAAATTAAATGAAATGGAATAAATATATTAATATATAGTCTGGTTAAGGTCCATTCATATATGTACATGTACACAAATAAATAGACATATGTAGGTATGTACATTATAAATACCGGGTACAAATGGGTGGTGATCTTGGTGGATATCGGTTAGTAGCTGGCTGGTTTGGCGGTCTGCATCAGTGACAACACATAAATGAGGTAGATCTCTTTTAAGCCACCAACGAACGTTTTAAGCTTGTATATTTAGAGTGTGCTTAGATATACTTTTTTACCTTTCATTTTGACCATTCAAACTCAAGAGCAGAAAATATAACTAGGTATTCTTACCTGCCGTAAACTAAGAACTAAGGCAACAACGCGACGCGACGGACTTTAAGATATAATAAATAAACATAACTGTTTAGAAGTGTAAGGGGACATTGTAGATACAAGAAGACGTCTAAACCAGTTTTCCATAAAGAGAAAAACCTTTCTCTCCATACAGACAGAGACCTATTACTTATACCTATATATTCAGAACTGAACTCCATCGCATCGAGGAAGACATACCTTAAGACCGGGCTTAGTGTATTTTAACTACCATCATCATCATCATCATCATCACTATCACCAAGAACCTTCACCATAGTTTCTCGACTGACTGATCCCGGTCTGTGGCTGTTGGTTTTGAGATGTTGTTGTTGTTTTTGTGTTGTTTTGAAACGAACCAAAACATTTCTGCCTTTTGCTTTTTTCTTCCTGTCTCCATATTGAAACAGCCGAGATATCAATTCTTAATGAACCGCGGGTGCTTAAAGGAGGTGGTGGTACCAAAAAGTTGAGTCTAGAATTAGGACGCAGATCAGTTTTGTCAGTAATTTGGTTTGTATGTGTTTTTTCTTTTTTATTATTTTGTTTTCTGTTTTATTTTTCGCAGAAGATAAATTTATCTTCTTCGTTGCCAATTTTAAAAATATTTCTCGTGCAAATTCTGGTTGCGAGTTTGGGTTGTTACGTGCGTCGTATAAAGGTTCATCAAAGAAAAGCAGTTGCAACAAAAATTCTTAAAAGAAAAAAAAAAACACCGAATTAATACTTTGGGATTTCAAGAGAAATTGTCTGGGAATGAAAATTCATCATCTTGATGCTTATAATACAGAAACTATATGTTTTATAAAAAAAACACCTTTTTTAAAGAAGATCAAATAAAAAAGTATTGAAGCGCTCTGTAATTTTGAATCCCAAATTGGAGGTGATTTTATAAAAGTTGTGAACAATAGACATCTCAAAAAAGAGTATGCGATTCGAATTCGAGGTTAAGTGAAATTTAGAAACTTGTTTCATTAGACATATTAAATTAATATTAATTAATATATATACATATATACATATTAATTAATATATGTACATACATGTGAGTGTTATTGCAATATGATCAATCAAATCTAAATAGCAAACATAAGAATCTGGATACTCCTGTTTCCTGTTATATCTTTGTTGTAGATTGGATTTTGATTTGGGGTTTGTTGTATTTTGAACTTCCCATACGAATTTGTTGTAATCGTGGGTATTTGTCGAATTAAAAATGTTGACATTTCTTAACGTTTCAAGAACCTTAACAAAAGTCTGTTTGAAAAAATTTGGTGACATCAATTAAATTTTATACTATACATTGTGACGTTATACCAAATATTTTGCGATAAAAATTTATATTATATATTTAAAATAATTTTATGCATCAACGAATGATGTTCTTGACATCTGCTAAAATTTTTTAGAAAAATTAAAGTTACAAATTTTTACAACAAACAAAAACTAAAACATTTAAACATTATTTTTTGACACCACTATCTGGTCAAAAATAAAGATATTGCCTTTCAACCCCAACAGACGGGTTGGGGTCGAAATACTGTATGGATCAAAATACTGTATCTCAAAATAATGTATTTCAAAACACTGTATGTACAAAATACTGTATGATCAAAATACTGCATCTTAAAATTCTGTATTTCAAAATACTGTATATCAATATTCTGTATTTCAAAATGCTGTAAATAAGGCTAAAAAATAAAAAAATGCGCACTTTTTTACATTATCAAAACGATTCTTTTTTTTAACCTTATTTAAAGCATTTTGAAAAACAGAATTTTGAAAACAGAATACTTTTTTTTAAGAAAACATCATAATAATTTATCATTAGCCTAATGTTATAATATACTTCCCTTGAACAATAACATGTATAAATAAATAAATCAGGTGGTGCAACAGTACTTTGAGAACTAGGGCCTAGTGACTTACAACTCTCAACCATTCCTGTGTGCGAGTAATGTTGTCAGGGATGGAGGGGACCTACAGTTTCAAGCCTATTCCGAACAGCTAATTTGAGAAAGCACTTTTCATGACAAGAATTACTCTTGGAGGCTTTGTCGTTCCTCGCAAGAGGCAGTACCCGTGAAAAAAACTTTAGATGGCACAGGCAGGGTTTGAACCCAACATACATATGTATCTATGATAATTCATAAGTCTTTGAAATAATAAACACAAAAACAATATAAATGGTATCTTCTTCTTAATTTTTCTTTACCATTTTCTTCTTCTTAGTTATTTGTATCTCTCACATTTTTACATGAATTGTTCCTATCATAATCAACAATTGCATAAACATTTGCACCAAACTAATTAATCTGTCAAAACTTCCAGTATTATACAGTATTATGAGATACAGTATTTTGACAACACAGCATTTTGAGACACAGTATTTTAAATTTACAGTATTTTGAAATACAGAATATTAACCATACAATATTATGACCATACAGTATCTTACAGTATCATACAGAATTTTGACCATACAGTATTTTTAAATACAGCATTTCGACCCGCTCCCGTTCTAATATACTTCCCTTGAACAATAACATTATGTATCGTGTGATTTTTTTGAGATTAGGATTTTCATGCATTAGTATTTGACAGATCACGCGGGATTTCAGACATGGTGTCAAAGAGAAAGATGCTCAGTATGCTTTGACATTTTATCATGAATAGACTTACTAACGAGCAACGCTTGCAAATCATTGAATTTTATTACCAAAATCAGTGTTCGGTTCGAAATGTGTTTCGCGCTTTACGCAAATTTTATGCGTTTTTTTAAAAAAAAAAGTTCTCAAGCTCTTAAAAAATCACCCATTATATTAAACAATGTCCTCTTTTCAATGGAGGACAATAAATACATAATGGGTGATTTTTTAAGAGCTTGAGAACTTTTTTAAAAAAAAAAACGCATAAAATTTGCGTAAAGCGCGAAACACATTTCGAACCGAACACTGATTTTGGTAATAAAATTCAATGATTTGCAAGCGTTGCTCGTTAGTAAGTCTATTCATGATGAAATGTCAAAGCATACTGAGCATCTTTCTCTTTGGCACCATGTCTGAAATCCCGCGTGATCTGTCAAATACTAATGCATGAAAATCCTAACCTCAAAAAAATCACCCGATACATATGATAATTCATTAGTCTTTGAAATAATAAAAACAAAAACAACATAAATGGCATCTTCTTCTTATTTTCTCTTTCTCATTTTCTTATTCTTAGTTATTTGTATCTCTCTCACATTTTCACATGAATTGTTCCTATCATAATCAACAATTGCATAAACAATTGCACCAAACTAATACATCTGTCAAGACTTCCAGTATTATACAGTATTATGAGATACAGTATTTTGACAATACAGCATTTTGAGACACAGTATTTTAAATTTACAGTATTTTGGAATACAGAGTATTAACCATGCAGTATTATGACCATACAGTATCGTACAGAATTCTGACCATACAGTATTTTAAAATACAGCATTTCGACCCGCTCCCATAACAGACATTATTTTTAGCATTAAGTAAACGGTACATTTTAAAATATCCAACAGTCAGTTTTTTCATAATAATAAGATTCTACAAAATATACAGGGTTCTCCATTTTGCGGTTTCAAAAGTAAACGTAAATAAAACACATATAGAATATTCTTCATGTTATTTCTTTTTACTTGCGACATATAGGAACTATATGGCAAGTTTTGCATTCGTGCAAAATTTCGAACTCGAGATTTTAATCAAACATGATATTACGATGGTAGAGAAGTCGAAAAAAGTGGGTCCCGCGATTCCGTCCGGTCTGTTTTGTCTGTCTGTCCACGCTCCTACAGCCTAAACCATTGGGTCGATTGAGTTCAAACTTGGAAGTTAAGGTTTTCAGCAGATTCGCGTTAGGCGTTTTTTCCTTTTTTTTTAAGACCAAAACTTACAGTGGCCCCCATACAATTTTTTTGGTCAAAAAACGAAAATTCGAATTTTCTCAAAAACAAACCGATAGATTTTTTTAAAATTTTCTCTAAAATTTTATTTTTAAACTTGGCTTCTTTTCATAAGAAAAACATATTTTTGTATTACTCAGGAAAGGTACCGCTCATAGAACCGTTATTTTGTTTCTTAATTTTCTCAGCAACTTATCAACCGATTTCAATAATTTTTTTTCTGAATAAGCTCTTATATTGCCTTAACAATATTTGATTATCAAAAGTGAAATTTTTTATTGTTTGGATTTTTAAAAAAATATTGAATTTTTTTTTTTCAAAATTCTATATCTCAAAAACGGGTCAACATTTTTTTACGAAATTCAAATGTAGAGCGTATATTTACAATCACTAAACAACTGCATACCAAAAATATTTTTCGAACAAAATTTAAAAATTTTATATATAAAAAATTAATTTAAAAAAAAAACCGCTCTAACGATTTTCAAAAAAAATTTTGAAAAATCAAGGGTTTTTTGATTTATAAAATGGCATCTAAATTTTTGAAGACAAACTTATTTTTCAGGTAAAGTTTTGAATCTTAAAATAGTTTTTTTTTTTAATTATTTTAACTGCATTAAATGTAATCCCCTCCCATCTCACCAGATCAAATCGTATACATGAGCCCGAAAGAGCGCATTATTTTGACAAAATTTTAATAACACTCCTATTATCGAAATTAATGCATTTGGTACATATTTATGTATTTTTATAACTATATCTATTGTAAATACCAACGATGGCCTTGTAGCGCCACTGCATCGGATTAACGAATATGATATTATTTAATCAACAATCTATTTTAAAGTGTCTATCAAGAAGTAATATCTTGGTACCTTTCTAATATATGATTTTAAAATATTATTCTTTCAC
Organism: Eupeodes latifasciatus; assembly: GCA_920104205.1. Classification (NCBI taxonomy): domain Eukaryota; kingdom Metazoa; phylum Arthropoda; class Insecta; order Diptera; family Syrphidae; genus Eupeodes; species Eupeodes latifasciatus. Next base: position 209,184,313 of record OV049924.1, on the reverse strand, counting down.
TTGCCTTCGCCTAAATAAAAGAATAAATACTTAGTACAAGTTAAAGAAACGGGTCAGAAAGAGTATATGTATTTTCTATTATAATCACTTTTTCAACGTTTACCTATATGTATATTGTATTACGTACAACCTCTACAACTACTGCTTACGTGTCACTTCAAAACTAAAACCTAAAACTCACAAGAGCCTGACTGTAAACAACACATGAATAGCAATTTCTTGTACCTGTTCGTAGTGGAAAATCTCATACAATTTTGCATTACGAACGGATTTCATGATACAGTTTTTCGGGATTCGTAAAAATTCCGACTACGATGAAATTCATGATAGGGCTGATTACTATCTTTTATCCAAATTAGATAATGCATTTGGTACATATGTATGTATTGTTTATAACTATAACTATTGTAAATACCAATTCATTTCCGGGATGAGTTGTCCTAGGATGAGTTGTGTCTTGGGATGAATCGCGCGGTTTTTTTGACAAATCGAATAGCATTTAAATCTTTGAAGACAAACTTGTTTTAAAGGTATAATTTTAAATCTTATATAGGTGCTTTTTTAAACAGACTCTTTGCATACAGGAGCAAGTTCGTGCGACCCAGTCGTGCATTTTATTTATTATAAAGTTGGAACGTTGACATTATGTGTGAAACACATTTAAATGACCACCACACGAATTGTTGCAAGCATCGATTCTTTCGTTCTTTGGTTTTGTCGAAAATACATGAGTAGAATATAAGATAGTTCAAACAAAAAGAGTTCTAAATAAATACTCTAGTTCTGTAGCAACATCACAACTCCAGAAACAAACAGATATGTTGCTGTTTAAAATTGTTTTTGAAAAATGTCCTTTCGTTAGAGTGTTTCCAAAGTAAGGAGTTGTGGGCAGAACCAGCATACTTTGAATTGATCGACATTATCTTCATTTTATGGGTACAAATCTTTAATGGAATAGTTTTAGTTTCAAAATTGACTTATTATTTTAGTAAAACATACGTACAATGATCACGTTAAAACTTTGCCTGTCTTTCCAAATAAAGTACAATATTCTTCGTTTTGACGTGGTCTTTGGAAAAATGAAATATTAATATACATAATTATTTAGTTTAAGTTAATACATTTATTTATATGTGTTATCAACAGTGTGTTCTTTGAGCTCACCTCCTGAGATTAAACATTTTCCATGGAACCATTGTTTTGGCTCTGCTCTTTGTTTTGGGTTTTGGAATTGACCATTTAATCCACGAAGGACATATTTTTTGTTCTTAAGTTTTAGTCATCTCATGAAGGATTGTTGAAAAAGTGCTTTGGGAAATAGGGATTCCAAAATCGTTTCCAGTTAGCCACTGATATCCACCTCCACCTAGGATCTCTAAAGTTACTACAAATCTCAGTATAGGAGGGATGTACTGTACATATACGTTGATCGAAATCCGTTTTGTAAATTTATTATTTTTAAAACTTCAAAAAAAGTTTATTTCGAATGTCGAAACCATTGAATAAAACTGTTGAAAAAATTGTTGAGAAAAATCAAATACATTTTGTAGGAGTGTAGAGACGAGCGAGGAAGTGTGGTCGGTTGTATAAAAAAGTTTTGATCAAGACTCAGTGGCTGAGGTAACTCTACCGTACTGAATTGAACAAGGAGTGTGGTTCTTACAGGGCTATGAGTAAGGGAAAATACACAATAATTGTAGCTTTTAAGAACTGTCAAGGCAATCAAGAGGAGGAGGTACTTCAGAGAGCTATTTTATTTATTTTTTTTTACGATTTATTTAAATTTTTGCTTCGGCTTTTATACAATTTCATGTTTGACATTTCATTTTTGTATAACATTCTATTTATGTATGTATTTCTTTTTTACTTTTAATTTTAGGGTTTTATTTAATTTGACATTTTATTTCTTTGGTATTGCCAGGCTAAAGTAATATTTGTATATATAATATTTATATTATACCAGAAGGGCATTTCTTACATTGCATTTTGTTAAGGTGGCGTGTGGATCGCTACACTTTTATAATTCATATATGGATGTATGTATGTATATGTATGTACATAGATGTTTACAACCTTTTTGGAAGACACTGGGAATCTGAGGCATCTCTCAATTCTCTTCTTCCTTTTATTAACTAATATTTTGCTTCGAAGTTTTGTAACAGCAAAATATTTCGGAGAAAAATGATAGTTATTTTATTTATTTGAAGAAAAAGCTCAAACGTCTACTCGAAATCGTTAGGACGATAGTTTTTTTTTATCCTTACGGTATCGACAGCCTTACATGATGAGAACCCAAATTAAAAACCACATGTTTAAAAAAAAACGCTCGTTAGATGCATAAAATGACTAGATTAGGTTAAAGTTGCTGTCCGTGATGGAATAGGAAACACTTAGGCCAGTTTAATGGCCCATTGTGATACCACATGAATCTTGAGACTTTCTTTTTTGAGATCGTTATCAAAGAATTCTCTTAGGTAATTCTTGCGTTTTTCAGCAAGAACAGGGCATGTATAGAGGAGGTGAAGAACTGTTTCCTCCTCTTACTCATCCATACAGCTACTGCTAAAGTCATTTGAGGATACGCCTAGCCGAGGCGTGCTTTTCTGTTAGACAGTGCCCGGTTGTGAGTTTTTGACACCAATTATCGAGCTTATGTTCTATCTGCTTAGAGATAGCAAGCACCTTGGCGAGTTCATCTGCCTTAAAATTTCCTGGAATGTCATTATGGCCCGGTACCCAGCAAAGCTGAATGTTAAACTGCTGTGCCATCTTCATTAGATATGATCGACAGTTATCGACTGTTATAGAGTTTGTTGAGACCGAGTCCAGAGCTTTGATAGCGGCCTGACTCACTGAGAAAATACATACGGATATCAGATGTTGATATCACGTTTTCTTTAAGCCATGACAAGACTTCTTTTATCTCCAAAAGTTTCACCTGACCCACGCTACAATGTGGGAAGGCGGAATGAGAGACTTAATTTCAGTCGTTCAAAGTACACACCTCCACCAACTTCTTTTGTTTTTGATCCATCGGTATAAAAATGGACTGATTAGCAAAAGCGGTAAAAAGTTTAAAAAAAACTATGTTCCTAAATTGGGAAGTAAATACAAAAATTAAAAAAAAGTTAGGTATACGTTAACGTAGTAACAAATTTTGTTTAAATAACTTTAGATTTTTCACGTCTTCGAAAGTTTTCAAAACCTCAGGTAGTTCACTTCAAAAAAAAAATGCTCTTGTACACAAAGTAATATGCCGTATGTATGTACCTAACAAGCCCTCGTTAAGCTGCTATGCACAGCACATATACAAAATTAGGAGTCTTATATCCCTTAGACCTCCGCAATTTTTAATAGTCATCTTTGATTACATGTATACACGTATTGCGTAACGTATAAGACAGGAATATCAAACACCAACATTCTAAAACACAGAAATCATATATTTTTTAAATTTCGAATGTTTTCTTTTTTAACCATAACAATAAAAATACAAATCTGCAAAGTATTCATGTACCTAAATACGTACATACATAATTCACTTCACAAATCACTTGAAATATCTCATTATAAACGAAATCAAAAACCTTACCTTGTCTGTTAACAGTCTTTAGTTTTTAAATACAAAAGGATCAAATTCTCCTTAAAGCATAATCAGAGACATATTATACTCTTCTAGTTGATCTATACAAAGATTTTCCACTCGAATTATTAGACAGTCGTTCGGGTAAATGTTTTTATAAAAATTGAAGATTTAAAAAAAATTATTGTCGTAATAGAAAGGACGGAAATTTAATCCGAGTTTTATAAACTGGCTAACGCATAGGCTTACCTACTTTTCAACGTAGGATCCTACATAGGGTAAGGTATACGTTTCTTTATTTAAAATTAACAGAAAAAAAAATGAATTTATTGAACGAATTTCAGTTGAAATTTGAGATTAGACCTGTTGCCGCTTTTGTTTTCTCCAGTTTCGAATTCGGTTTTCGGTTTTCTGTTAAACAGAGCAAAATTCCAGTACAGCAAATGCATGATGTGTTGATAAAATGTTGAAGATGATGGTAGATTCTAGAATTTTTATCCGCATGATCTGCTAGGTTTTATTATTTTTCTTCTCATCTGCTGTTTAACGTTCAATCCTTCGTCTGTACCGTTTTTGATATGGGTATAAAGAAGTAGGTATCTTACCTACATATATAAATATGTACTCGTATATCTTGAAAGGAAGCAGCAAAGATGTGGTATTTAGTGTCATGTGTGTGCGATACGATCTTTTTTCTGCAATCCACTTTTGAAAAGGTAGTTCGGCCATAAAAATAGCTATAAGCACGGCTACATGTATGCTATGTGTAGATCTTTGGGATTTGTTTAAAATAAAAGGAAATCGAAGAAAAGAAAAAGATTTTGGCTTTGTTCTTTGTTTTGCTGGACAAAAGAGAAGGTAAACTCTTTTCGTCTGTGCAGTCTAATCGAACTTAAATATAATGGCAATGAAAAAAACGGATACGCCAACGATATGATGCTTCGCCGCGTCGAAACGCTTTTACCAAAATGATTTTATTTTTATACCTGCTAACCGACATATCTATGTAGTCCAAATTAGTTAGCATTACATAAATATGTATGCACCTATTCAATTAGAAAAATCTGAATTTTAAAACTATACCAACCTAAACGTCATTAATTTTTATATTATTAATATACAATCAATTCAATTTTATTTAAAATCCGTTTTTCACATAGGACGGGTGGGTGTCAATGTTTTGTTTTTGAATCAATATTGCACTTGTCCCGGCCTATGTGCGATGCGTTAATTACATCTTTTTTAATACATTTTATAAATTATCTTAAATCAAAAAAAAATATATAATATAAAAGATTTTATAACAGTTTCGTTTATTCTTTTAATTTCAGATTTTAATCTTGGTAGCTCGGTGAGTTTTTTGATCTTGAATCGACAAAAACTATGGAATTACAAAATGTGTGTTTTATAATAATAAAATTAATAAAATCAAGAGTATTTAATATTACTATAAATCTTTAAATTACACTCATGATAAAGTTCGAGTGATTCTGTTCTAATCTTAGTTTTTACTTCTTAAGCTAAGTTATATCTACTTATTCACATTTCTTTTTAGTTTATACGAAAAAAATAAAATATAAAGCTATGTATAGGTTTAAATAAGCATATGTACATACAGTGTAGAAAAATTATTCAAAAATTATTTTTGTTTAAATGGTTTCTATCTATATCTTATTTAAAGTAATTAATAAAACTATTCCTTTTTTTAATTTTTTGTTCCTCAACTTCATTTTAAAATAAGCACAATGGCGAAAAATTTTAAAAGATTTTTACCAATTTACTAGGCTAAAAAGGTGATTTACCTAATTTTAAACAATTTCAACACCTTAAAATTTGCTAAAGTTAAAATCACTTTAATCACTTTAACTTTTAGCAATTTGATAAGTCCATATGAAATGGTCCAGTCAACAGTTGGAATTTCAATTAATAGATCCTTTTAAGCGTAATTGCTTTCTTTATTTTCAAGAACTGTCACTTTTGTGATATGTTTGGATGCTCGTTTTTTAATAAAAGTCCATTATTAGCAATCTACTATTTAGTAAACGTTCAAACGTTTGGACTCCTTTAGTAATTTGATAAATATTTAGAAAATTGCTAACTATTAAATTGTTAAACCCTTAACAAAAGGTTTTTTTTGAAATGGTGCCCCAATATTTTTTTTTTCAATAGATAGATAGATAGATAATTTCTTTATTTTAAGATATAAATTATTAACAAATATTTTTCTTTAAGAATATGGACATGGCAATTCTGCCGTCTGCCTGATCGACATTTTATAACAAGAACACAATTTAAATGTTAAGAAGTTAAAATTCAAATAATAAATATAAGTTCAACTAATTATATAAAAACAAAAAAAGAAATAATAGTTTATTAAAGCATCAAGTGCGAATTCAACAATTTTGAGATGATTTTGAAATTAAAAAAAAAAACAAAAAATATTAAATAGGAAACTTTCAATTGCAATAACTGGTTGTAGAGTTATGGAAAACTATTGCGGTAATTTAGAGCATGTTTGCAGTATCTATAGACAGTTGACCATCCAAAGTCTCCATTAAGGATTTCATAGAGCCGAGTTGGGGGAAGAAAACTCAGTTCGAAATACAACCGCCGAATCTCTTGGAGTAGAGAACACGATGCAAAGAAGTGTGTGATGTCTTCTGGTTCTCCGGTGTTACAAAGGCTACAGATTTGTGGAAGATCAGTTCGATGCGGCATAGAGTTAAGATTCAATATTTCGACTCGGGCTCTAAATATGTAACTTATAGCCTCAGAAGAAAACTCGTTACTGAAATAATTAGCCTGTGATGATATTTGGTGATTGAGGTTTCTATACACATTTCTTGATAATGTTGTTAAAGCTCTTGAAAGATGTTCACTGAAGATATGTTCATCAGTTCTGGCGACCAGATCATTGAACATGATGTGCCATTGATTCAAATTGGACTCCAAAAAGAATAGATTACTGGGCAAGAGTACGATAACTTAGGCGACAAGATATTATAACGGAATTTTTTAGAACAGTTAAAAATAAGCATTTTTTACTATGGGAGGGGGGGTCTATCTCCCCCCGTTTAGGCAGGAGGGGCAATTTAAAAAAATGATTACTACAAATGGAAAAAAATTCTTAAAAAATAACGGTGATACTTACAATTAAGTTGTATACATTTTTTTAAAGCCAACATTCTGTTCTATTAGCCAGTTTTTAAATCAAGTCAAAACTATGCGTAGTTTTTGAAAAATTTAATTTTAAACTCAAAATTTGAGTAAAAAAAGTTAAAAAAAGGTTTAAAGTGTAACTTTTTCAATACTTCAAGATTATCTACCATTGTTTTTATTTCAGAATTTATTACTCTTATTTGTTTTTGATCAAAAACTGAAAACTAGATGATTTTATGTCTTTTAGTTTTTGAGAAAATTGAAAATAAAAATTTAATTTTAAACTCAAAATTTGAGTAAAAAAAGTTAAAAAAAGGTTTAAAATGTAACTTTTTCAATACTTCAAGATTATCTACCATTGTTTTTATTTCAGAATTTATTGCTCTTATTTGTTTTTGATCAAAAACTGAAAACTAGATGATTTTATGTCTTTTAGTTTTTGAGAAAATTGAAAATAAAAATTTAATTTTAAACTCAAAATTTGAGTAAAAAAGTTAAAAAAAGGTTTAAAATGTAACTTTTTCAATACTTCAAGATTATCTACCATTGTTTTTATTTCAGAATTTATTGCTCTTATTTGTTTTTGATCAAAAACTGAAAACTAGATGATTTTATGTCTTTTAGTTTTTGAGAAAATTGAAAATAACCACAACTACTATTTTAATTTTTTTTGCTTGAGTGGTCTTATTTTGATAGTAATAATGGTATTTGCGTATGCGTAATGCGTGTTTGGGTGTATGCAACAGTAAGGTGTGCGCGAGTTTGGGTGTATGCAACAGTGACATCTGTAAGGGGGGGCATGCTGCCCCCCTGCAACCCCCCTGCTTGGGCACACTATAGGATTTGGGGTGGGTGCAAGTTGGAGTGTGTGCAAGGTGGGGAGGGTGCAAGGTGCGGTGGGTGCAAGATGGGGTGCATGCAAAGTTTCTTTTGCATTTAAATAAGCTGGATTTAAGAAAAATTAATTTACCCTAGGTATATCTTAATCCATATTCGATTATTACTATCAAAATAAGACTACGTTAATACTTAAGCAAGGAAAAAGTAATTTAATTAAAATATTTATTTTGGTAATTTTCAATTTTCTCAAGAACTAGAAGGCATCAAGTCATCTAGTTTTCAGTTTTTGATCAAAAACAAATAAGAGCAATGAATTCTAAAAAAAAAAATAGTAGATAATCTATTGAAAGTTTTGAAAAATTACACTTTAAACCTTTTTTTTAACTTTTTTTTGCACAAATTTTGACTTTAAAACAATTTTTTTCAAAAACTATGCATAGTTTTGACTTGATTTAAAAACAAGCTAATAGACAAAAGTGTTGGCTTTAAAAAAAGGTATAACACTTAATTGAGGGTATTACCGTTATTTTTTAATTATTTTTTTCCATTTAATGTACATATTTTTTTAAACTGCCCCTACCGCCTAAACGGGGGGAGATAGACCCCCCCTCCCATAGTAAAAAATGCTTGTTTTTAACTGTTCCATACAAATCCGTCATTAAACTTTGTCGCCTAAGTTATCGTACTCTCCCCGATTACTGCCATATGAAGAAGCTATCTGGTTCCATTCCTTAAACGGGGAGGCATTTTTGTTTGCATAAGCCTTGTCATAATGGATTTGTGAAGGCTTCATTCATCCCTCCTCATAACTTTCAATATGTAGTCTGAGTTGGTTTTAAGGTTTGTAATGTAAAGAGGTGTTATGCCAGACTCTACATATATAGCATAATTGGGCGTTGAAGAAGGCAATCTGAACAAGCGTTTGAAGAAATACCTTTGCACGGCTTCAAACTCCTCTAGTTGTAAATATCCAAAAACTTGGGTACCGTAGCACATGCAGCAGTTCACAGTTGCTTGAAAAACACGATATTTGGATTTAAGATCGATTTTTTGGTTTCAGTTTTGGCTTCGTAGCTTTTTTCTTTCACGTGTTTCGAAACATTAAGATTGTAAGATAGCAAAACTCCAAGATATTTAAAATAATGAACGACCTCAATAGGCGCGTTGTTTAGGGGCCAGTTTTCTTCTGCGAGTCTTCTTCTCTGACGCGGTTCAAAAATCATTATTTTTGTCTTATTAGTATTGACGCAGAGACTCCATGATTCACAAAATATATTAAGTTTGTTGATTTGCAGCTGAAGGGTAGATGGATTGTCAGCCAGTAAAACTAAATCGTCGGCGTAGAGCAAAACTTTGATTTGTATACCGGCAAGGAGTATTCCTCCTTGTATACATCACAAACGTCATCAATAAACAAGGCGAATAATATCGGCCTTAATATACACCCTTGGGGGACACCTGATGTTGTTTCAAACCATTCAGATAATTTAGTTCCGTCCCACACTGAAGCAGTAGATGAGGCAAGAAATTTGAAATAAAACAATAAGAATTTACGTGAAATTCCTAAGGATGACAATTTGTACAGCAAGGCATTTCTATTTACCTTGTCAAAGGCTGCTTTAAAATCCACAAAACAGGCATATAATTTCTTTTTCTGCTCAATCGATCTCCTGGTAATACTCGTCAGAGCGAATATATGGTCTTGCGTTGAGAAACCCGACCGAAATCCTGCCTGGAACATGGTGAGTCGGTTGTTGTTCTCAATCCATTCCGTCAACCTTTCATAAAGAATTGAAGTTAGAATCTTTCTTAGCGAGTTGAGAATCGAGATTCCTCTATAGTTCTCTGGCTGATTGGTATCTCCTTTTTTGAATATTGCGAATATTACCGCTTTGTTGAAATTGCTTGGAACAAAAGAATTTTCATAAAGCTTGTTGAAATATGCCAGAAGATGATTTTTAAACGGTTCCGTACTATTCTTGTAGAATTCAATCGGAATGCCATCTATGTCAGAAGCCTTATCATTTTTCATTTTACTCAGAGTAGTTTCAAGCTCAGGTCGAGTAATAGGATTATCCAGTTCGCAGATAGTGACATTGGGTTGTGCATAAAAGAAAGCATGGTGGTTCTCATCAGCCGACAAAAGAGTTTTAAAATGAGCTGCTAGTGTCTCAACTTCGAGCGTAGTCACCATGCTTCTATCACGACCACCCAGCTCACGAACACTGTTCCAGAAAGCCTTCGAGTTCTTACAATTTGCCAGTTCTTCTGCAACATTGTTGACGTAGTCAACTTTTTTTTGGAACAAAGTCTTTTGAAATCCTTGTAAATATGAAGATAAATGTTTTTAAAAATTAGAGCATTTGTAGATCTGAACAACTTAAGATAAACAAATGAAAGTTTACGGAGTTTCGCACAATCATTATCAAACCATTTGTTTTTTGGTGTACAATGATTTCGGCTGTTGTTACTGTGGGCAAATGGTGTTGAGGCCTTGATAACCCTTGTAATATGTTCATCATAACTTTCTAGACTGTTACTTTGACACGAAGGAATAGTGCTGATGTTACGGCTTAGCAATGATTTGTATAGATCGGCACAATTCTCTTTCCATCTCAATTTTAAAATGTTAGTTGATTGTCTCAGTACAATTTCATCAGCAACCTGAACCTTTACTTCAATCGGAAAGTGAGATGAGAAATTCGCCACTCCTACTTCAAAATCGAATGATAAATTAAGCCATTCAGAGATATAGCTGCAATATCAATAACAGATTGTCCTTGGCCACTTACGAATGTGAATTCTCCCGAAGCATCTTGTTTAGAGGCTCCATGCATCACGGATAGTCCGAAGTTTTCAAGGAATTCAGTAAGTAGTCTTCCATTTCTGTTAAAGGTGTCATCTTTGGAGTTTCTGATAGGATTGAGGGTGTTGTGCGAGATAGTGTTGAGGGCAGAAGAATTTTGATAGTTCCCGATCCTAGCATTTAAGTCTCCAATTAACATAATGTTATCCAAATTGGAGTTGTTTACGAAGTCAACTAGACTAGCAAAGTCAAACTGCCAGTTATTGCAATTTAAGTATGTTGGGATAATCGTGTAATTTAAATTATTAATAACAATATTGAGTATAATTCTATTTCTAGAGTGATACATTTTTGCGAAATTGGAGTTTATAGCCTTTTTTACACCACATAAAATTCCACCACTGGCCCTTCCATGAACACTTGATCTTATTGCGGGTGACCATAAAATATTGAAATCCTTAAAGTATTTTAAATAATTGTTTTCATTTTTTTCTTCTACGAAAGTTTCCAATAAAATAATTATATCATAATTTTGAATGAAATTAAAAAAATCAGGTAATAATGTTTTGCTTTTGAGACCAGTAATATTATAGGATAAGATAGTTAATTCTTTTAAGATTTTTGAATTTAAGTTAGTTATACTATGGCAGACGACAGATTCGTCCTATTGTGATTCCCCCCTTAAAGGTGATCGTCGTTGATTTTGAGGTTGACGTTTATTCAATATAAAAGCTGAGTTTTTACGTTGGCTGTAGCCTTAAGGTGGCGTTAGAAGTTTTCTATACAAAAGTTAATTAAAAAACTAACTGCAATAGCTGATTTCGCCATAGCCATTAGGTGCCGCCCCCATAAAAACCCACGATGATACTGTACTATAGAATTTATATACATAGGCTGCATGTTTTCAGCTAGAAAAATAATTAGAAACTTACTGTAGTTAACATATGTTTAAAGCATTTTTATTTAAATGAAACGTTAGTACTTGGTCTAATTTTTAATCACAGCTGGATAACGGCTGCCTAACAGGTCCTGACATCTATTAATGGAAATTTTCATGCTTCCCATGTTTTTGAAAAGCTCCAATGTATTTTTGGATTTTGTCTTATCTAAAAGCTCTCTTTACATCCCCCACTAATTTTCTATTGTATTGGGATATAGACTTTTAGGTGACAACTCCAAAAATAAATTGTTTCCCAAACTTTGCTTTGGATCGTTGACTTATTGAAAAATACAAGAAACAGACAAATTTTCAAAACATACGGTTTCATTACATTTGAGTCTATGAGATAAACTTCTCTTTTCTCTCTTTCCTCTTACGGTTTTCAAGGCTTCTATTATCGGTGTTAACCTTAATATGTACCATGTTCTTTGAACATTTTAAATGGCTTGCAATGGATTCCTTGGAAGATTTTCCTGAATATTACATTTGCACAAAAGGTTACACATTTTAGGTGTGCAGCATTTGTTCTTATGATAACATATTGTTAACATATTATTTTTAGTAATTGTATGTTTAACTAAGTACTTCCCATTAGAATTTAATAGCTAATGTGGCCGAAATTTAGAGGGAAAACAGTAACGTCAAATTCCTTGACAAAGTTCTAAATTCAAATTAAAAACTCGATCAAATAATTGTCGGTTTATCTTTGGAAGTTTGTTTTTTAAATATTTAAAACTCGAGCATTTCTTTACTTTCTATAATTTCCTTACAACTAAGTGTAAATTGATTAGTGAGTTTTATGCCCAATTTCTCGACGAAGTTCTAAAATAAAATAAAAACTTGATCTAGTAATTCTCGGTTTATCTTTGGAATACCATTTTAAGAATGTTTAGAACATGCCATCTAAAGTTTTTTTTGCACGGGTGTACTGCCTCTTGCGAGGAATTGACAAATTCTCCAAGAGTAATTCTTGTCACGAAAAGTGCTTTCTCAAGTTTGCCATTCGGATTCGGCTTAAAACTGTAGGTCCCCTCCATTCCTGACAATAGTACTCGCACACAGTAATGGTTGAGAGTTGTTAGTCACTAGGCCCTAGTTCTCAACGGACTGTTGCGCCACCCAATTTATTTTTTATTTAGAACTCGAGCATTTCTTCACGTTCACATCTAATTGAGTCTGTAGAACTCGGTTTAAAATCATTTTGAGTTCTTGGAATTTTAGATCTAGGTTGAATGGAACTGAGCTGGTTATGACTCGAAATACTGACATATTACATCAAAATTAAAAATACTTGCGAGGTTTAGATGGATTTACGATTTGGTTTTGATATTCTCACTTTTTTCAAAATGAAAATTGTTTTCGATTTTAATTGGATTTCGTTTAAGACTTGTGTTATTTAAAATTATTCTTTTTTGATGAATATGCACATGTAAATACATATTCATATTCATAATGCACTGAACACCTTACTCGAATATATATCAAAAGAAATTGGTTCGGGTCCTGCAATTTCTTGAACATCATATGATGTATGTCGTGCTTATTATAGGTGACGTGAAATAACGCCAAATGAAAAAAAGCAAAATTCAAAAAATTTGGCATTATTTCGTTTTTGAAAACGAAATAAGGCCAAATTTTCAATTTCAAATGCAAAAGTTCTTTGCATATACCCAAACTCGCACCCACCCCAAATCCTATAGTGATCCCAAGCAGGGGGGTTGCAGGGGTGCAGCATGCCGCCCCTTACATACCTAGCTGTTAGTACGCCGCGCCGCCGCCGTGCTGTAATTCAAAAAAACTTGTTTTAGGCTCCAATTTCAAAAATTTCAATCGAGCAACAAGTATCTGTCATTTTTCAACTTTTTTAATTAGAGTAAGTGCGGCAAATGTGGCCTACGTGGTTAATATGGCCTATAGCGGTATTTCCCAAACCGCAAGCCGGAGCGAAAAAAAAAATTGTTGCATTACGAACACGTTCAAACCGGTTTAGCCTCAGTCTTTCGTGCTTAATGTGGGGCTACGGTTGTGACATATATACGGGCACTTTGTTTTTTTTTACTTTTGGTTGTAATTTTTTGGTAAGTTTTCTTAAGTGTTTTAACATTCAATTTTGAGTTAAATTGGTAACTTCTTTTTTAAATTAAATTATGTTTAATATTTTCTTAACATATGTGGTATCATGATTTAAAAAAAAAAATTATAAAGTTTATATATATGGCCCACACTGAGCCATATTTAACACCAGGTAGGCCATATTTGCCGCAATTTTTTTTAATATGATTTATGAAGTTCCTTTAAGTTTCTGTTTTTAACGTTTTGTTATTATTCTTTTTTTAGTTAAAGTTTTTAAAAGCTGAATTAAAAATGTTTTGTTAGACTGTTTAAAAAAAAAATAAATGAATTAGACTTAAATTTATGGTTTTATTTAAAAAAATGTTAAGGGTGGGCCATATTTGCCGCACTTACTCTAATAATAATTTTACTTTATGTTTTTTCCTAATTCTGCAAAATTGTAAATCGAAACAATGCCAAATTGCTATTATTTCGCTTTCTAAAGCGAAATAAACCCAAATTGAAAATTTGGCTTTATTTCATTTGGCGTTATTTCACGTCACCATAAATACATATGTATATGTTAAGCTAAAATAAAGCGAACAAAAAAATAAAAGGTTTAATCCTTATGTAAATTTTACACTTTATGAAACGTTCAGCGTCAACAACATTTTAAATTATGCAGCGCCTATTTATGACTTCTTGCCAAACCGTCCATGTTTATTTATATATATTTTTTTTAAATATTTAATTATTGCACATAAAATGTCCTTGTGGTCTGATATTTAAACCAAAACCGGAATGAATCTAAAAATAAGGTCTTTGGAAGAAATAAAAACATTGCTTATATCATAGACCCTCAAATTTGAGGGCCTAATAGGTAAATCGAAGTTCTATCTCATTCTGAGATCTAAATCAGAGTTCTAACTTTTGAGAACTTTATGAAGAAATGAGTTAGAATTCAATTGAGTTCTTATTTTTTAAACCAAGTTTTAGGGACTAGAACTTTGTCAAGAAATTGACCGTAAGTGTAAGTTTTCATCGTTTCTAATTATTTTTTCATATACAGGGTTATCCATTTTATCGAGCGAAAAGATAATGCACAGGCCTTTAAATATCTGTAACCAATCCAGTCTCTTCAAATTTTTTCACAATTTTGCGAATTGCTTGCGTAGTTGGACGATTGTGTAAACCATAATCCCCTCTTAAAGCGAGATATGTGGCTGGTTCAGAATCACCATTTTTGTAGTAGGTTTTAACAATTTTTATGCGTTGTGCATAGTTAAGCGATCCATTTTCGTAAATGTCAGACTTTCAACTGAAAAAAAAATTGGTTTAACAACTTAGCTTGACAGATGTCGAATTCCAGCCCTATACTTTTGAAACCGCAAAATGGATAACCCTTTATTACAGTTTAAGTTTTTAAATCAGCTTATTCTATGGCCTCAAACTTTACAAGAATAACCAAAAATTGTCGCATTTATTCCTATGGCATTATATTTTTAAACTTTAAATCTTGTTACAATAACTCAGTATGGTAAACACATTTTATTAAAGCAAACAAAACAAAACAAATTAGCAGAGATGTTTACATTTATTATTATATTCACTTCATTAAAAAATAAAAAAACTCATCCAAAAATATAAACTTTTCTTAAAGCTTCTTTCTTAAGCTCTAAATTCTTGCTAGCTTGTGTATCCGTCTGTATATGCATAATAAATGTAGATATGTTTTTCTTGAAATGTTTCTACAAAAACAAATTGCCGTTGAAAAGCTTTTACTAGATTTTATACAACTAATGACAAAATGTAAAATTATCAAAAACGAAAATGTATATAAAAACTTATTGGGTGCGAGTCTTATATAGCTTCGAATTTGTATTTATAATTTACTTGTGATTAAATTTTGTTGTTATAAATAATTTTTTATATAATAAAATTGTATGAATGCAATGACATAAAATGTTTCATTAAATACAAAAGTAAATCTAACCTTAGTTTTCTAAGAAAATACAAAATCTCACATTTAAATTTCGTCATGCGTATTGTAATCTTTAAATTATTTAGACATATTTGAATATACATATGGCTGTATAATTTTTCGATGATTCTTTGTTATCTGAAGGCATCTAAACTTATGTGTGAAGCTATTGAATCGATCATAAAATTAAGCTTGTAAATATAATACATAAAATATTTTATTCTACATACATCGAGAAATCGATTTTAATTTATCATTTTCATATACCTACATAAATTTAAACACGTGTATAACAATAAACATTTAAATTGGAGATATGTACAATATAAAAAGTTTAGAAAGTTGGATTCTTTTTATTTTTAGATGTTTGTACACATACATATATAGAGATTTGATATTTGAATCTAAAGTTTATAAAAATTGAGATAAAAACTGTCTGTTAGATTAAAATTCATAATTTTGAATTTTTTCATAAAAGAAGATATAAAAAAATCTATGTACATACATATGTAGTTTTTTGTGCGTGATTAGAAATTTAAAAGGCTTAAATAATTGAGTCGGTTATGTATTTAGATAATCTCTAAATATTGGAAAAAAATTATGTAAAATTATAATTTTTTCAATTTTCTTGTCAAAATTCTGAGTTTGAATGTGAGTTTTTTGTTTAAACCTTTTAACAAAAATAATAAAAATTAAAATTAAAGAACAGACTTCTGGCTTTCAAAACCGGTTTAGTAATTTAATGTAAGTGTTACCGTTGGTTTAGGTGTTTTATTTTAATTTTTTAAATTTTTTTTTACTACCTCTACCCATACTTAACGCAGTGACCTAGACCAACCTCCCATTGAAAATATGCTTGTTTTTGAGCGCTTTACAAAAAACCGTTAACAATTTTCAGCTCCTAAGTTATCGTACTCTTGCCACCGGTTAAGAAAGCCAAGGTGTCACCATTGAATTATACATAGCTACATATCGTTGTTGGAAAAGCAAAAAATTTTTGCAGAATAAATAATTGATTTTAAAATCAATACCTTAAAAATATTCGAAAAGAAAATTATTTCTAAAATTTTCGATTTAATTTTAAAATTTAAAAAAAACAGGTATAAGATGTCAAAAAAAATTGTCTTATATCACTTTGCTTTTCCAGCGACGATATGTGCGTAGTACAACAAAATAAATTTTAGAAATTTCATAGTCTAAAACGACTAATAGAAATGATTTAAATCTATTGGCGCAAAAATTTTAAACAACGTATTGTTAAGGGTTTAACAATTTACTAGTTTGCTAAATATTTAACATTTTACTAGGTGAGTCCAAAATGTTAAACCTTTTCTAACTACAAATTTGATAATTGGCTTTTATTAAAAAACGAGCACCTAAACATGTTTAAAATGTGGCCGTTCTTGAAAATAATCAAAGCAAATAAGCTTAAACGGACATATTAATTGGAATTCCCAACTGTTGACTGCACTTATAATAATAATTGTACAGATGTCATATGGATTTAGCTAATTGCTAAAAGTTAAATTAGCCATTCCGTGATTTTAACATTAGCAAATTGTTAAGAGATAATAAGATGTTAAAATCGTTTAAAATTAGATAAATCATCTTTTAAGCTTAGTAATTTGCTAAAAATGACTTTAACATTTTACTAAATCGTTTAAAACTCTGCGCCAATATCTTTAAAAATGTTTATAAATAAATTAATTTCTTTTATTTTCGATTTGATTTTATACAAACAAAAAAAAAAACGATTTTAGATGTCAAAAAAAATTGACTTATGTCACTTTGCTTTTCCAGCAAAGATATGTCAAACAAAATTTGACTTGTGTCACTTTGCTTTTCCAGCAAAGATATGTACAAACAAACATGCATATGTACATATACGTAGTTCAACAAAATTATTTTTAGAAATTTCATAGTCTAAAACGACTAACAGAAATGATTTAAAAATCTTATTGATTGTATTCCTTTTCTTGTTTTAAAATTAAATTTCGAAAACCATTACAAATCTTGCGTTGAAAAACTTTGCGCTTGAGAGGCAAGCAGCAATTGACAGGTTAATTTGACAGGTTGTACCAACATATGTACATTCATATAGGCTACTTTTGTGGTAGAAATACAATTTTAATTCACCTCCAACATAGGTGTAGAGCATGTAGAGTCATGGACAGAGAAATAGCACATCTAATGGAACAAACATTGAAACGAAAACTTTCGTCATAGTAAATGTTTTTGAATATTTTTTTGTTGTTGGAAAAAAAATATTTGACTGCATTAGCAGGAAAAAACCGTCGCTATCTAAGAAGAAATTCAAGGCTCGATTGGATTTCGAAAAAAAAACCACCTAAGGAAAGCTTTAGACCTTTGAAAAAGAGTTTTATGGACTGATGAAAATAAGATAAACCGCATCGGATCTAACAGAAAAAGGTTTGTACATCCAAAGTATTTTTTTAAGACGGTCAAACACGGAGCAGGTTTTCTTGGTTTGGTGTGGGTAAATTGGTAACAATAAATATGGATAAATTTCCATATTTGAAGATATTGAGAATCAATATGGAACCATTTACATTGAAGTCAATAATTCTAGTTAATTGGATTTTCAATGCCCAAAACATGCAGCAAAAATCGTGAAGAAGTGGCTTACCAATGAATCCATCAACATTTTGACTGGGCCAGTGCAAAGTCCGGATCTTAACCCCATAGAAAATCTATGGAATGATGTTAAGTTTAAGATCCGGCAGCAAAAATTCAAAAATTCAGAGGAACTTTTGATTTGATTTCAAAAAGCGTGGAATTCCATTCCCCAGAGTAGGTGCCAAAAGTTGGTGGAAAGTTTATCTTGAAATTTGAGGCAACGATCAAAAAAATACTGGTTTGGCAAAAAAAATAAATATGGAAAGTATTTGTTTTTTTCCTTAAAATTTACTTTTTCACCAGTTATTCGAATGGATAACCACGAATTTGTACGTAGAGTGTGCTATATTTCCCTGCCCATAGCTGTATATGCATAAACCGAAGTACCTATAGGAACTCAATTAAAAGCTATGCTTTAAAAATTTGAATTCTACTTTAACACCTATAATTATAAGTAGGTAACTATTTCTTGCCTTGCGCAATTCATCTTTAAATACTATAGGAACCATACCCTCTATTAGGTTACAAAGATTTGACTATTATTTTTAATATATTTTTATATATGCAGTAGCATAAATATATGTAGGTATCTGCCTAACTACCTATCCAGCAAAATGTAAAGAATTTGTCATGATTTTGTAATCAAATTTTAATAAGAGCTTTTAAAATTTAATTTATATTTTGTTTTTAAAAATTAATTTAAACTATAATAAAAATATACACATATAGGAACCAATACAATAAAATCATTATAGGTATGTACCATAAGGTTTCTACTTATCTGTTTTAATTTATATTTAAACAATATATACATACATAGGTACAACACACACAAGCTATATACGAATTCATGTATAAAATAATAAAAAAAAAACAAAAAAAAATAATATTAAATTAACAAACTAACAAACCGAAATCGTTATAATAAAATATTTCACTTAATCTAATTCAATAATAAAATATAGATACATTCCTATTCCTACTTATAGCTTTGTATAGTTATGTACATACATATGTACATATGTAGGTATCTGTTGAGAAAACAAACAATAAACAACAACAAAAATTACTACAAAATTTATCAACAGCACAGTCGACGGTCTGGTAGCAATTTAAAGCATACAAACAAAAATAACAACAGTACCTATACCCACCTCATGTACGTACATTATTATGTAAGTAGATTGTTTTATATATTTTTGTATAGTCTTGTAGGTAGGTACGTTATACGTTTTATTTTTCATTTAATTATTTTTTTAAGTTTTTGTTGGTATTTCCTTATGCATTTAATACATAAATGAGCATATACATAGCTAAATTTTAATTTAATTTATATATAAAAAAGTCTAATATTTTCTTACGAGGGTAGGTATATGTACATAGGTACATATTTTTAATTAAAATAAATTTTTCCCTTTGTCAGCTTTACTACAAAGTAAAACTTAAATAAAACAAATTTAATGCGAACAAATAAATAAATAACAAAAGAAAATCGTCAGAGATATGGGCTATGTTTATTTACTTTATATATACATAAATACATAGATATATTATTTTAATTACATGTGCATACATATGTATTAAAAAAACATAACAAAATTGTGTTTTATTTTTTAATGCTTTCCATGTAGACCTACTTGAAAAATTAAATATAAAATACTTCTTAAGAAAATACACCTATTTATTTATATTGTATTTAAAAAAAATTTCTTTACAAATATTTAACGACTTAAATTTATCTGCATTTTTATTATTTATATTTTATGTATAACATTTCTTTATTCTCTCACTCTGAGCTTCTTTCTTTTATAATAAAAATACATGAGAGTTGGTTTTGAGTGAGCACTCAACTAATACTATCACAAATTGAATTTTCATGTTGGTGAATTTACCTACTACCTATTTGGTATGATAGTAGTGGTAGAAAACGTGATTTAATATTAAACTGCAGAGTTCGAATCAGGGATGGTAACGAATTTTAGAGAATATTAAATCATCTATTTTAATGGGGTTTTTTACATGGGTTGAAATAATTACCTACATTTATTCTTGATCCAGATCTTGACAGAACACAAATTTTACCTGTTTTTGTATTCCATTGGGTAAAATAAATTGATTTATTTTTGATTTAAGATAAAATCTGGATCTGGATTTTTTGGCGGATTTACCGCACTTTGCAACAAAACTAATACAATAATTTTAAAATAATGATTGGCTGGGAATTTGACAGCTCTAACACACTCGTAAACACGTATACATACACGAAGTTACAGCAATTTATCCAATCAATTTTTAAAGGAAATCTGAATTTATCCATGGAAACTCCATAAGAGTGTACTAAGTAATACAAATAACAGATGGTTGATGTGCAGGCGAAAAATGAATACATACAAATATTTATAGCCGAATTAATAAAAAACGCTTTATTCACCACCTTTATTCCTCGAGTTAACTTAACCAGGGAATAAGAGTTAAGCTCTGAGTTAGAAAGTTCCATGAATAAAACCAAAATGTTCGTGGAATAGTAGAGTGCACAATCGTGTTGAATCTTTTTTTTTTTAGTAATTTCAGATTATGGTTATACAAAGTCCCATTACGACCCCAGTATCTGATGAAAGTCATAACTTGCTAACCGACAGGAATATGTCCAACTCTTGTTTCCACATTTAGGTCACCTTTAACAACCTCAAAAAGTTTCCTCATATTTCTTCCTGAAATCCTCCTCGCTTAGCACTTGCGCTAGATCATACCTGGTTTTGTACATATATTTTTGTATCTGATAGTCCAAAAATTGGAAATGGTTTAAGAACTCGACAAATCTCGCACATATTAAAACAAAATTAAAATAAGCAATATTCACTTATTTTTTATAGCAGAATACATTTGACACATTTGGATCTTATTCCTTCGCTAATACACCTTCCTCAGTGGTTTAACTTAGTAAACGTCACTTAGTAGGAATTTTGTTTTATTCATAACATTTTGAACTTAGTCCATGGAATAAACTTGGTGGATTTTTGTTTGCAATTTGTGTAGCTGCACATTTGCTGCAGATTTGCGAATCCTTGCGGTAATCAGTTTTTAAATATCGGTTAGGAAAGGCTCTGGTTTCAAAGTATTGTTTCTGGATGTGTCTTAAAACTTAAAAAAAAAACGTTGTTTTGGTGTGTTGAAAAATGCTTTAAAATGCTTTGTCTTTTTCACATAAAAGAGGACTTTTCACGAATCAATTGGATTCTATAAAAATCTTAAGGTTTATTTCCTTTAAGTGAAAATATTACAGTTTTAAAATAATTTTCTCTTGTCCAACTCCAATCACACCAAGTTTTTTTTTAACTAAAAAAAGGTAACTGAACAAATCTTCCATTTGTTTGTGTCGTTTGTTTGACTGTCGTTTGTCAACAATCACCTTTCTGTTACTATTTCCTTACATTCTGTGTTTTCAAATCTCACCTCAGTTATTTAAAAATTAGTAGTACCCGTTAATCCGTTGGACTGTCATGCCAGAGGTCTTGGGTTCAGTCACTGACTGTGCCATCTAAAGTTTCTTTCAAAGGTACTGCCTCTGGCGAGGAATTGACAAATCCTCCAAGAGTAATTCTTGTAATGAAAAGTAATTTCTCAAATTTGCCGTTCGCATTCGGCTTAAAACTGTAGATCCCCTCCATCCCTGACAACAGTACTCGCACGCAGGAATGGTTTAGAGTTGTAAGTCACTACGCCGTATTTATTTTTTTGTTTCAAAATTACCACTAACGATTTTTCTTAAAATTACCCCCTCTTTTTCAAGTACGCTCATGGCCTAATTTTGTATCTCCTCTGTAGCTATCTATTTGTTTAAAAGATAATTTTATTTTTATTTTAAATTTTCAAATTAATGGCTTGTTTTGTTCCCATTTTACATAACTTGATTTTGTTATTTTATTTTATTCTTTTAAACAAAAGAAAGACTTCATTGTAATATAATAATATATTAGATACCTTTAAATATGTTTACTCCAACGAAGAAATAATTGTACAAAAAATATGATGTAAATTACAAAAGTACCAAAGTACTCTAATGTAGTAAATTGACACCCTTGGTTTTCATACCATGCTGAAGGAAATTATCATAAACTCTTCTTCTTCTGCTGCTGTGGTATCTTGTATCGATGTATTTAAAACTGCCTGGTTCTGCTGATGGTTTACAGTACACCTATAGTTCCAAACTGTTGTTGTTGTACTTTGCTTAAAATGCCTCAATGCCTGACATACGAGTAAAATAAAACTCGTTTAAAAACGTTCGCGCGCCGTGTTTTTCTGAAACAGAGATAACACAAAACAACAAACGACAAACCAAACCAACCACCGTACCGATCCGAAGAAAGACCAAAACGAATCCGCTCCATACAAAACACACACATACAAATTTGTATATTTTACACAGAGAGTTTTTTAAAGTGAAGATGTGTTAGTGGATTTTCTTATATTGTTTCATTAGTTTTATATTTAAGCGCGATATGCACACAAAATAAAAATATGAAGTAGAATTTTTTAGAGTTTAGTAGTTTAGTTTTAAAAATATTGCTCATGTGAATGGATCGCCGTTGCTGGTGTTGTACGCGTTATTACAATATTCGTCGTCGTCGCCTTTGTAGCTTCGTCATCATTTTTGTACTTTTATTGTGGCTTTGTTGTTTGATTTTCTTTTGGTATTATCGCAATTTATTTTTAATTTCAAACTAAAAAACAAAAATATTTAAAAACAATTTTAATTTTGTGTGTGCGTATAGTACTCGTATATACAGACAGGCGAGGGGAATAATGAATAAATACCACCACCACCGCCATCACCAACAACAACGGCAACATATACTTTGATGTTTATTTAATTTTAAATTTTTTAATTAACGAGGTACAGTTTTAAATTTAAAATTTATGTTTATCATGTTGTGTAAAGTTGGTCGCCGCCGCTAGCACTGTCATGCCGGGAAGCTTTATTTGGAAAGTTTAAATTAGTTGTATTTCGTTTTCGTTCATCTACCTATCAAGTGCGTTGTGTATTAATCTTACACATCAATAAGATAAAGTTAAATAATAAAGATAATTTATATATACATATGACATGTACATTCTTCGGTTTGCGTTTAATTAAATCATGTACCTATACAATTATTTAAACATTTATGCGGTCTTATTAGTTTTTCGGTAGGTTCATTGTATTTGTGTAGCATTTCTTTTATCGTTGGAATCTTATTTTGTTTTCTTTGTGTAAAATTAATTATTTTATATGAAATTTATTTAATATTTTATTCCAATCTACCAACAAAATTGACCATAATTTTGATTCCTTCTCTATTTTCTCTTTAAACAAACAAAAATTAATTAATTAATTTAAAAAAAAAAAAACGTATGTATTCTTTAATGAATTAAATTAAATGAAATCAGTTAAAGTGGCACATTATAAAGAAAAATCGTTTGAACACTCGTTGAGTAGTGGTGGTGTATCGCGACGCGGTAGACCGCGTGGTTCATACAATATGAGCGAATTCGATGTTAATCTTATTCGAGAGTTTGAAAGCCGGCCAGGTTTTTATGATAGGAATTCACATCATTTCAAAGATAAAATATATAATGCACAAGCATGGCAAGATATATCAGACATATTGGGATACGATGGTAAGATACAAATGATAATGAATATGAAATAATATTTTATACATATGGGTGATTATACAAAAGTTGGGTAACTTTTGAGGATATTTTGTTTACGATAGTTTTTAAATCAAACTTCTATAAATTCGGGTGTATATGATAGCTAATCTAATTAATATATTGTTCCCAATCGGGCCAGTCACTTTTTTGAGTACATTGTATTTAAAAATTTCAGAATTTGACTGCCAGAGGACTGACGAGTATACCTACACAGTTTTGAAAGTATTATACCTAATGAAATTTAATTTGTATTAATTTAATAAGTTTTCTCAAATCAATGATAATGTTTAATAGACAGTCACTTAATGGTTGGTTTTCAGGGTTGTGACATGCCAGAGGACTGACGTTTTAAGAACGAATTGTGTTTTTTTAATAACTTGTATTCAAAATGAAGAACTGAAATTGGGTGACTAAATAAAGGTCTTTCCATTGTTTTAAAATAAATTGCAATCTCAATAAAATATAATCAGACTTTGTATATATTGGTTGATGACATCGAGTTACCCAACTTTTGTATAATCACCCATATGTACATATGTGCATACCTACCTATGCATATATTTTATGTACGTGTGTAGGTATGTGCATGTGCAATTATTGTACCTACTTAACATTATTTATTTAACAAAAACAATTATTGTCTTAAATGCCAATAATATTGCAACATGTACAATATGTTTTTAAGGAATATGTTTTTTTGGTGTATTTTATGGTTTTTAAATTTATATTTGTACATAAAAACAAAGAAAAAGTCCTGTGAACTAAATTGTGATTGTGAGGTACCTACCTAGCTAGCTTAACAGGATATGTCACTGTTGGATATATACATACATATACATATGTATGTAAACACAAATGCTAAAGCTAGGCATACACGATGAACATGCTCAGCGAACATGTTCGTTTGCGTTAGCCCACACACGACGAACACAACGACGAACATTCATTTCGGGACGATTGTTCAAGAAAGAAGGATGTCTGAAAAACAAGCGCAAGTAGTTGCCCTTATGGCAATTTACTTATGTGAACAAAATAAAAATAAATAAATAAAATTAGTTTAAAGCCAGTCTCAAATTTTTGAAAACTTATTTGAGTCGAAAATTAATTTTTATTAATTTTTTGTTTTAGGTTTTCATTTTTTGTAAAAAAAACTGTCAATTCGATTTTTCTCAAAATTTTACCGAATATTGAAAACAATATTTCTTATAAGATAAAATTACTTAGAGGCCATAATCTCAAATTTTCGAAAAGATATTTAAGTCGAAATTCAATTTTTACCAACTTTTTGTAATGTTTTTTTAGGTTTTTATTTTTTATTACGTTATTCTTCGTTTCACAAAATTGTTTTGGAAATAAAATCATTTTTTATTCGTACAATTTTTTGATTTATAAAAAAAACCGTTAATTGGATTTTTTCCAAAAATATATTTGTTTGGTATTACGTTACAATATATAATATAAAATTTAATTCAAGTATCTAGCGCTATTGGTTCATAATATATTTGGGGTTAACAAAAATGTTCACCTTTTTATTTATTTATTTATTTGAAGTCGATATCTCCTCTGGTTCTTGAGCTATGGATGACGAAAAAAACGTCACGAACGTACGGACGTACGAACTAAAAATCTTTTATTTCGACTCTAGGGGCCTTGAAACGTCGAAAAATGTCAAAATTTTCAATTTGACAAATCGGACACATTACAATAACTTCCTATGGGAAGTTAAAAAGGTTGTGTATGAAAGACTGGCTTCAGAAACCTTATATTCGTTCTCATGTTAATTTATTGAGAGAACTGGAGATAACATCACAAGATTTAAAAATATTTATAAAAGTATGACTTACAGTTGCCATCTTCCGTAATGCTCACTCGACGATATTCATATGAGAAATGAGAATTTGTTCGCGAACATCGCCATACACGACGAACATGACAGCTAACGAACATGAAAAAATCGAAAATTTTCGCCAACAGCGAGCGGTTCGCATACAAGCCCATACACGAGAAAACAAACAGCGAACACGAGCAGGTTCGCCGAACATGTTCATCGTGTATGCCTAGCTTAAGGTAGCTATATTGCTTGGGTATACAGTAGTGGTCATATTTTTAAGGACAGTACAGACTTTAAAGTAGGTACCAAGGCGGTTTCAAAATAAAATATTACAAAAATTAAATAGATTGCACTTTATTTTCAAAAATACACCGTAGAGCGTATCGTATAGGGTTATCCATTTTGCGGATACAAAAGTAAACGTAAATAAAACACATATAAAATATTTTTTTTTCATGACATTTCTTTTTTATCATAAGGTTTGAACGTTGACATTATGTGTAAAATACTACATAATTTAAATGACTACCACACGAATTGTTGCAAGCATCGATTTCGATTCTTTTGAAGTTATTTGCGACCACTTTTTGACACTTATTGTGCGGTAGGTATATCAGCCATAACTTGACGAATGTTGGCTTTTAAGTGCTCAAGCGTTTAAGGTTTATCTTCATAACCATAAACACGGTGTCAAATCGCATGATCTTGGTCGCCAATTTATATCGCCACGGCGAGAAATTACACGGAAAGGAAATGTCCCTTGCAATAAAGCCATATTCGCTCTAGTTGTGTGGCATGTGGCACCGTCTTTTTGAAACCACGTATTCTCCAAGTCGTATTCTTCAATAGAAGGCAAAAAAAAGTCGGTTATCATATGACCATAACGCTCCGAATTGACGGTGACATTCGTTCCATCGTTGTTATCGAAGAAGTAAGGTCCAATCACACCTCCGGAAAAAAGAGAGCACCAAACAGTGACTTTTTGTGTATGTAATGGCCTCTCTTCAATTATTTGAGGATTCTCAGAACCTCAAATACGACAATTTCGTTTATTAACATACCCTACGAGTGGGAAATGTGGTTCGTCGTTGAAGAAATTTTTGTTCGAAAAATCGCCGTCCTCCACCTGTTGTTCAAGAACCCATTCGACATAAGTATCTACGACGTTGTGAATGGTCGGCTTTAGTTGTTGTCTCAGCTGGACTTTATATGGATGTGGGTGTAGGTCCAGATGCAAAATATGCCATAATGTGCCGTAAGACGTCCTAATTCCTGAGAACGACGAGGAATCGACATATTCGGGTCAATTTTGCCCATTGCCTGCGTAGTTGGACGATTATGTAAACTATAATATCCTCTTAAAGCACGATATGTGGCTGTAGCAGAATAACCATTTTTGTAGTAGGTTTTAACAATTTTTATGCGCTGTGCGATAGCCAAGCGATCCATTTTCGTAAATGTCAGACAGAATGGGATGATACTGAGAAACTGAAAAGTATGACCACTACTGTAGTTGAAGGTATTTTGTTACTTCGAGTATTTTAAGGGGCCGGTTATAGCTATCAGTAAAATTTGAAACAGGAGGAATCTGAAATGTTTTACTGATGAGCGTTTATAGCAATCAGTAAATTTACGTCATTCAATTAAATGTCACTTTGAGGCTTCGCGCCTCAGACAATTTTTTTACTGTTGCTTTCATCAGTAATTTTTTAATAATGTGATCGGAACAGTAAATAATTGGAACACCAACAATAAAACAAAATGAAATTTTTTTTGGCAGTGAGCTGTTCAGTAAAATAAAATTTTATCATTAAAAAAATTAAAATAAATTTATAAATGAAATAAAACTAATAATTGTTTCTTTTTGAAAAAAAAAATACTTGAATATAGGATTCATCTTATTGCATCAATCTTTTGCTAGAAATAAATCTGTAACATGTTCAAAAACTAAAAACAAACAATTTACTAATGGATTTTCTGTTAGCTATAACCGGCCCCTAAAGAAAATATTTATATAAATGCCTGCATAACTGCATAGAAATGTACAATTTCTATACCTATTATGGTATGTGTTTTTATAAGAAAAGAAGTTACTTTCACGTTTTATTAATTGTATAGGGTATTTGTACCAGTTCCCGGCTAGTCACTAATATCCGACAAATATTACAATTATTCTTAAATAGGTATTATGATTTCGAAACACTACATCCATGTCAAATTGAAATATTTAATTTATTTGAGGTGGTTGCTTAAAATATAATAACCACTATTTTCCCTAAAAGTTTCAAAAAAAATCGTTTTATTAGTTTCTGGCCAATTATTGACACAATTCGTTTCGGATCCAAATCCAAATTTAATATAAATACCTAGTAGTTTCTTTTCTTAGACATCTTTTAAAAACGAAAGACTTTTTTTTTAAATTGTGCACCCTATTCAACCCCAGCCAACCGCGTTCTTTGAACGTAATTTTTGACCAAGACAATTGGCAGGTTCAGCCCACATAAGGGACTTGAAAGTAAGGCAAGTTTCTTGCATCTGATTGGCCAGCTGCCAAAAAATTGTCTTCCAATTAATGCAACTTTACTGGAAAGTTGACTGGAAAGTTAGGCAAGAAAAATCTCCCTTACTATCAAGTCAAGTCAACTTATGTCAAAATGACAATTGATCATATTTTTTAATTCAACTAAAAGCTGAACTTTATTACTCAATGATTTATTTATTTTCTGCACAACTTCATTTAATGCTTTCTGTAAAAAGGTTCCTTGTAAATTTGGAAAAGAAATAAGTAATATTTCTTTAAAATACAAAATACAAATTACAAATCATGATGGACTTGTAGCTTGCCTGAGGAGTGTTTTGTAGAAAATAATGATTTTGGTAATTTTTGTACTATGAACTTGAAGTAGAGGTTTGTGAAGTAAGTTCTGAATTCTAAATTCATGACACTTGAAAAACTAACTAGTTGCCTTGGTCAAAATTTACGTTCAAAGAATGAAGTTGACTGCAAATGAAGTCCCTTATGTTGTCTGAACCTGCCCAATTAGTTAGTTTTCAAGTGTCATACATTTTTAACTCGGAACTTTACTTCACTAACGTCGCTTGTTGATCAAAAACCATTGTTGTTTACAGAACACATCTTAGGCAAGTTACAAGTCAATCTCGACTTGTATTTTGTATTGTAAATAAATATTATTTATTTCTTTTCCAATTTGAAAATGAACTCATTGCTTTGCTTTTCTGCTCTAGGTTTTTGGGTCATTATTATTAGCCCCTTGTTTTGTAGTGGTGTCACCGAAAACAAGTTTACTTTTATGAACTATAATAAAGGTACACTTGTTTTCGTCATGAAAACTTAAGGAGTATAAAGTAAATAAACGTGTCATTTAAAGAAAGAGTTGATAGTTTTCAAAAATCAAAAACCACTGCACCAAAAGAACATTAGAAAAAGAAATACAATTTCCAAAATATGTATATCATAAAATATCATACAGCAAATTTATTCTCCTTGCTTAAAACCATTTTCAGTTGCCCTACTCAAAGATCGCATGCTTCAATTAAGAAATCGCTATAATTTGGAAAAACGTCGATTGGAAAATCTTAGTGAAGAGTATCCTGATAAAATAATTCAATCACAATGGCCATTATATGAACATCTTCATTTCTTGTGCGACCACATAAGACCACGTCGTTCCTATAAAAGAATGATCACTCGGCCTTCGGGAGAATTCCATAATTCGATAAGCAATCAATCCTCAAGTTCTGGAACAAATAATACCAACAACACAAATGGAATAACCACTGTTAAGTTGGAGAATGAATACGAAGATGATGACTCGTAATATTTGATATTTCCTTATAAGATTTTCTTTTATATTAATAATGTCATTTCTAAATGTTTTTAGAGAAGAAAACAGTATTCCAGAAGATGGTGAAGTGGACATAAATTGCGATGCAAGCAACTCTGTGTGTAAGTAAGTATATCCAGCAAAGATTTTGTTCGTATAACCTTAACCTAATCTATTGATTTTTCTTATTTCTAGTGATAATGATGCTCAACCTGTTGTACCAGCACCTCTAACATTGAAGCCTATTGCTGTGAAAAATATTGAATCAATGAGAACCATTGTCCCAAAGGAAAACATCCGAAAGTTTCCCCC
This sequence comes from Eupeodes latifasciatus, assembly GCA_920104205.1. Taxonomy (NCBI): domain Eukaryota; kingdom Metazoa; phylum Arthropoda; class Insecta; order Diptera; family Syrphidae; genus Eupeodes; species Eupeodes latifasciatus. Next base: position 209,154,633 of record OV049924.1, on the reverse strand, counting down.
TTCAGAACCTCCAATAATACGTGAAAAACGTTTGTGTCTCGAGTCGACGACACGAGTTCAAAAATTCGATGCCTTTGGTAAATTTGTTACCTCATCGCTGATTGAATTGCCACCTGAAAAGGCACTGAAACTGGTGGAAAAATTTACTTCCGATATAGTTAAAGTACTCATTGAGAAAAATCATTCCATGAACGGTGATAAAAAAGAACCAGTTAATATTTCAGATGATGATTGCCACTAAAACATAAACAAAAATCAAAATCTCATCGTATCGCATGCTCTTATTTGTACTAATTTAAGGCCTTTATTAGTTTTAACATTCAAACTGATTATTATCATTTTAAGTTACCATAGACTTAAAAGAAACGTACATATATTTAAAGACATTATCAATAAACAAACATAACTCTTATTAAAGTTAGTTGAAAACACATTCAAAATGTTCTTAATCGGAACTATAAAAATAGTTTTAAGAAACAATACTATTTTGTGTGTATATAAATAAAAAATGATTTATTTTTTTAAATAACTGAAGTTGAATTGAAATTTTATTTATTTTGGAACCTGTCTTGGAATGATAAAAGTTTGGTATTGAGTCAAATGAGATTTTTGGATTAATATTTTTATCCAAGAAATGGTAGAGTCTTTAATGAAACAATAGGCGTGTACCATCAACTGAGCGCTTAGTGAGCGCTCAATGTCAGATTGACGGATGCAGAATCGTTTTGTGGGACAAGAATCTCCGTACAAACATAAGCTGTCAAAAACATATGTTGTCAATTGTAGTATTTGATGTGAATTTATTATTTTTTTCTATTGATAATTCTTTGTTACTTTTGGAAAAAAACTATTAAAATGGATAACAAACAAGAACAAGTTTTGCGTCAAATTTTAAGTAGTTCATCAGATAAAATAAGAAATAAAAAAAAGGAATGAGGAGCATGAAAAGAATAATTTAAATTACGCGCCACACCAGACAAATGACAACTGAACAGCTGTTTTGGGTGAGCAAGCAAATTGAGAAATGAATCCATGAATTTTTTGTCTCAGAGATCTCCGCAAAAAATCTCAGTCAAAAACACTCTAATGAAGATATAAATCCTTCGTACGTATCACCCTCCAAAACCCATTTGTTTACATTGTTGTATTTGTAATTTTGACATTATGTCCATGAATAAATGTGAAATTCAAATAACTGATAAACTAAATTTCCACGCACCGGACCTCATTAATTATGTCTTAGTGTGCGTGTTTTCACGCACACTAAGAATTACTTTATGAGGTCCGTTTCCGGTTTAGTTTGTAGGCAAACCAATATAGCTACCGAGGATTTAAAGGGTGTCCCAAAATTAACGCAAGATTTGAATTTGCCGCCATTAGTGCAGTGAAGTGTTGGCAACCCTGAAAAAAAGCAATTTGACAGCTAACAGTATAGGGTTATTAAAAATGGAGCGTTACACGATAGAACAACGTGTCTTCATTATTAAAGAATATTTCAAAAATAGTGAAAGCTTGGCGGCTGCAGTTCGAAAATTTCATACAAAATATGGTCGGAATAGTGTTTTAACTTCGTCAACTGTGAAGAGATTAATTGAAAAATTCATGGAGACTGGATCCGTTGGAGACGCCAAACACACTGGTCGTCCAAAAACAAGCCGTTCAAATGTGAATGTCGAAGCAGTGCGTGAGAGTGTTGCTGACAATCCAGGAACCTCAATTCGACGTCGTGGACAAGAATTGCAAATTTCAAGAACCTCTCTACAGCGTATACTCACCAAAGATCTGTGTCTTCATGCTTACAAAATTCAATTAACACAACAATTGAAGCTTAATGACCATGGACAGAGAAGAGAGTTCGTTGAATGGTTTCAACAAGACGGTGCCACATGTCATACAGCCCGTGAAACAATTCAATTACTGCATGAGACATTTCCAGGTCGTGTACTCTCTCGTTTCGGTGATCAAAATTGGCCTCCTAGATCGTGTGATTTAACACCATTAGACTTCTTTTTATGGGGTTATTTGAAATCACAAGTCTATGTCAACAAGCCCACAACCACCCGTGCATTAAAGGAGGAGATTCAACGCTGCATCAATGAAATTCAGCCACATTTATGCAGAATGGTCATGGAAAATTTCAACAAAAGAGTGCGCATGTGCATGCAAAGCCGTGGAGGCCATTTGTCCGATGTGTTATTCCATACATAACCCTATCCTATGTACTTTACGAGTCAATAAAAATATAACTATCAAAAGACTAAAAACGGCGTTTTCTATTTAATTCAAATCTTGCGTTAATTTTGGGACACCCTTTATATCTTTACTAGAGTGTTTTTGATCTCAGTGCTCAGCTGAGATTTTTTGTCTCACTTAAAAAAGTAGTTGAGCGCTCGGAGCGCTCAGTTGATGGTACACGCCTAATATCGATTTTATGTATTTGAAATAAGAAATAAGTTGGGGACATAGACTAAGGGCCTTTTTGAAGTATAAATATATTTCTAATCGACGGAACTGCAATACAATCGAAAAAGTGTTCCAACAAATCGTTAAAAATCACTCGTTGTCGTAATGTTGCGATTATATTTTACGATATATTGTTTTTGTTAGCCGTTATTGTTTTCATTAAAGAACGGTCACATGTACAGTGAGCAGCAAAAGTCTTGATACGCAGACTTGTTTTTTACTTAGGTCAAGAAACTACGTAAGTAAAAGCTTTTGGTACTAATATTTTTGTTTGTTAATGTTTGTTTATTTGTGTTTTATTAAATACAATGTCAAAATTGAGAACAATTCACACACAAACAAATATGTCACGCATGAATGAAAATGAACACCGCAAAAGTGTTGATACTCTTTCTATTATGCATGTTCTCTCTGCAAGATAACGGTTAATTTTTAAAGAATCAAAGAATATTTTCTTAATCGCATTGACCAAGGTTATTATGTAGCCTTGGTCAATGTAAGCAACATGAAATTTAGTTAGTCTGACCAAAATCATATCGACGTGGGCATCAGAAGAAGTTTTGCAAAATGGGAAGAAAAGAATTAACTTTAGAAGAAAGAAAGGTAATAGTAAAGTGCCATGAGGATGGAATGTCATATTCACAAATTGGTCAGTTAGTTGGAAGAAGCAAAGCAACAATTCAAAAAGTGATAAATAGATTTAAAACGGAGAAACGTTTTGAAAATAAGCCAAGATATGGACGTCCTCGGAAGTTATCAGCCAGGGATGAACGAATGATTAACGGTATTATTAAAAAAGATCCGTTTGAAAGCGCACCAAAGATCGCTGCAACGTTAGAAGAGTCTTTGAATACATCCGTTTCGGCAGACACTGTACGCAGATGCATCAAACGAGGTGGTTTTAAATCTTGTGTGGCTAGAAAGAAGCCATTAATCAGTGAAATAAATAAAAAGAAAAGATTAAAATTTGCCGATGAATATAAAAATAAGGATTTCGACTTCTGGGATAAGGTAATTTTTTCAGACGAGTCAAAATTCAATATTTTTGGCTCGGATGGGCGAACAAAGGTATGGCGAAAACCAAATGAAGCTCTGAATCCAAAAAACACCCGGAAAACAGTGAAACACGGTGGTGGTGGTGTTATGGTGTGGAGCTGTATGTCCACTCAAGGTGTTGGTAACTTGGTGATAATTGATGAGATTATGACCAAAGAAGTTTACCTAAAAATTTTGCAAGACAATTTGCTACAAAGTGCTCAAAAAATGGGGATCTTGAAAGATTTTTACTTTCAACAGGATAACGATCCCAAACATGTCGCTCACATTGTGAATATGTGGTTGGTTCACAGAGTCCCTCACTTGCTATCAACACCTCCACGAAGCCCAGATTTGAACCCAATAGAGCATCTTTGGGATCATTTGGACAAACGTTTGCGGAAGTATGATATTAAATCCAAGTCTCAGCTTAAAGCCTTACTGCTAAAGGAATGGCAAGAAATATCAAAGGAATATTTGAAAAAGTTGACCCATTCCATGCCTGACCGCTTAAAAGAAGTGAAAAGATTGAAAGGCTGGCCAACCAAATATTAGGTAAGTATTATTTCTGTAAACTTAAGGTAAGTCTACAGTTTTTCCTTAATTTCATTAAAGGTATCAACACTTTTGCTGCCCTTTTCTTCATTGCTGCGTAACATTTTTAGTTTTATATTTTATTTAAGTTAAAAAATTTTATTTTTTTTGTTGAATTTGAAAAAAGTATAAATAAAAACATTTTTGAAAACTAATATATTTGCCGAAAAGTTTTATTTAAAAAAATTCCTTGCTCCAAAGACAAAACAAGTTTGGGTATTAAGACTTTTGCTTCTCACTGTATGTTGTTGTCGCACACTTAAAATTTTTGATTTAGTTTTTGTAAGCTGAATGGAAATAATGTTTTAATTTTCATGGATCCATTCTTGTATTTCATAATCGGTTTATGTTGTAGATATCGTTTTATTGAGTTGTTTAATTGCTAAACTAGCAACGATTTTAGTTATAAATCTTAAGAGTTAATCACTCGGAAAACGTTTATTAATAGTAATAAATAGAAATTGGTAATGTCGTAGTAGAACTCAAAGATAACTTTTTTCTTTGAGAACTGTTTTTAAATAATTAATCCCTGCAATAAATTAATTTTAAAATATACTTAATAAATACAATATTATACAATATTATAAATATCGTATTGCTCGAAGAACCTAATGTTGATGACACGTCATTAAGAAATTTTCAATCAGACATTTTTGTTCACGATTAATCACAAAATTAATATTTAGTGTTGCCTAAAGCTTATCGAAAATACATACATTTTATTTTCGATTGATGCACTTTAGAAATACTACAGGCATTAGGTTTTGAAGTTCACATCAAGACAACGAACTGTTCCGTCCCATTTGGAAAAAAGCATTGATGAGATTTTCTCTATTTTTATAATATTGTAGAATATGATGTTTTGGAGATAAAACTATCTGCGTTCACATTGACCAAAGCATAAAATCTGAAAACTTTTTTTGAAAATCACTTAATTTCTGAAATTTTGGTACATTAATTTGGAGGTACGGCTCGACGTATACAACAAAGATAGTTAAATTATTGTCGACTCAAAATTGGTATAAAATGTCGAAAACTTCTGCAGTTATTACCATTGATGATAATAGTAAGAACAGACCAGGGTTGTTGCGGATGTACAAATTTTGACATCCGCGGATGCGGATTTTTTGAGACTCACATCCGCGGTCAGTAAGTCAGTAAATAAAGGAAAATTTTATTGATTATCTTTGCGTTTAATATAATTAAATTTAAAAATGGGTGAGTTATATTTAATAAAAAGCAAGATTGCAGCCTTCTCAGACTGCAATCTGTTTCTTAGTGGATCGTATATTAATCCAGCTCCACTAAATAGTTGTTCGCTGGGAACACTAGCTGGTGGAGGTGATAAATACCCCAGTGCAACTTTGGAGTCTTTCAAAATCTGTTTGATGGATTTTCCACCAATCAAGTGGATTATTATCCAATTCTAGTCTTTTTTTATTTCGGTAACATGCTAACTCTCTTCGGAGAATTGCTTCGGGACTAGCGTTGTCAGATTCTCCTTCACTTTCGTCTTCAGTTGATGAATCTAGCATCATTGCCATATCCCTTCTGAAGCAAGCCTTGTAACTTAAACCGGACGTTCCTGGTTCCGAATGTAAAGACTCTTCCATTTTCTTCTTTTTTGTGTTGTTTGAATTTGGTGACAACGTAGGAGAACTGGTGCTTACGGGATCATTCATCATCTTTAAAATTTCATCTTTTATTCTTTCCTCGGTAATGGGTTTGAAAAATGTATGCTTATAGCGAGGGTCTAGGTATGTTGAAATCGCATTCAAATCGTTGTCTTGCAAAGATGAAAATTTTGTTGAAAAATGAGTTTTCATATATAAGGCTGCCAGCCGAATAGCATCAGTGTCCGATGGTTTTGATAAATATTCATCAAGTTTTTTCTTAAGCATTTGAATTATAGGAATCACAGATGATATAAGTGCCTGAGAGCTGCTCATTTCACGAGTAGCTTCTTCAAAAGGTTTGAGTAGTTCAAGACAGCTTTCAATTATTTTCCACTCTTCTGGCAAAATTGGTTCAATATTGTTGCCATTGGCATAAAGACTTAATGCATTTTTTATCTTGGAAAAACGCTCAAACATGTAGAATGTGCTATTCCAGCGTGTCACACAATCCTGGAGTACTTTAAGATGTGGTTGATTAAGCCTGTCCTGAATTTTTTCAAGCTGTTTTTGAGCAATAGTTGAATGGTTGAAATGGGTTGAAATTTTCTTTAATTTTTGCTTAATGTCTTTTATATTTTCTTGTGATTGTAAACCATGTCGAATTAGAATTTGCATCTTGTGAACAGTGCAATCTAAATCAGCCAATGATGCTAATCGCATACCTCTTTTCATATTGGAGCCCTCATCTCGTATAATACAGTGCACTTTTTCCTTCAAAATAATCCATTCGGTAAGCATTGGGCAGGTTCAGACAACATAAGGGACTTCATTTGCAGTCAACTTCATTCTTTGAACGTACATTTTGACCAAGGCAACTAGTTGGTTTTTCAAGTATCATGAATTTCGAATTCAGAACTTTACTTCACAAACCTCTACTTTAAGTTCATAGTACAAAAAGTACTAAAATTATTTTTGTCTACAAAACACTCCTCAGGCAAGCTACAAGTCCACCACGATTTGTATTTTGTATTGTAAATAAATATTATTTATTTCTTTTCCAAATTTACAAGGAACCTTTTTACAGAAAGCATGAAATAAAGTTGTGCAGAAAATAAATAAATCATAGAGTCATAAAGTTCAGCTTTCCGTTGAATGAAAAAACATGATCAATTGTCATTTTGACATAAGTTGACTTGACTTGATAGTAAGGGAGATTTTTCTTGCCTAACTTTCCAGTAAACTTTCCAATAAAGTTGCCTTAATTGGAAGGCAATTTTTTGGCAGCTGGCCAATCAGATGCAAGAAACTTGCCTTACTTTCAAGTCCCTTATGTCGGCTGAACCTGCCCATTGTGTTAAATTTGCCTGCAATGATGTCACCTGTATGGCGATCCTCAAACGTCTCGCATTTTAATACGATTGATGTTCGTTCAAAGTTTTCTGATACTCCGTGGCAAGTTAAGCTTAGCAAGGAAACACTTGAGCTTGGATCTGTCCAAATATCAGAAGTAAAAGACATGTAGTCATGTTTTTCAATTAATTCTTTGACTTTCGCAGAAACTTTTCCGTACAGTTCATTGCAAATAAAATCGGTAAAAAAGTTTCGTCCTCTAAAATTATATTTGGGTGCTAGTTCTTGTATAAGACGGCGAAATCCAACTCCGTCTACAAAATTAAATGGTAAATTCTGAAACACTATCATTTCTCCAATCAGTTTGTCAATTTTATATGAATTGCTGCTGCTAATATCCCATTTTTCCCCCTTTTGCAAAGATTCCTCTAACGAAAGTTGTTTCTTTGCTTCTTGTAAAGGTGTTATAATTTTGTCTAAAAAGTAAAGAGATGGTTTTAAAAACAAAACAAACAATTTTGTACGAAAAAAAAAATAGAGGAACTAACAAGCTATTTCAGAATTTAATGTTTATAAATAAATATCATACCTGCACCTTCTTTCTTTCTTTTTTTAAAGATTTTCATTATTCGCACTCTCAAATAAACCAAACTCCTCTGGGTGCTTTGACTTCAGGTGGTTTTTCAAAGAAGAAGTGGTGCGTCCCTTTCGTGAGTATGTTTTACGACATATTTTACACTCGGACTTGTCAGGATCATTTTTGTTTAAATTAAAATATATCCAGATGTTGCTTTTTGTTGGTGGCGGCATTTATGTTCTGTATCTGTATCACTTTTTCACTAAATATATAAAAATAAATTGTGTCCACTCTGGCCACTTAGCAAGAGCTTTTATATCCTCCAATCTGTGACCATTGCATATTACTTGTTGTTGCTTTTGTCGTCGCCTACTTGGGACCGAGATTTTTGAATTTAAAATTTTTACTAAGGGTGAAAGGGTCGTTGTTGTTGATCATGATATAGTATGCGGTGCTGTTGCTATTTTTCGATTGCAACTACAAATTTGAAAAAAAAAAAACGTTTAAAACCATCCCTATCCGCGAAAAACTCCGCATTAGTTTATGCGGATGCGGATGTTAGAATTATTGCGAATAATCCGCAATTGCGGATGCGAATATTCGCAACATCCCTAGAACAGACATTGAGCGCATAATTGTAATGAATAGCAAACAGTTAGCAAAAGAACCATGCGTGCATAAACAGCAATTATAGGCTTTTGTAAAATGAAATCTCAATCGAATTAGGTTTTGTGTTATTCAATTTTCTTATCGAAACAGGAAAAAGCGGCTGGTTTTGACCCAACCTAATAAATTCCTCTGCCAACATTTCTAAAAGTAAAAATAATATTTTTTAAGAGGTAAAATTAGCTTCAAGCCAATCAGGACTTTCATTAATTCCATTGTAATCTGAAACTTTTACGAATCCCGAAAAACTATATCAGGTTATTTTTTGATTCCGATTTCGAAAATATTGGAAAATATAGAAATAGACATCTAAAGCTTGTTTCTTTATTTGTAGTGCATCAAATTTTTTAGTTTCTTGTTGTAGTCTAAGATGTATACCATTTATTGCACAGAATCACATAAACAAACAAATTTAAGGAGACTTTAGTTTTGGCTTTTTGCCTTAGATACAGAAGTGATGTTTATAGATATTAGTTTAAGACCTAATTACTTTCATAGTCCTTAGTTATAGCAACAAATATTATTAGCAACACATTTTTGTATAAATTTTTAAATGAAACATCAATTCATTAATTATATTTCTTTCAAGTATTTAAGTTTCTTATGGTTCCTCATAGTTTAATTAGAAATCAATCGTTCATTCCATTTTTATGAACATATAGAGGTATAAAAAAAAAAAGATTATCACGACAGTACCTGTTTTTGTTAGATTTATCTCCTCAATAGGTATAAAACAATGCCGATATCTGCAGATTTGATCTCAAATCAAAAATAAATCAATTTTTGTTGTTTTGTTTTGACAGATATAGACAGATATTGACAGATATAGATCAAGAATAAATTGATTTATTTTTCCCATGGAAATCTCCATTAATGTGAGCCGTAATATTTTCTGTATAGTGTAAGAAAGTTTTTTGATCTGTTAAAACTTTAATTTTATATTTCATGAGCAAACAAATTATTTATTTTTTTTTAATAAAATTTACAGATCTAAATTTTTGTCTTTTTAAAGTTCTCTTTTTCGTCAAAATAAATACAATTTCCAAGATTCAATTATGTAAGCTAAAACAATCACAAACATTCATTAAACGACCAAGGATTGATCATATACAGGGTGGGCCGTTAATAAGTGCACTTTTTGTCTCGCTCTAACTCCCGAACGAAATAACCGAGACGCGCGGGGATGGTATCTCCTTGCAGCTCGAGATCTAAATTTTTAGTCGCAATGAGTCCGTTCACGGGAGAGCAGCGCGATTTCTGCGTTCGCGCCTTTTATAAAAACAGTCGCTCATACGTGACTGTTCGTCGGCTTTTTCGGGTAAAGTTTGGATTACGCAACATCACCGAGTGTCCAAGTACGAATGTAATCAAAAAATGGATCGTAACATTCGAGGCAACGGGATCAACGCAAAAACTTCGACTAAGTGGGGGATCATAGGGCCGTATTTTTATGAAGATCGATACGGGCGTAATGTTACTGTTAATTCAGAGCGTTATATTTCGATGCTTAGAGATTTTTTAGCTCCAAAACTGCAAGAATCGAGTGGTTACACTATTCACACCTGGTTCCAGCAAGATGGCGCTACCTGCCATACAAGTAACGACTCTCTGGAGGTCGTTAGAGAAATGTTTCCTCGAAGGTTGATATCGAGGAGGGGTGATATTGCTTGGCCACCCAGGAGCCCTGACTTAACGCCACCGGATTTCTTTTTATGGGGCTACCTCAAGAGTAAGGTGTACTCTAATAATCCATCAACGACGGCTGAATTAAAAGCGAACATTGAAGAAGAAATCCGCTTAATCACTCCGCAACTTTTGACAAAAGTGTTCCAAAATCTCAGAGTCAGATTGGAAGAGTGCTGTAGGCGAAATGGACAATAATTGGATGATTTAATTTTTAAAAACTAAAAATTTAGATCTCGAGCTGCAATGAGATACCATCCCTGCGCGTCTCGGTTATTTCGTTCGGGACTTAGAGCGAGACAAAAAGTGCACTTATTAACGGCCCACCCTGTAGAATCCAACATTCGACGTACAATTGACAAAATACCAACGGATATGCAAACATGATCGACAGGACGCTACACATTAATTTTGAAATTGTTGTTTTACTTTAAAAAAAGTTGTATGCCTCTTTCAAAAAAACATCCGTTTTCATACAAGCAATAAATTTATATAAAGTGTATGACGCAAAATTTTAAACGATTTAGTAAGATGTTTAAGCCATTTTTAGCAATTAACTTAGCTTAAAGATGATTTACCTAATTTCATCTCTAAATTTAAATTAAATCTCTTAACAATTTCCTAAAGTAAAAATCACGTAACGGCTACTTTAACTTTTAGCAATTTGCTAAATCCATATGACATCTATACAATAATTCTTATAAGAGCAGTGGATGGAATGGCCCAGTCAACATTTGAGAATTCCAATTAATAGGTTCGTTTAAGCGTATTTGCTTTGTTTATTTTCAAGAACTGTCACTTCTTAGACATGTTTGGATGCTCGTTTTTTAATAAAAGGCAATTAGCAATTTACTAGATAGCAAAACGAAAAGAAAGGTTTACAATTTTGGAGCCCCTTAGTAAATTGTTAAATATTTAAAAAATTGCTAACTAACAAATTGTTAAATCCTTAACAATAGGTTGTTTAAAATGTGTTAATGTCATGTCGTTGCTCATTAAGAAAACCGGCATAACTCAAAAAAGACACTGATATAAATAGTCTTAAGAAATGATCCATCTTTTCTGTCAAACTAGCATAATTCTAGGGCTTTAAATATCGCTAAATGAAGTTTGTCTCTATTTTCCTATTCATGATTTGTTTATGATAAACACTGACATAATTTAATATTTGCCAGTTTTTGAGGTGACTGGGTGTAATTTTTATACGCAAAATATAGACCTTTTCCAGGATCAGTTCAAAAAGTCATCTTATGTAGGTCGTGCCTCGTGCTTATTTGTTGATTTTAAAATTCAAATTGCACAAGTCCCGGCCTGCAGATTTTGACATTAACAACAAGAAGACTATTATATTGTCGTGTCAATATTTCCAAAAGAAAATAATTAAAAAATGCTAACTAATTTAATTAGGTATAATTTTTGTTTTCAAAGTTAAGTACTTTTAAAATTTTTAATAGAAACCGGATACTAAAATGTAAAATGTAGTTTTTGAGAGATTACAAAAAATATTAAAAGTATTTTTTAACAAGAAATACAATTTTTTGGTTGTCTGCACAGGTCAAGTATTAAATCGTCGGATTATCCTTTTTTTATTTTTTAGTGATGTTTAAAATAAAAACATTTTTCTTAGTTGGAAAAAAATGTACATATACGTAGTCCTGCCATAAGTTTTGTCCCTAACTTATAAGACGTCAAAAAAAATGATAGAACAAGACCTAAACGCTTCGCGCTTACCGTAGAAGTACTAGAAAACGCTTGACTGAGGTTTTGCGCAAGATAAGAGCGACAAGATCAAGACACGCAAACGGAGGACACAAAAATACAGTGGAACAACAGATTTAATCGCCATAACGATAGGATTTACGCCAATAGCTCCAAGGAAGCTGCTGAAAAGGTTGTAAAAGTCCAAAGAGGCCATTATCAAGCTTCAGTGATGGTTTGGTGGGTAGTGTTGTATGAAGGTGTTACAAATTTTAATTTTTGTGAGCAGGGAGTGAAAACACGTGCTTCCAACTATGTAAATGATGTTTAAGAGAAGGTTGTGAACCCCTTAAGTAGCAGCTTTTTTGCTGGCAAGCGCTGGATTTTAAAGAAAGACTGCGAAGATTCACAAGGCAAAAGACAACCAACTTTGGCTGAAGGACAAATTTACCGGGGTTTATCGCTGCTAAACATTGGCCTAGATCTCAATCCGCCGGACTACCGTTTTTGGAATGTCTTGAAGGAAAAAGGCTTGCTGTACGCCTCACCGAAATATTAACTCTCTTAAAGAGCTGATATGGTGAAGACAGCAGCTTCGCTACTACTGGAAGTCGTGCGTACGATAGATGAATGGATGCATCGTTTAAGAAAGTTTTTCAAGGTTAAAGGTGGCAAGTTTGAATAATTTCCTACAAATTTATAATGTCAATTTAATACAAAATAGATATCGTAAAAATAATTTTGATAACTGGTTTATTGTTTGAAAAAGACGTGTTTGTGTGAAAGACAGAACTACATAATTGCAGGACTACGTACTTTTAAAACGAAGAATGAAATAGTTAAAAAAGCATTTTTTTAATTAACTTTAAATCTAAAATTAAATTGATTCTAAATTTCCTATATACACTGTCAACCACTAGGATCATGTCACACATTTTGGATTAGATTTTCAATTTTTATAGCTATTGGATGTGTTGTACCCGAAAACTTTTACTACCTGTGAAATAGGTATACGTATTTCTCCTTACAAATTCTTAAAATTAAAGGGCAAATTAGAAACGAGCGTTGGAATTCCACAAATCAAACAATGAACTACAAAAAAAAAGAGTATTATAAAGTGCTTCACTAGGATGAGGCCATTGCGAATATTTCAGAAAGAGCAAAAGTAGATGGTTTTAAGGATTTGGGACTCTCAGGACGTTAAATAGCGAGGCGACTTAACAGCAGTAAGACAGTTGTAAGCAATCATATTTGCTGATTTTAATTTTACTGATCTGATCAGAAGACGTGAAACTTTTGCAAGTCCCCTATATTCTGCGCACTTTAATATAATTGAAAACGGTTGGCAATAGCTTTTCCATAAGGTTTATTAAGTTTGGCAGACAATTTGAGAACAAAGACACCTTAATCGAAGCTTTTCGTGATTCCTGCGTCCAAATTTCTTGTGATTATTACTGTTTCTATTCCAAACCGTCTTATAGAGGTTACAACCGAAAATGACGGACATATTCATAAGTAATGTAAAAAAACGTTATAAATAAAAGTTGTTAAACCATAAAATTAAAATATTTTATTAATTTGTTCGTTCTCTTTCTAAGACTTTGCATGTGGCGTCATCCTAGTGACGCACTTTTGTATACCCTTTTTGAGTAGTTTATGTTTTCAACTTGGGGAGTTCCAACGCCAATTCCAATGTACCCTGTAATTTTATGAATTTGTAATGGTGAAATACGTACCTATTCACAGGTAGTAAAAGTTTCCGGGTACAACGATTCAACCAGCTATAAAAAGAGAAAATCAATTTCAAAATGTGTGGCCTCATCCTAGTGCTTGGCATTGTATCTGAATGGAATCCTTGAAGTCTAATATTATTATATTGAATTAAGGGGGACGATACATGTAAAAAAATAGTTTTTGCATTTATATTGTAATATTCGGCTTGGTCCGATAATTAAAACTTATTCACACTTCGTAAATAAAAACACAAATTTTCTTTATTTAAATCGATATAAACTTATTTATTGAACACTCAATTATTACGTTTCAAACACAGTCTTTACTTTTCAAACACAGTCTTTACTTTACAGCAATTCACAATCCATAATGAACCGCTTCGCTTCCAAGCGCCTATTTATATACCTCCAATCGGTTCGAGAATCTACGAGGTTGTTCTCGATGCTTAACGAAGTTCTCCACTTTATCACTAGGTGCTTACCCCTTTCGAGGTTCTTGTATGCGCTGAATGAGTTCCCCTCTAAGCCACTAGATGTTTCTCGATGCTTAAAGAAGCGAGTTCTCCTATTACTACCACTAGATGTTGCCCCTTATTATTGAAAGAGATAAAGAGTGTATACACATTACATTGCCCCCTCCTTAGGATTGATCGTCCCGAACAAATCCATCGTTCTCACCACCACTGTAGCGATGTAGCCGGTCGCGATGTACAACTTTAGGTTTTCCTCTGACTCCCTTTTGTATCCGGTACACGACATCGTTGATTTTTGTAATGACTGTATATGGACCTTCCCAGTCCCGTTGAAGTTTCGGTGACAATCCTTTTTGTCGATGGGGATTGTAAAGCCACACCCGATCCCCTGCTTGGAACTCTGTTGTTGTCGCTCGTATATCGTAGCGTGTCTTCATTCGGTCACTGAACATCTTTATTTTCAACCTGGTATTGTCGTGGATCTGAAGGAGTCTTTCTCTGAGGTCATCAATGTAGTCATCCTCGGCTTGCGGTTCCGATGTGGGGCATCCAAATTTTATTTCGCTCGGCAGTCTGATGTTCCTTCCCATCAAAATCTCAGACGGTGTATGGCCAGTTGAGCTATGTCTTGCACTTCGATACGCCATCAAAAACAGTGGAATGTGTCGATCCCAATCTCGCTGGTTGTCGTCCACAACTTTGCAAAGATGTTCCTTCAGGGTTCGGTTGAATCGTTCGACCATGCCAGCAGATTGTGGGTGAAGTGGTGTTGTTCTTGTCTTCTTGATGTCAAGAAGCCCACAAACTTCCTGAAATATGTTTGATTCAAACTTCCTTCCCTGGTCGGAATGCAGTTCTAATGGAACGCCGAATCTGCTCACCCAGTTGAAGACAATTTGGTCTGCGACTGTTTTGGCTTCTTGATTTGGAATGGCGTATGCTTCAGGCCACTTGCTGAAGTAATCCATGACGACCAGAATATAACGATTTCCATTATTTGTTTCCGGAAATGGACCCGCCACGTCTACTGCAATCCTTTCGAAGGGTGCTCCGACATTATACTGCTGCATTTGGCTGTGGTTCTTTTTGTTCGGGCCTTTGGTGGCAGCACAGGTATCACATTTTCGGCACCACTTCTCGACATCTTCCCTTGCATGTAGCCAGTAAAATCGTTGTCGAACCTTTTCTAGCGTCTTGTTCACTCCTAGATGACCTCCCGAAACTCCACCATGCATCTCTCGCAGAACATCCATAACCTTCGATCTCGGTAAGACTAGCTGCATTACATAAGACTTTCCATCTGCTGATTCCCATTTACGTCGAAGGACACCCTCTTGGACATGAAACGAGTCCCACTGTGCCCAATAGGCCTTCAGAGTCGGACTTCTATCGGAGATATCAGCCCATTCTGGTTTTTCCTGGTGTTCCTTCCAAGCGAGGATGGGTTCGATATCTGAGTCTTCTTGTTGAGCCTTCCTCAACTCGTCGTTGCTCCAGCCATAAATGGGATCGGCTCTGGTTCGTTGGACAGTAACCACTTCTTTTTCTTCTTGTCGTCTACAATGCTTACAGTCTTGTTTACATGGTCTCCGAGACAGTGCATCTGCATTTGAGTGAAGCTTCCCCTTCCGATGTTGAATTTCGTAATCGTACGTCTGCAGCCTCTCAATCCACCTTGCCACTTGACCCTCTGGATTCTTGAAATTCAAAAGCCAGTTAAGTGCTCCATGGTCAGTTCGGAGAAGAAACTTCTGTCCATAGAGATACTTATGGAAGTGCTTTGTTGCCAAAATCAGTGCAAGAAGTTCTCTTCTGGTCACACAATAATTTCTTTCCGACTTCGAGAGTACCTTGCTGTAATAGGCAATCACCTTTTCTTCGCCATTATGCACCTGCGATAGTACAGCACCTATCCCGACATTGCTCGCATCAGCATCAATTATGAACGGTTTTCCTGGAGTTGGGTAGGTCAGCACTGGTGCATTACACAAGCGTTGCTTGAGCTCTTGAAAGCTGCGCTCGCATTCACCTGACCATCTAAACTGCTTTCCCTTTTCCGTTAGCTGATGTAGACTCTTGGCGATTCCAGCAAAGTCCTTCACAAAGCGCCTCTAGTAGGTGGCTAGACCCAGAAAGCTTCGGAGTTGGTGTTTGTCCTGTGGTGTTGGCCAATTCTTCACGGTGTCAACCTTATCAGGATCCGTTTTTACTCCTTGGGATGAGATGATATGTCCCAGATATTTTACTTCGGTTTTGAAGAGTGAACACTTTTCTGGGTTAAGCTTGAGGTGGTCTTCTCGAAGTCTTTGAAACACGGCTCTCAGATTTGTACAGTGTTCGTCAAATGTTTTCCCGTATACTATGACGTCATCCAAATAGACCAGGCAAGATTTCCATGTGAGTCCTTGCAGGACGCATTCCATTAGGCGCTCAAAAGTCGCTGGAGCATTGCAAAGTCCAAAAGGCATCACTTTGAACTGCCACAATCCGTTTCCTGTTGAGAATGCCGTCTTTTCTTTGTCTTCAGGATGGATTTCGACTTTCCAGTAACCACTTTTCAAGTCCAAAGTTGAGAACCATTGTGCTCCTTCCATTGCATCCAGAGTATCACTGATCCTAGGCAGAGGGTAGCTATCCTTCTTGGTCACATCATTCAACCTTCGATAGTCCACGCAAAAGCGGGTTGATCCGTCTTTCTTCTTTACCAGGACCACTGGAGACGCCCAAGGGCTTTTAGAGTTTTCGATCAGACCTTCTCCCTTCATGGTGGTTATCAGTTCTTCAACCTCACCTTGTTTGGCTAGTGGAAGGCGTCTTGCAGGTTGACGAATCGGCCTTGCATCCCCGGTATTGATTCGATGTTGCACCAGTTGCGTTCTGCCATATTTCCCTTTCGATGACGAAAAGATGTCTGCAAATTCTTCGAGGAGACCTTCTGCAGTTCTTCGTTGTTGGTGGCCAAGATTAGATGACTTGAGAATGTTCGTCTTTATGGAGTTCAGCTCTTCGGACTTCAAGGATTGCCTTGACTCTTCTTCGTTGATCCTTGTTATCGCTGATACAGATTCGCATTGTCCGACAATCTCACCTTTTCTAAGCTTAACTTCATACGGCTTGATGTTCAGTATTCGTACCGGAACCATGTTCTTTAATGGTCTCACAAGAGTCTTCCCAATGGTGACGTTTTGGGAGGACTTTACAGATGCTGGTTCGACCATGAGGTATCGATGGCTGCCAGGTTTACCCTTCAATTTCGTCCACACGAATACTTCTGAAGAAGCAGGCAAAGTGAGATCTTCTTTGATGACGGTTTTCACAGATGACGAGGTCTCATACGAGTTAGTCCCATAGATCATCGGAATCTCGATGTTTCGATATTTCAGGACTTGGTTCCCGATGTCCAATATCACTCCATGATCTTTCATGAAATCGATGACGACAATGCACTCGTCGCATATATCTGCTACCAGGAACGGGTGAGAGAATTCCAACTCTGCTATCCGAATCTTAAGACGTACCTCACCATAAACTTTTGCGGCCTCTCCAGTTGCAGTCCTTAGACGATAGCTGTTGGTGTTGTGGAGCCATGCCTTCTTGACGAGGTCTTGCCGTACGATGGACACCGTGGCACCGGTGTCAATGGTAGCCACACATTTGTTGCCATTTATACTTGCTTCCACGGTCAGGCTCTTGTTGTCACGTTTCGTTTGAGAAACCTGGATGTCGTTTCTGGGGCCATCGATACCAAAAACCAGCTTCTGCCCCTCGAAGTTGGTTCTTATTCGTTTCCCGGGTGGGAAACAACTTCGGAAGCAACGTTGTTGGTGTTGCTTTGAACGGTTGAATTACTTCTATTTCCACAGTGTTGGCATGTGGTTCTTCTTCGTGGTAATCTGCACTGTCGCTGTAGATGCCCAGTCTTATTGCAGTTCCAGCATCGTGCTGGTCCGTCTCGCTGACTCCTTTCCACAGTAGCCTTCTGACAAGAACATTCTTGGACTTCTATTTCTCTTATGCGATGCACGTTTTGGGAAGCTTGTTCTGCAGCTTCCATCGTCAGAGCGAAAGCCAATGCTTCTGGTAATGTTCGCTTTCCGGCAGTGCGGATAGCCCTTTGGAGATTTATATCGCCCACAGCTCTCACAAAGGCTTCAACAGCAAGTTGATTTATTATCTCGTTACCAGCTGTTGGATATGCCAGGTGAACCAATCGCTCGATATCTGCCTGAAGCTGCTGCAGAGTTTCACCTCTTTTCTGTGTCCTATAGTTAAGCTGAACTCGGAAGACTTCTGTCATGTGGCTATCCCCAAACCGCTGTTCGATTGCGTTTACCAGAACTGTGAAGTCACCACTTTTCTCTGCTGGGATGGTTTGTAGCAGTTCAGCAGCAGATCATCTTAAAGCAAGCGTAAGAGCAATGTATTTTTCGTGATCGTCCCAGCCGTTTGTTAACGCTGCTGCTTCAAACTGTTTCTTGTAGATTGACCACGGAATCTGCCCGTCAAAGCTTGGAGGATTCACTTCTCTCTTCCTTGAGCACTCACCAGAAGGTTCTCGAGCTTTCATCTTTCGCACTTTTTCTAGTTCATTTGTGATGGTTTCGATTTGTTCGTCAATTTTCTCGAAACGTGCATTTTGTTTTTCGACGCGCTCGTCGACAGTTTTGATTTTCTCTTCGAAGTCCGCAAACCTGCCTTCTAAAAGGTTTTTCTGTTCGTCGAATCGCTCTAGGACATCATTCCTTTGGGCTTCTAGTTGTTTGAGAACATTCTGCTGTTCTTGCTTTTGGTCACTTCTTTGAGCTTCTAGTTGTTTGAGAACATTCTGCTGCTCTTGTTTTTGGTCACTTCTTTGAGCTTCTAGTTGTTTGAGAACATTCTGCTCCTCTTGTTTTTGGTCACTTCTTTGAGCTTCTAATTGTTTGAGCACGTTCTGCTGTTCTTTCAGGACATTCTTTTCATTCTCTTCAAATTTGGTTAAAAGAAGTGACATCATGTTAGATAAAGCAACATTTGCATTTACCTCTTCCACTTTTGCTTCTAATTCGAAAGCAAACGTATCTGGGTCTTCATTTTGCTGCTCCAGATATTCCTGCAGCCGTTTAACGAGTTCGGTTTTTACGCCTGTCCCACTTAAGCCACGTTTGCTTAGTTCGGCCTTTAGCTCAGGGACAGTTAAGTCTTTCAAAACTTTACTCATTTTTATTCATTTTTAACTTCACTAATTCACACAAAATAGTCCAATCACTGCTCACTGTTTTTTATTCTCAATAAGTTTTAATCCCTTATTCTGACACCAATGTAATATTCGGCTTGGTCCGATAATTAAAACTTATTCACACTTCGTAAATAAAAACACAAATTTTCTTTATTTAAATCGATATAAACTTATTTATTGAACACTCAATTATTACGTTTCAAACACAGTCTTTACTTTTCAAACACAGTCTTTACTTTACAGCAATTCACAATCCATAATGAACCGCTTCGCTACGAGGTTGTTCTCGATGCTTAACGAAGTTCTCCACTTTATCACTAGATGCTTACCCCTTCGAGGTTCTTGTATGCGCTGAATGAGTTCCCCTCTAAGCCACTAGATGTTTCTCGATGCTTAAAGAAGCGAGTTCTCCTATTACTACCACTAGATGTTGCCCCTTATTATTGAAAGAGATAAAGAGTGTATACACATTACAATATTTAAAATAAAATTTCAAAAACATGCCTGCAAATTTTTAAAATTAAATTCATATTATTTATTAATTAAACCCTGTTTAAGTGAATACCTATTATAAATTATAATTTATTAAAGCTACTTCCTTTTTAAATTAATGGGGCGTGGAACTTAAAAAGATCTTAGCCAATTCTTATAAAGTATTTTTCTACAAAAAAATCTCAAAACTACAATTTTTTACCAAAAAAAAAATATGTAAATTAGTTGACGCAACAGCATGTATAGAACCAGGGACAAGTGACTTACAACTCTCTGCCATTCTTGTATGCGAGTACTGCCAAGGATGAAGGGGACTCATAGTTTTTCATGACAACAGTTACTCTTTGAGGATGAATATCTGTCAATTCCTCGCAAGACTGTCCTACACATTAGCCATTAAGGTTTCCTAAAAGACATCGAAAAATATAGGTGAAAAATCGAACTTTTTTCTGTGGCGTGCCAATTTACAATTGTTTGATGTACCTTCTAGATGTAGCAATCAAAAATGACATCTAGAAGATACATCTTATATTGATACGTTTCAGCAAACATTTCTGATTTAACATCGCTGTAATTAAAACTTAAAAATGTGAATATCTGAAACCAGGGATGCGATCCGGTATTATGTCATATTATAATGGTATTATATTAATAAAATATTGGTGAAAAATCGGTGTTACTAAACTCGGATCCAAATTTAACTGTAATTTCGGGTCGACTAACCCGGAATTAAATTAGTTTCGGTTGGACCCAAAATAAAATTGAGTATAAATTTATTAATTTAATTAATTTAATTTAAGTTAAACTTTGAACACTCTGTTTTTGTGCGTCTTTATTTTAATTTGTGGGTCGACTTGCGTTTGACTTCGTACGGAATTATATTAATAACAAAAATGACGTAACACGTAAGGCGTCCAGTTCTGTGCGGTTACTGGACATTTTACGTTCATGTAAAGAGAGCTTAAATTTTAAGGACCGATGTTGAATGTGAGCCACACCTAAACTTCAAGTTTCTTTCCTTTTCCTGCATTTCATTTGACATTTCTCAATTTCAGACTAACTCAATTTGAACCATGGAAAGATACACAATCGAGCAACGCCTTAAAGTTATTCCAGTTTATTATGAAATTGGGCATTCAAATTAAAATGCATATTGATGCATTTTTTCCGTAGTGGCATAGCCGGGCCGTATTTTTTTCCAAAATGAGGACGGTCAGGTAGTTACTGTGAATGGTGTTCGCTATCGTGAGATGAAAACGAAATTTGCAAGGCCCGAATTGGAAGATAGAATAGAATAGAAGAATTTTCACTAAAATAGTAAAAATATATCTATTTAGAGAGTTATTTGTGAAAAAAGATTAGTCAGACTAAAAGATTCCCGACTAAAATGTTACCAGAGTGAATAAAAAAAGCTTTACTCGTACAGTATCCATAAATAAAAAACATGCTTTAAACCTTTCATTTCTTTTTGCTAAATTGCTAATTGCCTTTTAATAAAAAAACGAGCATCCAAACATGTCTAAAAAGTGACAGAAAATAAACAAAACACATACGCTTAAACGGACTTAAACTGTTGACTAGACCGTTCCACCAACTGCACTATAAGAATAATTGTACAGATGTCATATGGATTTAGAAAATTGCTTAATGGCTGAATCACATACACGCTTCAGCTTCGGCTTCGCCTGACATTTACGAGTTCAGCAATAGGAATTCAATGCATGCTATCACAATGGAGCTTTGACCTAACGTTTCGTTTGATAATCGTAAGGAAAATAACGTAATGTAACGTAATGTGACTCCAAACGGAAGCTCTAGTTCAATTATCTGAACATTTGCTTTGTCTGACAGCTCAACAGCTGTAAACAAATGTCAACAAACACAATATTTGCTCTTTGGAGGGAAGAAATAATAGAAATGTTATTCAAAGCAACCTCGAAGCAGACCCACCGGAACGCAGACGAAGCCGAAGCTGAAGCGTCTTTGTGATTCAGCCATAATGTAGCCACTCCGCGACTTTAACTTTAGCAAATGATGTTAAAATCGTTTAAAATTAGGAAAATCAACTTTTAAGTAAATTGCTAAAAATGATCAGTATGCCAAAGATGTCGCAAGGGGTTGGTACATATCAAAAGTTTTGTTACAAAATGTTTAAAATTAAATATGTAACAATTAGGGCCCTTTCACACCAAACGAATCCGAATCAATCAGAATCACTCTGAATCAAGTTGAATCTGATTCGTCATCTCCACTCTTTCACACCAGCTGAATCAACCTGAATCATAAATCGCACTATTTTCTTTAACTTTTAAAATTAATAACTCCACGTCCATCTCGTATGGTTGTTGATTCAAGAATCAAGAATCAAGGAATCCCACAGGTTGAATCAAGTGCGACCTCGAATCAAACCTGATTGAACCAGATTCGTCCGGTCTGAAGGCGGGAAAAGAATCCCTTCACATTTAAACGGAGCACTCGAAGCCGAATCCTGGTCAATCAGATTCAACTTGATTCGGAGTGATTCTGATTGATTCGGATTCGTTTGGTGTGAAAGGGCCCTTACATATCAAAATATGATTTTTTCTAAAGAGTTGCTTTAGATTTGACCAGACAAAAAACGACATATTACAGGAAATGTTCGTTTATTTTATTATCTAGCTATACATTGAGTATAAGTCAAGATTATACCTAATCCTGTTGGGCTTTATACTTTATTATGTCGTGTCGGTCGACGATAAAACACACCAAAATTTTTCTGAACTTAAAATCTAAATATGTACATTTTTAAACCATAGCCTGGGGTTTTGTAAGACATTTTTTGCGGTATTGAAAGATATTCGCAAGCTTGCCGGCTACTTCTCGTCATTGTAAAAATGTCACTGTTAAGATATATCTTTGAACCTAACTATATGATATAGGTATCAAGTATTTTTATATATCTAAAATATTCGAGAGTAGGTACCATTAGGTTATGCTAGAGGTCTTTTTTTTCTAACTATTGTTAACAATCGTTAACAATTTTCGTTCCTAAACGTTGAGATTGTTACTATTTGTAAAAATATGACGTAATTACATCGTCCCTTAACTCATCGTTCAAAAGTCAAATAGGAACGATTTGTATCACTTCGCAACTAAGCTTCGTTGACTGCTCTCTTTGCATTTCATGCTTTTGTTGGAAAAAATTAATATTTGATTCAGGACATGTTTTAAAAACATACACTGCGGCTCATCTGAATAGATTCACTGTTTTTCGCACCTTACTTGAAGAATATCTGAATATATATGGCCATGAAATTTCTGTTTTATATAAGTAATAAATAATAAAAATAAATAAGATGGCGCAACAGTCCGTCGATAACTAGGGCCTAGTGGCTTACAACTCTCAATCATTCCTGTGTGCGAGTACTGTTGTCAAGGATGGAGGGGACCTACAGTTTTTAAGCCGAATACAAACGGCTAATTTGAGAATGCACTTTTCCTGACAAGAATTACTCTTGGAGGATTTGTAATTTCCTCGCAAGAGGCAGTACCCGTAAAAAAAAACTTTAGATGGCACGGGAACCCAAGACCTCTGGCATATCAGTCCAACGCACTACCCATCATGCCACGGGTACTACTTTATGTACATACATATGTATGTTACAAAAAAAACATTATTATTCGTGTAGTTTGGGATAAACTATTTCCTATTACTTTACTTTTAATTGATGGTCGTGGGTGATATGAAAACTATGAGACAAATATGAAAGGTGAAATTTATATGGCCATATCATTGTCTGATAGACGTGCAATCATCAGAGCTGCTTCGAAAGTGGTGTTAAGTGCAGTTTGGCGACGGTGAAAGGAGTTTTCACGAGTGCAAAATATTTAAAAAGAATAACCTGCCGTGGAAATCGGAAGGGAAGTGGAAATTAAACTTATAAAGTACAGATGACTACAACTATTACTTTCATGACCTTCGCAAAGAAGAACATTATTTAAGCCGTCTGCATAGCTGTGAAGGCAATATCATGGTGTGGGGAGCAATTTTCTATTATGGAACCTTTGAGGTACAATTTCTTACATCGCGAATGAATGTTGATGTGTACAAAGGTGTGTTGCATGTGCATTTGTGTTCCCACAAATCTCTAACCTTTTTGGACCAATACAATGGTCGTTCCAACATGATAATGTCCTATCCATACAACGGGGTCCGTAAAACAAACGAAATTTCCCATACAAAAAAGGCATGACGAAATCATAAACAAAAAAATTTCGCTGTGCTTTTCGTTTTTCAGTACGCTGCTGAACGACGAAATGTGTCATTTTAGTGGATAGCTGTACTAGATTTCTTAGAACAATTCTCCACTCTTTTCGTTCTCAATTTAATTGCACGGTATATTAATTGCTTGCGAAATTTTGACGTTTAATTTATTTATTGAAAAAAATTGTTTACAAATTAAAGTTGAAAAAAATTTTTTACTCGTGACCTTCGGTGTTTTGATTTGGATTTATCTTTGATTTAAAATTTAAAATAAATGGATTTTTCTAATGTAATTAATAACATTGCATTTCTGAATCGGAAACTCAGGATGTTATTGGTGATGTGCAAGAAGTGATGAAGACAAGCAGTGAACTTCAACTTCTAGACAGAACTCTCCACAAATATTTTTCCGCTGTGGTTTTCGTTTTCATTTCGCTCTGGACTTGGAGACCGCCGAAAAAATTCGTTTCACTTCAGCTGCGTACTAGACTGAAGTGCGAAAAATAGTGAACCTATTCAGATGAGCGGTAGTATGTGTATTTATTAAATCTATCAAGCAATTTGAAAGCTGCTTTAGTTTTTCTTTCCTTATTCAATTTGCGATTAAAGGTTTTAAAACAATTTATTTAATAAAAATTGCATTGGCGAGAACACTTTTGGTCTATTCGATACGGAATCATGAATCCGTTTCCTTTCAACCTCTGATGCTTCACCAAAGTTTTTCAGGAATCTCGTAGCAATTAAGCAACTTTATTGAAAAGTTGACTGGAAGAAATATCTCTCTCTAACTATAAAATCAAGTCTACTTATGTCAAAATGACAACTTATCGTGTTTTTTCATTTAAAGCTGGCACAATTTAATTAAGTGTTTTGTGTAAAAGGATTCTTTGTCAAATAAGAAAAGGAAAAAGTAATATTTCTTTGAAATACAAAATACAAGTTGTAGCTTGCATAAGGAAATTTTTGTAGACAATGGCTACGTTCAACCTAAGACAGATAGGGTATCCGGATACCTTTTTGTAAGTGTCTTAGGTGTAAGGGAACAACTAATCCAAATCAGTTAGGATGTCAAAAAATCAATCCAAAAATATCCAATGTTTCTGTTATATGTATGTGGATATCTGACAGAACAGCTGATTCAACATATGGTTAAATTTGGAGGAACCCGACCATAAATTTCAAAGTTTTATTTTTTCGGTAAAAATCTAGTGAATTATTAAAGTTATCCATTGGAATTATTATTTTACAATAATTGTGTACCTTGCTTTTTCCGAACAGCTGCAATTTCTCAATTTAGATTGAACGCAACCAGTTAGGGGTTAGTGAAGTAAAGTTCCGAGTTGGAAATGTATATCATTTGAAAAACTAACTAGCTAAATGTAGTGACTTATTTTGTCTGAACTGAAGCTTTAATAGGTAGCTTCAGTGCAGAGTCTAAAAGTCTAAAACTATTGATTATCAATATTTGTTTGGTGCAGTTTAGTTGAGTGAACTTTTTCTCAACGATGGACTTATGATGTTTTAAACTGAGATAGTTTATATTTTTATTTATAAGCACATATGTACATAAGAATGTTTTAAAAACAAAGTAGTAAATACATTTTGTATTTATAACTTACTGTCTTACACGCAAACATCGAATTAAATTTTGTATTCCTCCTGTCTACTTAATCTGTCAGTTGCCATTGTCAGTCATTGGGCCATTGGGTTCGTTTGAATAATGCTGATTTTAGTATTTTGTGTCTACCATTTTTTAATAAATAGTTTCAGAAAAAGGCATATGCTGCACATTTTCATGTATAGTTTCTTGAGGGCAATAGCAACATCAACAGCAACAGATGAGAAGATGAGTGCAATTTCCTAAATGATATAATTATAGGGCGCATGCACTGAGATAAAGGACAAAAGGAAGAGAATGCCTTTAAGGTTTTGGCAATTTGTATTGTACCAATATATGTATATATGTATATGTACCTATATTGTATGATGTTAGCAAAACCACAAACAAATTGATGTAGGTATGTATATGATATGTATGTATGTAGATATGTATTTTATTTTTGTTGCAAAATAATAAACTTATGAGGTGTACGTATTTTGTATCTTCACACGAGTCACGAGATTTAGGTTTAAGTTCATTGACATCAATAGCTGATTTTAAAGACAAAAACTAATTCGAAACCCGAAAAAACGTGCCGCATATAAGGAAGATGTGTCGTCCGTATATTTATCTTTCAGCATTACACTTCACTAATCGCAGTCTTGGGGCCGGCATGCATATTTTGTATACCTACATATCTACCTTTCATTTAAAGTATTTATCTTATCTATAGTGGTTGCTTTTATGGGTAGGTTTAGACTTCACTTGCAGTCAACTGCATTCTTTGAACATACATTTTGACCAAAGCAACTAGTCAGTTGGCCAAATGTCATAAATTTCAAACTCGGAACTTTATTTCAATAACCTCTATTTTCAGTTGATCTTGCAAAAACTACCAAAAACATTATTGTCTACAAAAAAACTTCTCAGCTACAAGTCCATCTCAACTTTCAAATAAATATTACTTTTTCCTTTTATAACTTCACAAGAAACTCTTTTATTATTTTATTAAATGGAATTTTGCAGAAAATACATAAATCACAGAGTAGTAAAGTTCAGCTTTCAGTTAATTGAAAAATCACGATTAGCTGTCATTTTGACATAAGTGGAATTTAGGGAGATTTTTCTTGACTACCTAACTTTCCAGTCAACTTTCAAATAAAGATGCCTTAATTTAATATTTTAAATAAAACTCGTGTTATTCATTAGTCTATTTGAGTATATTGTTAAGTCTAATTAAAATAAAATAATTGGAAGTCAATTTTTTGACAGCTGACCAATCAGATACAAGAAACTTGCCTTACTGTCAAGTCCCTTATGTCGTCTAAACCTGCCCAATGGCAATGAGCATAAATGGTGACGTGGAACGGTTCATAGTTTCTTATGAAAAATAAAACTTTGCTGTGATTGAATTCAAACCAGCCTTTTCGGTTAAGTTGGATGACTAAAGCTACAACAGACTAATAAAGACACAAACAAGACTCGAAAACAAAAGCCAGTCGGCTAGAAGTTCTAGATCGTACAAAAAATGGCCTTAGTAGTCAAAATAAGGAGAAAGGCTTCGGCGGAAAAATAAGGAGTAATTTTTGATGGCCCACCAGTTGTGAGTTAAAACGAATAGGTAAGCCGGTAAATACCGTTGAAAGCCAGCGAAAGCTGTTGATAGTAGGGTAATTAATTGAGCGTTAGGTCCTTAAATGTCATAAAGCCCGAAATTGGTCACAAAGTCCAAAAAATTAAATAAAACTAAACGCCAAAAAACCCAAACCAAATGTCGTAAGGCCCAAGTAAGTTTTAAATAAAAAAACACCCAAATTGTTAGTTGTCATTTTGCCTAAGAATTTTGAATTAGTCTTTTATCGGTTAGGAGTTGGGCTTTGTGACATTTCTTTTGGGCATTGCGACGATTTTTATTTAAGTCGTTACTTATGACTTATCGTCCAACGACATATAATCATAAAATGACACATACATATATACATCCCAAAAAAAGAAACATCTTACAAAATAATATATACTACAAAAACGGGTGCCTATTGTTTCGTTTTGTTTTTGTTTCGATAATTATTGTTTCGTTTTTGTTATAATTATTTACTTTTATTTCTAAAACGTTTCTTTTTTTTTGTAGGTACTTTGTTTCGAATTCATTTCGTTTCAATATTATTTCGAATTTCTTCTTTTGTTTTTACTTGTTTCGCTTTTCCGTTCCGTTACAGCTTTTATGTATTACTTAACCCTGGGTTATTTCGTCAACGGTTGTTTCGCATTTTGTCTCTATGTAAATGTATTTTTTTGGAATTCGATTTTTTTGTTATCGGTTAGTTAGTTTATAATTGATTGATTGGCAGTCGCGTGCGGTTCGCTTAAGAAGAATATCAAAAACACTCTATATGAAGATATAAATCCTGGGTAGACATCTTGGTTTGCCTACAAGCTAAACCGGAAACCAGCCTCATAAAATTATTCTTATAGTGTGCGTGTAATTTCTCCTCTAATTTATGAAATTTCCCCTAAAAACTCAGTAGTTGAGTCTATATATGCGTGAAACCACGTCAATTTTTCTCGTTGAATTCGTCCATATTACAAATACAACAATGTAAACAAATGGGTTTTGAAGGGTGATACGTACGAAGGATTTATATCTTCATATAGTGTTTTTGAAGAATATTACCAATTAAATCTTAAATTATGGAATCTTATTCCATTTGCAGTACATTTAAAGTGAAAAGCTTAATTTTGAGGGATTTTCCTATGATCTATTTAAAGAAAAAAATGAAAAATATAATTGGTACTGTGAACTTAAGAAGAATAAAAGTTATGTTTGTAAAGTGCGTATTGTAACATTTAAACAAGAAGAAAAACATGTCATAGAGTCCATTTTCCGTGAACACGATCATGAACCAAATGCTTTGCTAAAGCACTATTCACATCACATGAGCACGACCAACGACCAACGAATGGACGAATATTCGTCGATTTTGACATTTCTTTCACATGAGAGTTTTTGATTCGTCGCGAATGAAGTTTGACATTCACCACCGAAACCAAAACAAGAATGTTTTTTTAAGGTTAAGTACACAGTACAGTTCGTATCAACTACAATTTTTTTTTTCTTAAATTTATTAATATATGATATTGAAAAGTAAAAGTATGCATCATAAATCAAATAGAAACTATATTGCTATCGTTTTGTTAAGAATTTGTGTGGAAATATGTCTTCAAACGTATATAAACTCACATTTTGTAATTCATTCGTCGTTCGTTGGTCGCGCTCATGTGAATGCTGCTTAAAGCCCGTAGCAGATGTCTTATCAAAAATTAAAGATTGTGCTAAAAGAAGCGCTAGTAAAAGTAGTAAAATAATTCAAGATAATGTCGCGAGTAGTTTATTTCGATTTCAATCATTTCGCCACTGTTTGTTTATTTTTGTTTTCATTTTTGTGCATGAAAAGAACTTAAAGGCGTTTAAATTCGCGCGAATTTTAACGCCTTTAAACAAAACTATACAAACAGTGGCGAAGTGATTGAAATCGAAATAAACGAAAATGAAACAATTGAAGACGAAACAAACATAAGACGAACTAATTCCAAAGCGAAATGATTAAAAAAGAAAACAATAAAAACCGAAGTGAAATTAAAACAAAATACTTAAAAAATAAAACAAAAATTGTAGAAAAAAAAAAAAAAAAACAAATAATTGAAAAGAGAAACAGTGAAATGCGAAACAACAAAATGCTTTGTATATATATTTGAATAGTACTATCATGAAGAGGAACGCTAGACCTGACGTCTTGTCATCGACTTCCTAAACAGTTCGTTCCACATGTTTTGCATGTGGAATGTATTGTATTACATACAAAATCAAGGAAGGTCTAGAAAGGCCTTGAGGTCTTGAAATATCAAGGTCTAGAGGTCTTGTAAGGTCAAGGTGTAGAGAGGTCTTGAAAGGTCAAGATCTAGAGGTCTTGAAAGGTCAAGGTCTTGAAAGTTCAAGGTCTAGAGATGTCTTGAAAGGTCAAGGTCTTGAAAGGTCTAGAGGACTTGAAAGGTCTTGAGTTCTTGAAAGGTCAAGGTCTTGAAAGGTCAAGCTCAAGAGGTATAAAAAGGTCTAGAGGTCTTGAAAGGTTAAGGTCTAGAGATGTCTTGAAAGGTCAATGTCTAGAGGACTTGAAAGGTCAAGGTCAAGAGGTCTTGAAAGGTCAAGGTCAAGAGGTCTTGAAAGGTCAACGTCTAGAGAGGTATTGAAAGGACAAGGTCTAGAGGTCTTGAAAGGTCAAGGTCTTGAGGTCTTGAAAGGTCAAGCTCTAGAGGTCTTGAAAAGGCAAGGTCTAGAAAGGTCTTGAGATCTTGAAAGGTTAAGGTCTTGAAAGGTCAAGGTCTAGAGGTCTTGAAAGTTCAAGGTCTTAAAAGGTCAAGGTCTTAAAAGGTCAATGTCTAGAAAGGTCTTGAGGTCTTGAAAGGTCAAGGCCTTGAAAGGTCTTGAGGTCTTGAAAGGTCAAGCTCTAGAGGTCTTGAAAGGTCAAGATCTTGAAAGGTCAAGGTCTAGAGGTCTTTAAAGGTCAAGGTCTGGGAAGGTCTTGAGGTCTTGAAAGGTCAAGGTCTAGAGGTCTTGAAAGGTCAAGGTCTATGGTTAGGTTAGGTTATAGTGGCTGTCCAAGATGGAAACGGACACACTTAGGCCAGTTTAATGGCCCATTGTGATACCACATGAATCTTGAGGTTTTCTTCCTAAGCTCAATGGAACCAGTTTGAGTCTCTTACGAAACGTGAGAGGCTGATTATGCCGATATGATTTAGATCGTTAAAGAAGAATTCTCCTAGGTAATTCTTCCGTTTTCGAGCCAGAGCAGGGCATGTGCAAAGAAGATGAAGAACTGTTTCTTCCTCTTCCTCGTCCATACAGCTTCTGCAGAAATCATTTGAGAATACGCCTAATCTCGTGGCGTGCTTTCCTATTAGACAGTGTCCGGTTATGACACCTATTAGCGAGCTTATATGCGATCTGCTTAGAGAGAGCAAGCACCTTGAACGTTTTAAATCCAGTGTTGGCCAGATGTTTTTTGTGACTTGACACGTGGTGATGTTGTTCCACCTGGTGCCTGCCCTCCTCACAGCGTCTTGCATTAGCAACAGTTTACAAGTAGCGATTGGTATGCCAGTACGTGCCAAACGTGGTAGGATGGGCTGTACTGTACCGTTGCTGGCGAGTTCATCTGCCTTACAGTTACCTGGAATGTCTCTATGGCCCGGCACCCAGCAAAGGTGAATATTAAACTGTTGTGCCATCTCCATTAGAGATGCTCGACAGTTATGGACTGTTATAGAGTTTGTAGAGACAGAATCCAGAGATTTGATAGCGGCCTGACTATCTGAGAAAATACGGATATCAGATGTTGATATCACGTTTTCTTTAAGCCAGGACAAGACTTCTTTTATCGCCAAAAGTTCCGCCTGGAACACGCTACAGTGATTGGGAAGGCGGAATGAGAGACTTAATTTCATTCGTTCAGAGTACACACCTCCACCAACCCCTTCTTTTGTTTTTGACCCATCTGTATAGAAATGGATTGACTCATCTTCCAAGAATGTCCTATCCTTCCAAAAAGATCTGGGAGGTATAGAAATCTGGAAATTTCTGTCGAATTGCAGTTGGGGGATGGTGTAGTATGTGTGCTTTGGAATTGATTCTAAATAACTAAGAATTACGGAGTGGCCAATGTTGTTGTTAGTCCACTGCGACGAAGCTTTGAGGCGAATAGCAGAGCTTGCAGCTATTTGTTTGCTAAAAATGTCAAGAAGTGTTAGGTAGAGTAAGGTGTCCAGTGCCGCAGATGGGGTCGTGCGAAGCGATCCGCTTATACATAGGCAAGCTGACCGTTGGATTTTATTTAATTTATCTCGGTTTATACCTTTTTCTAAAGCAGTCCACCATACTGCCACACCGTACATTAAAATCGGTCTGATTACCGATGTGTATAGCCAATGCGTGATTCTGGGTTGTAAGCCCCATTTATTACCGATGGCTTTTTTGCAAGAAAAGAGAGCTACAGTAGCTACGTTTCGTTTCCAATTTAGTTTTTTTTATCTAAGACAAGACCCAGGTATTTAGCCTCGTCTGAGAATTTTAATTGGATTTCTTTAATATGGGGAGGGTTGACAAATGGAATTTTGTATCTCCTCGAAAATAAGACTAGATCGGATTTGTGTGGGTTAACACCCAGTCCACACCGATCAGCCCAAAGTATTAGTCTGTCTAAGGCATTTTGTAAGAGTTCTTTTAACGTGTTAAGATGCTTTCCTGAAACTGCTATAGCAACGTCGTCTGCATATGCTATCACTCTGAAAACCTCCGCATCCAGACTAGTTAGGATTTTATTCACCACTAGGTTCCAGAGAAGAGGGGATAGAACACCACCTTGCGGTGTCCCTCTACTAACGAATCGTCTGCCAGAAGAGTTGCCCAGTTTTGAGTTAATTATTCTGCTAGTAAGCATTAAATGAATTAACTCCCGAAGCGAACTCTCTACATTTAGAGATGTTAGTGCAGATGTGATTGCAGATGTGTCCACGTTGTTAAAGGCACCTTCGATGTCAAGGAAAGCAACCATAGTGAACTATTTATGATGGAGGGAATAGTCGACGGTGCGTACTAAGGTGTGTAACGCTGTTTCCACCAATTTATCTTTACAGTAGGCATGTTGAGACGAAGACAGAAGTCTTGTATCAATAGTTGCCCTTAAATGGATATCAATCAATCTTTCCAAGGTCTTAAGAAGGAATGATGATAGACTTATAGGTCGTAGATCTTTAGGATTGACTTGCGAGCATTTACCTGCCTTGGGTATAAAAACAACTTTAACTTCTCGCCATGCCGAGGGAACATGGACCAGGACAGCTGGTAAAAATTGCCTCAAGGATTGGTGCAATTATGTCAGAAGTCTTTTGTAGTTCGGCTGGTATTCAATTCAATTCAATTCTTTTATTGAGGCTTTTGAAACACAATTTTCTCTTATGTATATAAATATATAAATGAATTAATAATTATGAAGCGGCTTGTAAATATGCCAGACAAAGCAAATAAAGAAATATTTTGTATATAATATTTAAACAATTAATTAAATGTTACTTAAGTGTAAAGCAAGTTGTGGAGTACGCTTGCTCCCGGCGTACGTTAAATTTGTATTTAAATTTTATATCCTAAACTATACTATATGACTAGATATCTAACACAAAAATATAGACAAAAAAAAAGATGGCTAATATGCCACTCAACTTAATATTTACGCTTCATGAAATACAATAAATACTGAATAAGGTTAAATAAATATAATTGGAGTGTTTACATTTCAATCAGATAAAAACAATAATTTAAGGTGTTTATCCTCTTAAGTTAGAGCATAACGCTTTCTCGTAAAAAGGTATCAGGCAATCCCTGTTATTGTCAGGCTCTATTAATGGTAATGATCTCTCATTAAGGATGTTATAAGGAGAAAGATAGTAGTTGTCTTCCAAACTGTCTGCAAGGTTTGAATCAAACAAGGATCTTATAAGTGCGTTTGGATGATGTTCAGTGCGTTTTAATTTAATTTTTGCAAAGTTTGTTAAATATTGGATTAGCGGAATTATTTTGCAATCTTCATAAATTATCTTATTTGCGAAATATTTTTTATTCGCTCTTCTAAATTTTCCACAGCAAAATCTCAAAATTTTTCTCTCAAATCGTTCAAGCTCTTTAGCTATCGTAGGTGAAATAGTAAACCAGGAGCAAAATCCGTATGCCAATATTGGTCAAATCAATGTTTTATATACCAAAAGTTTTGTATTTTTGGGAATTCCTTTTGAGTGCAGTACTGGCTTTAATCTCGCAGTAACAAATTTGGCCTTACATAATGTCTTTCGGGCGTGTTCATTGAAAAGGAATCTGTTACGAAAGTGAATACCTAAGTAATTCATTTCGGTTCGTAGTGGAATAGGTACGTTATTTATGTTTAGGGAGAGAGTTTTACTTTCTTTAACTGTCATACGATGGCCTTTTCCACTTGCGTTTCGAAAGCATGTTAAGCTACATTTTCCCGTATTTATATTTAAACCCCACTTTTTGTAATAGCCTAAAAGTAAGGGTAATTGTTGTTCTATTTTAAAAAGAGCTTTCTGTGGTTGTACGTCACTGGCTACTATGATCGTATCGTTTGCAAATAGGATTCCATTAAGTTCTTCATTCGAATAACCGAATGGAAAATCATATAAATATATATTAAACAAAATGGGACCCAATATTGATCCCTGCGGAATACCTGATAATATTCGGAAAGGATCTGACTGCTCAGTTTTAACAAATATTGATGAGAATCGGTTTTCAAGAAAACTTTGAATAATACGGGAAAATCAAGTGTTAACAATTTATAGATCATCCCTTTGTGCCAAAGATTATCAAATGTCTTTTCAATGTCTATGTTTAATGAAATCGTGCATCTTTTAGATCTCAGGTTTTGAATCATTGTATTGCAAAGTAGGAGAGTGGCATGTTCAGTTGAATGTTCTTTTCTAAATCCAAATTGAGTTTGAAGAATAATGTTTTTATCCTCACAGAGAATATTGACTGGTTCAACTATTATTTTTTCGAAGAGCTTTCCAATGTTGGAAAGCAAGGAAATAGGTCGAAAGTCTTTTAATTCTTATTGTTATTTTTATTGTACTATTCGTACTAGAATGTCAGCTTGTTAGACTTGACCATTCCTGTTAATTTCATTGAATGTTTTTGAACAACAACAACAACTTAAAGGTGCTACCACTCATTGTTTTTGGCTGGAGATATAGCTATTTCGTGCTTTGCCACTTTTGCACTCATCAGTCTCCTTTTTTGTGGTACTGAGCTTTAATCCAATTTTATTTGAAAAACTTTTTATGCACAACATAGGATTTGAACCCACGCATATCAGATTTACATAAGGTATGGAGAAAAATGGAGGCGGAACAAAACAGCATACTTAAAGGAGCTTATAAAAATGTTGATGCTTCAAATGCATTTGATAAACAATTACCACATCTCGACCTGTGACGTCAGTGGTCTAAAGTAGTGGAGTGCGTAGTGCACACGACTTCTAAGACTGTGCAAATCTGATATGCGTGGGTTCGAATCCTATGTATGTTGTGCATAAAAAGTTTTACAAATAAAATTGGATTAAAGCTCAGCACCACAAAAAAGGAGACTGATGAGTGCAAAAGTGGCAAAGTACGAAATAGCTATATCTCCAGCCAAAAACAACCTTTAAGTTGTTGTTGTTGTTCTTTTAATTCTGTTGTAGATCTAGTTTTAGGTATTGGTAACAATTTTGCTCTTTTCCAAGCTAAAGGAAAGTAGCCATTGTTAATGCAATGATTAAACAGAGATGCCAGTATTTCATCGAGTGAATGGGAGCTTTTTCGCAGGATAAAGTTGGATATTCCATCAATTCCAGAGGATTTTTTATTTTTCAGACCTATTCTGCAAATATGAACATGTTGGGGTGTTGTAAATGGTGGAGTGGAATCGTAAGTAGGCTGTTTTTCGGTATAGACTGCAGAAAAGAAATCTCGAAAAGCATTGATTTTTGATCGAGTATCAGATAACTCTAACCCATTATGTGTAAGAACATCTTGTGAGATATCTGTATCAAAAAATTTTCTTCCAGTAATTTTATCGATTTCTTTGAAAGCTTGTGGCGACGGACGAATATTTTGTAATCTTGTCTTAAAAGTGTTATTAAGATCAATATTTACTCTTTGTTTGATAAGCTTATTGAGGCATTAAACTCTGGCGGATAGTTGTTGATATTCAATATTAATTCTGTTAAGGTGTTTATGAAACAGTCGTTTTAACATTTTAAGCCAAGCGTTCCGAGTTTTTATAAGTTTCATCGTGAGTTCAGACACATCCTTATATTTGTTATTCCTAGGTACAATTATTTCTGAGTTAGCTTCAACTGCCGATGATATAGATGAAATTAAATTGGAAATAAAACTATCAATTTCGTTGTTCGATATATTCCTATCCGACGGTATGTTTAACATGGAAAGTTTATTGTGAAGACTTAACCTAAATGCTTCCCAATCAGTGTTTTTAAAGCCACGAGAAGGTTCTTTTAGGGGTGCCAAGAGAGGAGAATAATAACCGAATTGTACATTTATGGAGATACCAAAATGGTCGGATGGAGTTGCAAACGTTGTGCAGTATTTTGATGTTTCATTACTGTTAAGGTTTGAAGAAAGAAAAAAGAAGTCAATGTAGGACGAAGACCGTGGAA
Organism: Eupeodes latifasciatus; assembly: GCA_920104205.1. Classification (NCBI taxonomy): domain Eukaryota; kingdom Metazoa; phylum Arthropoda; class Insecta; order Diptera; family Syrphidae; genus Eupeodes; species Eupeodes latifasciatus. The sequence continues at coordinate 209,118,909 of OV049924.1, read as the reverse complement.
AAGTCGGTCCATCCGAAGGAATGAGGTCAAGGTTTAAGTAAGCACCATTGAAAAACTAGTCATAAACTAAACTTCCGTTTCGGTTAATAATACTATCCCCCCAGTGAGGGTGGCGAGCATTCAAGTCTCCACCAATGATAACCGCATCAAAAGTATTCGCTAAGGAAAGAAGTCTATCAAGTTCACTCTGTAGACTTTGGCCAGCATTACTAGGTATGTATAATGTATATGCTCCCCATCAATATTTTATAGTTTGTGTTCCCCGAGTTATTTAATGAAATCGATGCTAAACATACCGAAAAAGTTTCACAGCGAAAAGGAACTGCGCTAAATGAAAGACTCTGTTTCAAAAGAATTGCAGTCCCTCTACCTGAGTCGTTCCTTAGAATATTATAACCTTCAAAAGAAGGTTTGTGTCTACTGCTTAATCTTGTCTCTGAAAGGAAACAACTATCGGGTTTTGAACTTTTCAGTATATTAAGAAGTGAAAGTCTTTTGTCATGGGAGATTATTGAATTAAAATTCATCGATATTATGTTATGTTTTGTTTTGGCCATTATATAACTATAGTAGAGACGAACTCTAGGTACGCAAACATTTTTTCCTCCTTTGATTGAAGGTTTTGGTATAATGGCCAAAATTGTCTAATTTTAACCAAAAGTTCATTAAACGGAATATTAAAAAGATTTTTGGATTCATTCAGAAAATCACTAAGATTTCCTGTTTGGGGTGCATTATAAGCAAGAGTAGAGGGTTTTGTTGCCGATTTTTTAGCTACATTAGCAAAAGAATGTTTAGGCGTAGCCAACTGGGACACCATATCTTGAACAACCTTTTTGTTTGTTTGTGATATAAAAGCCGAGTTTAGGTTTGAAGCTTGTTTTCTCTCCCTATACCTTATAAATGATGGGCAGCTCTGAGAACTTGCCGCATGGCCTATTTCGTTGAAGTTTACGCATCTTAGAGTTGGCAATTCAAGGTTTTTTTCTTTTTTTGTTTTATATGATTCAATACATGGTTCGGAAGCATGATCTTCTCCACATACAACACAGCGAGTATTATAGGCGCGACATTCACCTGTGTGACCAAATCTTTGGCAACGGTAGCACCTTAATACAAGTCTACTATTTTTTTTCCCAGTACACTTTTTGGCGTAATAAACTTCGAACACCAGTCAGGTCTTTGATTGATTCACCCATGTCTAAGCGAACAACAAAAAAATTTAATTTAATGTTTATTTCTTTCGTTCTCCCAGTGGAAAACGGAGTAACCTTATCTATTTTGACATTAGGCACAGATTCCTTTAGAGCTTTTACTATTAATTCAATGGGAGTATCACCATCAATGCCTTTCAATAATATGGAAGCTTTTTTTGTTTCTTTAGGAGAGAAAGAATAAGCACCTAAGCCCGTATCACGTAATCTATATATTATAAGTCTATGCACACTCGCATTATTTACATATACTTTAGTTTTTTGGTACCCAATGTTAACAAACTTATACTGAATATCTAAGACTTTACATTCTGAGGCTGCAAGTTTAATTAATTCATTAATCAACGAGCAGTTTGCGCCAAAGACAAAGATAGGAGGGCAGTACAATATTGTTTTATTTTTGTTAGTAATAGCATTAATACGATTGATATTGTTAGTCGGTTGATTGTTGTAATTACTTGGAGACTCGTTTATGCTCGCATCAATGATATCAGCGTTCATCTGTTCAAGGTTCATTAGAGGCCCAAAGGGATTGTTCTCGAAATTAGGTTGTTTACCATGAGTTTCATGCAATGTCTCTTCATTTCTCCGCTTTCTCTTACTAGAGCTGCTCTTAAAGTTGTTTGCTGCTCGGTTTAAATTACTGAGGACCGTGGTCCATTCACTAGAGTTGTTGTTATCATTCATTGTATTATTTATGGGAGAATAATTTCTCTCTAAACTGGTTTTTGTTTCGTGCTCTTTGATTTTGATAGAGCGAGTATCACCACGAGCACAATTTAATGGGATTTCACAGTTTTTTTTTTAATAAATGCAAGTTTTTATCAATGTTTAAGTTATATTCCAGCCGAGCTGGAATATATTTTTGATCTTGTTCACTACCCTCCACTTAATTAATCTCTTTCTCACAGGGAAAATAAAAGGTTCAAAATTTTGTTAGGAATTAGGAATGCGGGATTCCGCAGTACAAGAATGAATAATTGAGTGTAACACACGTCTGTTCGCTCTCGTTTTCCAAATTGGACCGTTCGGCTGGTATTATTCCATCTGGTCCTGCAGATTTAAATGGTTTGAAGCTGTTGAGAGCCCATTGTTGCTTGTCCCTTGTGATAAGACCTTGTGGGTATGTTGTATTGGGACTTGAACGTATATAACCGTTGCAAGTCTCGGTAAGAGAACTTCCAGGAAAATGAGTATCCAGTAGTAAGTTCAGCGATTCATTACTTGAATTTGTCCAGGAGCCGTCTGCATTTTTCAAGCAGCTTGGCATCGCTGGATTAGTTGAAAGAATTGTCCGTAACCTAGAGGCTTCAGAAGTTTCTTCTATCGTGCCACAGAAGGATCGCCAAGAAGATCGTTTAGATTTCCTTAGTGCCTTCTTGTAAATTCTTAGGGTTGGTGATAATATCCCCCAAGATATAATCCCCAAAGGAAAATCCCCAAATCCATAATCCCCAAAACGAAATCCCCAGCAGCAAAATTCCCAAAGAGAAAATACCCAGGGCGAAAATCCCCAAGTGAATATCCCCAAAACAATTATGTTCAAGTAGCGAATCATGCGATTAAATCGCGCGCGCAATTTAATCGCATGATTCACTACTTGAACATAATTGTTTTGAATATATTAAATTTCATTTATATTGCATGAAATGCAAGCAAAAGAACAATAACATCATCCATTTCAATTTTTATTCCAAAATTAAAGAAATACTCGACACTACAAAACAACACTTAGACAGCACTAAACAAGCACTACGAATACAATGATTCTCTATCAATACTAAAGTCAGACTGAGAAGTGCTTGCCTTCATAGTGATTTTTTGTTTAGAACTGTTTATCATTAGCTCCGTTCGCGTACTTTCTGCACAAAAATTCGTAAAAAGAAATATTTTAAAGAGTGGGGGTAAAATTCTCTCACCAAAAAAAAACTACAAAAAAGTAAGCGAACGGCAAAACAACAAATTTTTCATAACAGATTGTTGTTCCATGTTTGTTGAATTTGATGAAGTTTTTACTGCGCTTAAAGAGCTTAAGCCTAGAGTTTTTCCAGATTTGCTTGGGATTTACCCAATTGTTTTAAAATCATGCACTTCCGTCTTAAGTCTGCCTTTACAAATAATTTTTAATAAATCCCTTTCAACAGGAACTTATTTAGATGAATGGAAGACTTCATGTATAATTCCTCTATTCAAATCTGGAATGAAGGATTTAGTAATTAATTATAGGCCTATTTGCCATATGCCAGTTAGGTTAGGTTAGGTTAATGTGGCTGTGGATACAAAAAACCACACACTTAGGCCAGAAGAAAGGCCCATTGTGATACCACATGAATCTAGATAATTACTTCCCACTAGTTGAACCATATGCCAGTAGTGTCCAAACTTTTGGACAAACTTATGCACCAAAAAATTGTTTACATAATTGGTAATTCTATTTCTAAATTTCAACACGGGTTTTATAAAGGTCGATCAACGTGCACAAATTTAGTTGAGTTTACCCATTTTTGTTCATCTGTTATGGAATCCGGTGCACAGGTTGATGTGTGCTACACAGATTTTGTAAAAGCGTTTAGCAGAACTAACTTGAATATTTTGTTGCTTATGGTTTTGATGGCTCAGTTTTAAAATGGTTTGAATCTTATTTATTAAGAAGAAAACAGATTGTCTACATAGGCAACTATCGTTCTAAGGAAATCTTAGCTTTGTCGGGTGTACCAGAAGGAAGCCATTTGGGTCCTTCTTTGTTTTATTGTACATTAATGATCTTGTAAGTGTTTTTCGTAATTGTCATGTTCTTATATTTGCTGATGACATACAAATTTTCAAAGAAATAAAATCTATTAACGATTGTTTTTTCTTCCAAAATGAACTTAATAGATTTCATGATTGGTGTATTACTAATGATCATGTGCTTAATTATGACAAATGTGCTGTAATGACTTATAATCGCATTTTGCATCCATCCAATTTTATCGGATTATTTAATGAATGACATTAAACTATTAAGGGTATTTGAAATAAAAGATCTTGGTGTAGTTTTTGATTCCAAACTTTGTTTTGATCGCCATGTTGACTGCATAGTTTCAAAAGCTAATTCTCTTTTAGGATTTATTAAAAGAAATTCCTCTGATTTTAAGGATCCTTATACGGTGAAGTCTCTTTATTGTTCCTTAGTCCGACCGGTCCTTGAGTATTGCACCATTGTTTGGTTTCCTACTACAGTAAAAAACGTTAACAGAATTGAAAGAGTGCAGAAATGTTTTTTGAGATTTGCTTTGAGAAATTTTGTTTTACCTGTTAATGTCTCTTTAAACTATACTTCTAAATGTTTGTTGTTGGGTTTTGAAACTCTTGAAAAGCGAAGGAAGGTTTTTAGTGTTATTTTTATACGTGATATTTTATGTTTTTCAATCAAATGTGATAATTTACTTTTTTTAATGAATGTTTATGCACCGTCAAGATCATTAAGATCAAGAGAATTGTTGTATGCGGAGCGCCACTCTACCTTGTATGGTCAGCGGGAGCCTATTTGTCGTAGTATCAATCTGTTTAATATTGCCAATGAAGATGTTGATATATTTTGCATGTCCAGAGAAACTTTAAAAAATTCTCTCAAGTATGTTGATTTTTAACTTAATTATTTATTTCTGCTTCTGCTTATATGTACATACATTATATTTATAATTTATTTTACTTTGTTCTAGTTTTTTTTTCAAATCTGTTGATATTTTCATATCGTAGACAAATAAATAAATAAATAAATAAATAAACGAGGGCTCGATAAACTATGGCTTCGAAACCATTAAAATTCGAGTCTATAAAAAGATGAGGTTAACGCGGAAAGCGGGCCTCCAAAAACAACCGAAGGTGAACTAGCGGTTGGTGGGCCTGGGACATCGTCTTCTCTCTTAACAGAGGGTGACGATGCACCCATGCCCTCTCCAATAGCGACTCCACCCTCTACAAAAGTCGTAGACAGTCCATCCTCAATGGAGACTGAGGACGACCTCAACATGATCCTTTTGAGCGAGGACGAACTCTTGGGTTCATCCTCAGACTCAGAGGATCAGAACAAAACCGTGGTGGAGGTTGATCTGCCTAATTGTAGCCAAAATGCTGCAGTTAGTACAGATTAATCTCCAGCACTCCGTAAAGGCCTCGGCCTCACTTCTTCTCCGGCTGGCAAGAAACGGGGAAGACATTGTCCTGATCCAAGAGCCATGGATTGTGAGATCCGTTGTTCGAGGACTCAGGACTCCTGGGTACTACACACTGTGTGTGACAGATAAAGGTGAACCTAGATCTTGCATACTAGTGAAACGTAGCATTAATGTATTTTTACTCCATCATTTCAGTGACAAAGATACCACCGTAGCTAGGCTGGAAACAACCAAAGGAAGTTTTTGGCTAGTGTCGGCGTATCTTGGCCATGACCACCTTGGCCCTCTCCCTGGAAAAACCCTGGAGAAAATCGTCGCTGAAGCGGAAAGGCAAAGGATCCTCCTAATTATTGGGAGCGATGTTAACGCTCATCATACGGTATGGGGAAGTACCAATATCAACAGAGACAGACAGAGGTGAGTCTCTTTTTGATTATATTCTTGGTACTAACCTCTTAGTAAGTAATGTTGGAAATGAACCAACCTTCATAACTAAAACTCGACAAGAAGTCTTAGACATAACTCTTGTCTCAGATACTATACACCATATGATCTTGGACTGGAAAGTATCCAAAGAACACTCGTTCTCTGATCATAGATATATCCAGTTCAATATCAATGTGGATGATAACCCGAGTCCATTGACTTTTCAAAATTATCGGAAAACTGATTGGGCTTCATACAGGAACTCATTCCAGAGTTTACTAAAACCTGGACTATCTTGTCCTTCCTCTAACGCTAATGAACTTGACAACAAAGTCAATGACCTTACTTCAGCTATGAACAGATCGCTAGAAATTGCTTGTCCACTTATACACATAAGAGGAAACCACAATGGTAGACCTCAGAGCTTCACTCGCTCAGGAAAGAATGCAGGAAACTTTTCAACCGAGCCAAAGCCGCAAGACTAGCCTCTCACTGGGATTCTTACAAAAAATCCCTAAGAATTTGGGTGTCGTATTGAATCCCCAAAAAAAAGAATCCCCACGGGATAATATCCCCAAACAAATTTAATCCATTTTGATAATATCCCCAGAGACATAAGACAAATGGACAAAATCCCTAACTACATAAATAATTTATTTTGCCAAAATCCCCACGAAATCTCCAAATCCCCAGTATCCGTGCATATCTTCATTTATGCATGCAGTTTTTCGAAAAACTCTTATGAAATTATCTTATTGTGATATTTATAAATGATAATAGGTCCGTTCGCGTACCCTCCTAAAACAGTCCAATTTTACTAAAAAATACGAAATTTAACCAAATCCTGTTCGCGTACTCAAAAATTTCGTAGTTTTTCGTAAAAGAGAGCGCTCACGAGAGAGTAAAATATTTCCTCAACCTACGAATTTTAGCCCAAGAAATTTCTTTGGGCTGATTTGTGAAAATTTCAAATTTGATAGAAATTCAAATAAATTAAATAAATTGCTCGCTTTTGCTGTCATTTATAAAATTTAAAAACAAATTTTCAAAGAATAGCAACAAGACAGTAATATTGTGTGAAAAATTTGTTGTTTTCCCGTTCGCTTACTTTTTTGTAGTTTTTTTTTTGGTGAGAGAATTTTACCCCCACTCTTTAAAATATTTCTTTTTACGAATTTTTGTGCAGAAAGTACGCGAACGGAGCTAATGATAAACAGTTCTAAACAAAAAATCACTATGAAGGCAAGCACTTCTCAGTCTGACTTTAGTATTGATAGAGAATCATTGTATTCGTAGTGCTTGTTTAGTGCTGTCTAAGTGTTGTTTTGTAGTGTCGAGTATTTCTTTAATTTTGGAATAAAAATTGAAATGGATGATGTTATTGTTCTTTTGCTTGCATTTCATGCAATATAAATGAAATTTAATATATTCAAAACAATTATGTTCAATTAGTGAATCATGCGATTAAATCGCGCGCGCAATTCAATACTAAAGTCAGACTGAGAAGTGCTTGCCTTCATAGTGATTTTTTGTTTAGAACTGTTTATCATTAGCTCCGTTCGCGTACTTTCTGCACAAAAATTCGTAAAAAGAAATATTTTAAAGAGTGGGGGTAAAATTCTCTCACCAAAAAAAAAACTACAAAAAAGTAAGCGAACGGGAAAACAACAAATTTTTCACACAATATTACTGTCTTGTTGCTATTCTTTGAAAATTTGTTTTTAAATTTTATAAATGACAGCAAAAGCGAGCAATTTATTTAATTTATTTGAATTTCTATCAAATTTGAAATTTTCACAAATCAGCCCAAAGAAATTTCTTGGGCTAAAATTCGTAGGTTGAGGAAATATTTTACTCTCTCGTGAGCGCTCTCTTTTACGAAAAACTACGAAATTTTTGAGTACGCGAACAGGATTTGGTTAAATTTCGTATTTTTTAGTAAAATTGGACTGTTTTAGGAGGGTACGCGAACGGACCTATTATCATTTATAAATATCACAATAAGATAATTTCATAAGAGTTTTTCGAAAAACTGCATGCATAAATGAAGATATGCACGGATACTGGGGATTTGGAGATTTCGTGGGGATTTTGGCAAAATAAATTATTTATGTAGTTAGGGATTTTGTCCATTTGTCTTATGTCTCTGGGGATATTATCAAAATGGATTAAATTTGTTTGGGGATATTATCCCGTGGGGATTCTTTTTTTTGGGGATTCAATACGACACCCAAATTCTTAGGGATTTTTTGTAAGAATCCCAGTGAGAGGCTAGTCTTGCGGCTTTGGCTCGGTTGAAAAGTTTCCTGCATTCTTTCCTGAGCGAGTGAAGCTCTGAGGTCCACCATTGTGGTTTCCTCTTATGTGTATAAGTGGACAAGCAATTTCTAGCGATCTGTTCATAGCTGAAGTAAGGTCATTGACTTTGTTGTCAAGTTCATTAGCGTTAGAGGAAGGACAAGATAGTCCAGGTTTTAGTAAACTCTGGAATGAGTTCCTGTATGAAGCCCAATCAGTTTTCCGATAATTTTGAAAAGTCAATGGACTCGGGTTATCATCCACATTGATATTGAACTGGATATATCTATGATCAGAGAACGAGTGTTCTTTGGATACTTTCCAGTCCAAGACCATATGGTGTATAGTATCTGAGACAAGAGTTATGTCTAAGACTTCTTGTCGAGTTTTAGTTATGAAGGTTGGTTCATTTCCAACATTACTTACTAAGAGGTTAGTACCAAGAATATAATCAAAAAGAGACTCGCCTCTGTCTGTCTCTGTTGATATTGGTACTTCCCCATACCGTATGATGAGCGTTAACATCGCTCCCAATAATTAGGCGGATCCTTTGCCTTTCCGCTTCAGCGACGATTTTCTCCAGGGTTTTTCCAGGGAGAGGGCCAAGGTGGTCATGGCCAAGATACGCCGACACTAGCCAGAAACTTCCTTTGGTTGTTTCCAGCCTAGCTACGGTGGTATCTTTGTCACTGAAATGATGGAGTAAAAATACATTAATGCTACGTTTCACTAGTATGCAAGATCTAGGTTCACCTTTATCTGTCACACACAGTGTGTAGTACCCAGGAGTCCTGAGTCCTCGAACAACGGATCTCACAATCCATGGCTCTTGGATCAGGACAATGTCTTCCCCGTTTCTTGCCAGCCGGAGAAGAAGTGAGGCCGAGGCCTTTACGGAGTGCTGGAGATTAATCTGTACTAACTGCAGCATTTTGGCTACAATTAGGCAGATCAACCTCCACCACGGTTTTGTTCTGATCCTCTGAGTCTGAGGATGAACCCAAGAGTTCGTCCTCGCTCAAAAGGATCATGTTGAGGTCGTCCTCAGTCTCCATTGAGGATGGACTGTCTACGACTTTTGTAGAGGGTGGAGTCGCTATTGGAGAGGGCATGGGTGCATCGTCACCCTCTGTTAAGAGAGAAGACGATGTCCCAGGCCCACCAACCGCTAGTTCACCTTCGGTTGTTTTTGGAGGCCCGCTTTCCGCGTTAACCTCATCTTTTTATAGACTCGAATTTTAATGGTTTCGAAGCCATAGTTTATCGAGCCCTCGTTTATTTATTTATTTATTTATTTATTTATTTGTCTACGATATGAAAATATCAACAGATTTGAAAAAAAAACTAGAACAAAGTAAAATAAATTATAAATATAATGTATGTACATATAAGCAGAAGCAGAAATAAATAATTAAGTTAAAAATCAACATACTTGAGAGAATTTTTTAAAGTTTCTCTGGACATGCAAAATATATCAACATCTTCATTGGCAATATTAAACAGATTGATACTACGACAAATAGGCTCCCGCTGACCATACAAGGTAGAGTGGCGCTCCGCATACAACAATTCTCTTGATCTTAATGATCTTGACGGTGCATAAACATTCATTAAAAAAAGTAAATTATCACATTTGATTGAAAAACATAAAATATCACGTATAAAAATAACACTAAAAACCTTCCTTCGCTTTTCAAGAGTTTCAAAACCCAACAACAAACATTTAGAAGTATAGTTTAAAGAGACATTAACAGGTAAAACAAAATTTCTCAAAGCAAATCTCAAAAAACATTTCTGCACTCTTTCAATTCTGTTAACGTTTTTTACTGTAGTAGGAAACCAAACAATGCTGCAATACTCAAGGACCGGTCGGACTAAGGAACAATAAAGAGACTTCACCGTATAAGGATCCTTAAAATCAGAGGAATTTCTTTTAATAAATCCTAAAAGAGAATTAGCTTTTGAAACTATGCAGTCAACATGGCGCTCAAAACAAAGTTTGGAATCAAAAACTACACCAAGATCTTTTATTTCAAATACCCTTAATAGTTTAATGTCATTCATTAAATAATCCGATAAAATTGGATGGATGCAAAATGCGATTATAAGTCATTACAGCACATTTGTCATAATTAAGCACATGATCATTAGTAATACACCAATCATGAAATCTATTAAGTTCATTTTGGAAGAAAAAACAATCGTTAATAGATTTTATTTCTTTGAAAATTTTTATGTCATCAGCAAATATAAGAACATGACAATTACGAAAAACACTTACAAGATCATTAATGTACAATAAAAACAAAGAAGGACCCATATGGCTTCCTTCTGGTACACCCGACAAAGCTAAGATTTCCTTAGAACGATAGTTGCCTATGTAGACAATCTGTTTTCTTCTTAATAAATAAGATTCAAACCATTTTAAAACTGAGCCATCAAAACCATAAGCAACAAAATATTCAAGTTAGTTCTGCTAAACGCTTTTACAAAATCTGTGTAGCACACATCAACCTGTGCACCGGATTCCATAACAGATGAACAAAAATGGGTAAACTCAACTAAATTTGTGCACGTTGATCGACCTTTATAAGACCCGTGTTGAAATTTAGAAATAGAATTACCAATTATGTAAACAATTTTTTGGTGCATAAGTTTGTCCAAAAGTTTGGACACTACTGGCATATGGTTCAACTAGTGGGAAGTAATTCTCTAGATTCATGTGGTATCACAATGGGCCTTTCTTCTGGCCTAAGTGTGTGGTTTTTTGTATCCACAGCCACATTAACCTAACCTAACCTAACTGGCATATGGCAAATAGGCCTATAATTAATTACTAAATCCTTCATTCCAGATTTGAATAGAGGAATTATACATGAAGTCTTCCATTCATCTAAATAAGTTCCTGTTGAAAGGGATTTATTAAAAATTATTTGTAAAGGCAGACTTAAGACGGAAGTGCATGATTTTAAAACAATTGGGTAAATCCCAAGCAAATCTGGAAAAATTCTAGGCTTAAGCTCTTTAAGCGCAGTAAAAACTTCATCAAATTCAACAAACATGGAACAACAATCTGTTATGGGTGCTGAATTACATGGAAAACTTGAAAACGAGTTAGACGAACTATAAATTTTTTGAAAATGACTAGCAAACATTTCAACTATTTCATTTGAATTTGTTGATGAAACTCCATTATATTGCATGCGATCAGGAAAACCAACACTGTTTCGCTTATCATTTACAAATCTCCAAAAGGCCTTAGGATTACGTTTTAAATTTTGTTCAATTGACTGGCAATAGGAACTATACAAAAATTTAGATACATAAAAACAGAAATTCTTTTCTAAATCGACAGAAAAATTCATAGTCTGAGAGCAAATTAGAAGTTTTAAATTTTGTATGGGCTCTTGTTTTCGCATTTTTGAGTTTTAATAAACGTGCATTATACCAAGGTGGATGATTATTTACTCTTTTTAATATTTTAGGCGCATATAGATTTAAACCTTCAAAATAAATATCCAAGAAGATGTTGAAACATTCACTTAATGTCTTGTTTTTCAGTTTACATTCCCAATTAATAGAATCAAAAAAGCGATTTAATGAAGATAAGTTATTACAATTAAATTTAAAGATAAAACTTTCATTATCATTAAAATTAGAAAGATTATTAAAATTAAAGTTTTCAAAACTTATTTGCATAGCCTTGTGATGAACAGAGTTTGATAATAAAGGGGAACATTCAAATAATTTAGATTTTAAATCTTCATTAACAAACAAAAGGTCCAAAAGTCTATTTAATGAATTATAAATACAATTTATTTGCTTAAGGCTGAGAGAAAATAAACTATCAATTACAATTATTTCAGACTCAGAATTTATTCGACTAGGTAACATTTTATCATCATTTAATTTACGTTCCCAATAAATATCACCTAAATTAAAGTCACCAAGAACACATACATTTAAATCATTATATTGAGAAAGAATAGATTCAATATTAAAGATATGCTTGTTGAAGACAGTCGCAGATGATTGAGGTGGAATGTAGCTTAAAAAAAGTAGCAGGTCTTTTGATGCAGCCACATGTATCCTGATACAGAGCTCTCTTACTTTCGAAGAGAACCCCCCATTTTTGATAATAAATGCAGAGATAATTATTTTTATTGATGACAGCGGCAGCGGCGGTGGTAGATGTAGGCTGAGAAGAAGAACATGCAGTTTTATTTGAGTCTATGTTAGAAAGTCTCTCCGAGTCGCAAATAAGTTTTTTGTGTGGCGACGGAATTCTCTAACATAAACCTGTTTTAGCCAATTACTAGCAGTAAGAACTTCATTGGCAAAATCTTCTGGCACTCCAATTTTAAAAGTTATGTATTCCAGAGATGCAGGGTTAATGTCTTTTTTAATAAGCTTAAAGCACTTAACATCAGGTTTATTTACTTTAAGTTTGTTTGAGACATAATCTATTACAGATTCACATGATGTGGATTTTGAGAATTTAGACACATGAGACCATTTAAGTTGAGGGAGAGAGATAACATTCATATTGCTCTCCATCTCATCAATCCCAACAACACAATTTTTCTGCTGTTTATTATGTAAGTCTCTCTTATTTTCAGTTAGATTTTGCATATCACTAGTTTTGCTTGGGCAAGAGTTTACATGTTTTGATGCACAATTTCTTGAAGAACCACTTTCCGTAATATCAGATGCCAAATTATCGTTTAGGTGTTTATTTAATGAACAAGGCGACTTGGCATGCATCGGCAAAGGTGGGACTATAATGGTTTTATCACTTTCTATTACTACAGGTAAGGAAGGAACAGGGGAACTCTTTTGATTAAGAGATAACTCTTCAAGTTTTAGTTTAAGAGAGTCAACAACATAAAAAAGCGCGCCAAATTGAATAAACAGATTACGAAGTGAAAGTTTAGAACAATCAGAGCAATGGAATTGAATTTTCGAGTTAGGTTTTAATAGATCTTTATAAATATCTTCGGAAATCTCAGCACACAACTTATGATATGCATTTCCACACATTAAACCGCACTTTACACCTTCATCTTTTAAAATATTAGAGCATGCAAAGCATCTAAGACTCGGTTTTAAGTTAGCCATTCTGAAAACACAACCTCGCTCTTCAACAGTCCTGAGTGAACTCCAGACTAAGGCTAGAGGAGCCAAAGATTCCTTATTGAGTACCAAAATGGCGCTCCTATAAAGATTCTTCACCTCCTCTAGCTTGGCTATCTTCCAGTTATGAGTCGAAAGGGACGGGTTACAAACTCTGATCATCTCGAGAATGTCCTCGATACCAGAAAGTTCCATTGGGATCCAAATGCGGGGTCTAGGTCTGCTAGGAATGTCTTCCTTAGCGACAACCTCGAGCTTCGCACCTGGCCAAACTTCACCTAACCGACTGACAGCGAGCTTGTATAAGTCACAAGACCTGTGATCGCCACAAATCATGAGTTTGACATGGCCTTGATGCCAACCCCCATCGCTTATGGAAGGAAGTGGTCCTGGAAGCTCCCTCAAAATGCTTAAAAAGCCACCCGAGAGCTTAACCTTGACCAACTGCCAACGATCAGCCGATATTGTTCCATCATCATCGCTCCTGTCAATGACCGCAACCACGACTTTGCCCTTCGCGACGTCACTGAAACTGGCTTTCTTGATGGGATTGAGGGGAGTGCTGGTGTTGTGCACCCGAGGCCGTTTTTGTGTCGGTACGGCCCCCTCAAGAGACCTTTCCCGTTTAGACGTAGAGTCCTTACTGGTCTTTGTTGTAGCAAGTATGCTTTTAGCCCATTCGACGCTAGCGGTTTGCTGCGGTGTCCTTTCAGCCCCTGATGATGCACCAGAGGCCTTTAGGATTTTCGCCGCTTGCCGCCTTTGTCTATATTGGCTTTTTGAGAGTTTCCCCTTTCTCTCATTAGTAGTGGTAGGGCCATTTTTCACAACCCTGCCACTACTGAAATTAGGTATCGCTACCTTCATATCTTCGTTGCTACCAACTGCAGAGGAGGGTCCATGGTTAGCCACTACTCCCTTCTCTGTGTTGGCCGCAAGAGAAACGGCAACAGGCTTTGACGCCAAACTGCCGCCCGGTCCTGAAGAGATACCGGTCTCATCATCCTTTACATTTTTGTTTTGTTCATCTTAATCCCACGAGTTGGGAAGAAAAGAGGTCTGTCTGCACAGAGATTCGCATGTACAGATAAGGCTAGTTAATCCGGAGGTCGCCAGGTATCCGGATACTCCGTTAGAGACTGGGCTATTTTTGAATTGGGCCCCCAGCCAGGCTGATCATCGGCACGGGTCGTTTAACACCTTGGATCCAGCCCAATAAAGATGAGAGGTGGTAGGGAAGGAAGAGATAGGGTGAGGAATCAGTTGATGTTAATTCATCATTCTGATATGTGAGGAAAAGATTGGGATTCGGTAACAGCAATTCAGCTAATTTACCTAGAGTGAGAAGGAGCATAGGAGATAGGAGCGCTGTCTAGCTTTTTCGCCATTACAACGTAGGAGGTGGGATGGGAGTTGGTGACATAAACGTAGGCTGGTATACCTTGTTTATGTGGGAGTGGATGATGATTCTGGGAAGATAGAGGGATAAGAACGTCCTTTAGTTTCAGGACCCATCTGGAGAAAATTCTCGAGAATCATTGACCTTACTCAGCTTCTACAACTCGACAAGTTCGACGTTCAGAGTAGAAGGAGGTCTATAGAGGTCTTGAAAGGTCAAGGTCTTGAAAGGTCTTGAACTATCAAGGGAGGTCTAGAAAGGTCAAGGTCTAGAGGTCTTAAAAGGTCAAGGTCAAGAAAGGTCTTGAGGTCTTGAAAGGTCAAGGTCTAGAGAGGTCTTGAAGAGTTTTGAACTATCAAGGGAGGTCTAGAAAGGTCTTGAACTATCAAGTGAAGTCTAGAAAGGTCTTGAAATATCAAGGTCTAGGAAGGTCTAGAGGTTTCAAGGGAAAAATCAAGGGAGGTCTAGAAAAATCAGGGTAGGTCTAGAAAAATCAAGGGAGGTCTGGAAATATCAAGGATCAAGGGAGATCTGGAGATTTCAAGAGGGGTCTGGAAATATCAAGGGAGGTCTGGAAAAAGTAAGAGAGGTCTGGAGATTTCAAGTCTAGAAAAACAAACTCAGGTCGGGAGATATCAAGGGAGGTCTGGAAGTTTCAAGGGAGCTCTGGAAAAATCGAGGAAGGTCTGGAGATTTTAAGGGAGGTCTGGAAATATCAGGGGAGGTCTGGAAAAATCAAGGGAGGTCTAGAAAAATCAAGGGAGTTCTTGAAAAATCAAGGGAGGTCTGGAAAAATCGAGGCAGGTCTGGAGATTTTAAGGGAGGTCTAGAAAAATCAAGGGAGTTCTGAAAATATCAAGGGAGTTCTGGAAATATCAAGGGAGGTTTAGAAAAACTAAGGGAGGTATGGAAATATCAAGGGAGGTCTTGAAATATCAAGGGAGGTCTGAAAATATCAAAGGAAGTTCTGGAGCTATCAAGGGAGGTCTGGAGATTTCAAGGGAGGTCTGGAAATATCAAGGGAGGTCTGGAGATCTGAAATAAATACAAATTTTATTTCAATTTTGGAGAAAATCTTAATTTTGAATTTAACTATCATTTTTTTCATTAAATCAAGTTAAGTCTAGAAGGGGACATTAATTTTAATTTTTTTTTGCTTAAAAAAGATTTTTTGTACAATCCCCTTTATCCTAAGAACGCAAAAATATATAACACTATCTTTAACCATTTGTCCGTTTTTTTGAAACAATCAAAATGAGGAAATATTGATAACAATATTTCCTTGTCAACTTTAAATTTGAATTGTTTTTGTATTAATCATCAAAACTTACTGTCTTTTTCTGGTTTTTCTGTAATCCATCAAAATATACGTAGCATTCGTAAGAACTTTGATACTTTTTTAACTCATCTTGCTTCTTTGGTTCACTTACCAGATCTAATTTTTCTTTCCGAAATCTGGATTTTTGATAATGAAGTTTCGAATTTTTCTATACCTAATTTTAATCTTGTTGCAACATGTAATAATACATATGCTGCTGGAAGAGTCGCAGTGTTTCATAGAAATAATTTATCTAACATTACAATTAAATTTTCAAATTTGAACAGTGCTGACTTGATTAGTGTCAAATGCGAAATTTCTGGTTTTATTTATTGTTTTGTCTGTGCTTATAGATTTAACTTTTGCTCTGTAAATGCCTTTCTGGATGAATTCTCTGGCTTTTTAGAAAATCAGAAGTGCAAAAATCTGATTGTGGTCGGTGATTTGAACATTGACCTTCTCACCACCTCATCTGAAAGTGATAGTTATCTATCACTTATGTCTTATTTTGGTTTGGTAAGTTTGCTTAATGTGCCAACGCGTGTAGTTCTAGATTCAAGTACTTGTCTTGATCATATATTTATAAGATTACATAGAAGTAATTCTACAAATTATAAAACGACTACCTTTGATCTTAATATAAATGATCACTTTTTAACAACAATTCAGCTTGATCACAGTGTGTCCACAGTGGTGAAATTAAAATAATTAAGTCCAAAAAAATGTATATTTGACATAATTTATGGGTATTATTTTCCCCCAAAAAAAGGAACAAAAAAAATCATTGAGCAAAATGTTCTTTGGGCAACCCTGCTTTAAATGTCAAAAAATATAAATAAAATCGAGAAAGCTGCAGCACAAATGGGAGAAAAGATGTTCAAATAAATTGTAAGTAATCTCTAAATTAAATTATTTAAGTGTCACATTTATTAAAAGGTCAAAAAGAATCTGGACTACATGTGAGACCAAAGCGTTCCTGGATGCTTTGAGTTTGAGAGTGCAATGGTGATTTGCAGAAACATTTTCAAAAGTTGTGGAGCTTCCATTTTTGGTATGTGTTTGTTTTTTTTTGCTTCGTAATGTCACTTTTGAAAGAACGAATTTGACACTGCTACCAAACTTTAAATAACAAAAAATATGATGATCCAATGTTGTTTTATTATCATGATCTGAGCCGGATCAGATCATGGTGATAATAAAACGCGGCTAATGTCAATGCTTTTGAACCCATTCAAAGTCAAACTTTTTGTATGTAATTTTTTTCTGCTTTTGAAATAAATAAAATTATACAGTGGCTAAAAAATTCAAATTCTAAGTCGTTCGCGTACTTTCTGCACTAAAATTCGTAAAAAGAAATATTTTAAAGAGTGGGGGTAAAATTCTCTCACCAAAAAAAACTACAAAAAAGTAAGCGAACGACAAATTTTTCACACAATATTACTGTCTTGTTGCTGTTCTTTGAAAATTTGTTTTTAAATTTTATAACTGACAGCAAAAGCGAGCAATTTATTTAATTTATTAACTTCCCATAGGAAGTTATTGTAATGGGTCCCATTTGTCAAATTGAAAATTTTGACATTTCTCGACGTTTCAAGGTCCCTAGAGTCGAAATAAAAGATTTTTAGAAAGATGTCTGTGCGTGCGTGTGTACGTACGTTCGTACGTCCGTATGTCCGTATGTCCGTACGTCCGTACGTTCGCGACGTTTTTTTCGTCGTCCATAGCTCAAGAACCAGAAGAGATATCGACTTCAAATAAATTTTGTTATACAGATAATAAGGCAGAAAGATGCAGAAAGGGCTCTCAAGAAAATTGCGTGTGTGTTTTTTTACCATAGCAGTTTAAAAAAAAGGTGACAATTTTGGTTAACCCTAAATATCTCATGAACCAATGACGCTAGAGACTTGAATTCAATTTTATATTATATATTGTAACGTGATACAAAAGAAGTATATTTTTTGAAAAAAAAATCCAATTAACAGTTTTTTTTATAAATCAAAAAAAACTGAAAAAAAAATTTGTCACCTCGAAAATTTTACGACTAAAATATGATTTCATCTCCAAAACAATTTTGTACAACGAAGAATAATGCTCTTGACATCTGATAAAATTTTGAGAAAAATCTAATTGACAGTTTTTTTTATAAAAAATAAAAACATAAAAAAAACATTACTCAAAGTTGGTAAAAATTGAATTTCGACTCAAATATCTTTTCAAAAACTTGGGATTAAGGCTTCAAACTTATTTTATCTTATAAGAAATATTGTTTTCAACATTCTGAAAAATGTTAAGAAAAATCGAATTGACAGTTTTTTTACAAAAAATAAAAACCAAAAAAAAAAATTTTTAAAAGTTGGTAAAAATTGATTTTCGACTCAAATATCTTTTCAAAACTTCGAGACATTGGCTTTAAACTACTTTAATCTTTAAAAAAATATTGTTGTCAACATTCAGTAAAATTTTGAAAAAAATCGAATTGACATTTTTTTTACAAAAAATTAAAAACCGAAAAAAAATTAACAAAAATTGTTAAAAATTGATTTTTGACTCAAATATCTTTTCAAAAATTTGAGATAATGGCTTCTTACTACTTTAAACATATAAGAAATATTGTTTTCAACAATAGAAACAATTTTGAGAAAAATCGAATTGACAGTTTTTTTTATGAAAACTAAAAATCTAAAAAAAAATTTATAAAAGTTGGTAAAAATCTTTTCATAAATATCTTTTCAAAAATTTGAGACATTGGCATCAAACTAATTTTATCTTTTAAGAAATATTGTTTTCAACATTCTATAAAATTTTGAGAAAAATCGAATTGACAGTTTTTTTTACAAAAAATAAAAACAAAAAAAAAAACAATACTAAAACTTGTAAAAATTTACTTTCGGCTCAAATAGCGTTTCAAAAATTACAAATATTGGCTTCAAACTTATTTTATTTCACAGAAAATATTGTTTTCGATGTTCAGTAATTTTTTTATAAAAATCCAACAGTCCGTTTCTTCATAAAAAATTAAATCTACAAAAAATAGTACGCAAATTTGGTTAAAATTGATACATATATAGACAAACTTTTAAGCAAGACAAATCGACAGACGGAATGGGAAGTTATCAGTGTGGGTCGCATCCCAGCCTCTTTTTTGAATTTCTATCAAATTTGAAATTTTCACAAATCAGCCCAAAGAAATTTCTTGGGCTAAAATTCGTAGGTTGGGGAAATATTTTACTCTCTCGTGAGCGCTCTCTTTTACGAAAAACTATGAAATTTTTGAGTGCGCGAACAGGATTTGGTTAAATTTCGTATTTTTTAGTAAAATTTGACTGTTTTAGGAAGGTACGCGAACGGACCTAATATTTCTAGTAATATTCTGAAAAGAATATCTTTTCTAGTTGAAGATGTTTTAACTCACATTTTCAATTTAAGCATACAAAAAGGTATCTTTCCTGATTTTTTGAAAACTGCAGTCGTTATCCCTTTACATAAAAAAGGCGATGCTACGAATTTAAATAATTATCAACCTATATCTCTTTTATCAGTCTTTTCTAAAGTTTTCGAAAAGGGGATCAAGTCTAGGATGCTGTCTTTTCTAGACAAAACGAATTTGAATCTGTTATACCAGCTACACTATTTATAGACATTACCAAAGCTTTTGACATGGTTGACCATGATATTTTGCTTATGAAATTATATAATGCTGGATTTAGAGGTTATATACATGAATGGTTTTTATCGTATCTGCATAATCGTAGTCAAAGAGTTAAAATTAAAAATATCTTAAGTGCTAAAAACTTCATTAACGTTGGTGTACCACAAGGCTCTGTATTAGGACCAGTTTTGTTTTTGATTTTTGTTAATTCACTTTTCTTGCAACCTTTGAAGGGCACAATAACAGCGTTTGCCGATGACACTGCTTTGACGTACAACAGTAAATGTTACTTCAACCTTTATTCGGACGTTAACCACGATTTAGAACTGTTGCCTAATTGGTTTAATCTTCATAAACTGGTCATTAGTGAAAAAACGAAGTTCATGATCTATAATATTATGGGTAAAATCTGTAGTGATATGCCTTCAAAATATCATTCTCCTAATTGCAAAAGATTCCGTTTGATGCATTCCTGTTTTTTTGATCATAATTTTATAACTTTTAATTCTAATCTGTGTTGCGCCACGGATTGTTTTTCAATTGAGCGAGTCGACAGTTTTAAGTATTTGGGTGTAACTTTAGACTATAGGTTTAGTTGGAAAGACCATACACTATCTGTAAAGAATTTTTTAACTAATGTAATTAGACAGATTTTTCTAATTAGCCAATACTGTGGTTTGTTCGTTTTAAAATTAGTTTACAACGGTCTTTTTAAATCTAAGTTGCAGTACGGGATAACTTGTTGGGGTGGAACACATTTTAATAAATTAGAACCTTTACTTATAAAACAAAAACATGCAATTCGCATTCTGTGTAAGGTTAATCGTCTAACTCCTAGCTTTGGGTTTTTTTAAAAATCTGGAACTGCTACCATTAAGGCATTTGTATTTCTACAAGGTTTTAAAAGTTTTTTTTTTTGAAAATTCCGATTACAATGCTTCGAGGATCTACGAAAACTGTAATTTACGCGTGAACTCCAGTTATCTTGTCAAAGTACCCACAACCAAGAAAGCACATTTTTCACTCTTTTACAATGTTACTGCGCCTCGTCTTTTTAATAAATTACCTACTAGTCTTAGAAGTGAGCGAGTTAAATCAGTATATCTGAAAAATATTAAACATTGGCTTTTTTTATCTAATTTTGATGTTGTTGAAAACTTGATAATTCCCTTAGTTTAAATTTTTGAAATGATTGCTTTTTTTTTTTTAATTATTTTTTTTTCTTCATATTAATGTCATTTATTTAAGATTTGTTTTTCCAACTTTTAATTTAATTTAAGTTCTTATATCTTTATCGCATCCCCATCGATAAATTAATTGTAATTATCTTTTATATAGTATAGTACTTTCGCTTCTTGTCTTCGGCCAACAGATTGTACTTTTTAGTTAATGTATTTTTATATAACTATGGATTGAAGTTTATATAGTTTTAAGTATTTTTCAAATGAAATAAAGAAATAAATAAAAAAAAAAAAATTGTAGGTTCTTATATTTTTTTTACTTTTTTGGTTTTATACATTAATTTAACAAAATTAATTTAACAAAATAAAAATAACGTTGGCTTAAATAAGCATTATTTTGTCAAATCGTGTGATAGTCAACGTTTTAAGTACTGAAGCTGTTTAATTTTTTTTATAACGTCAGAGAGTCAATGCGTTGGCCCTTTTAGTTGACCATTTAATGCTAGCTTAAGTCATGGCTTAACTGCAATGACGAAACGACTTATGTAGGTCCTTACAATTCTGCTTAATACATAGTACATACCAACCCACCCTCATTAATACTTACTTTTCTACATACCCATTACCCACCCACTACCAACTTTATAATAAGAAATACAAATTTAAAAAAATGTCTGCATCGAATGCATTAGCTATGAAAAAATTCAAAATATGGCAACGAAGCTATTGTATCAAATCTTAAATTTGAAAACGTTGCTTTTAAATTTTCAGATTTCACAAAAATAGAAAATCCAAAATCAAATGAATACAATTTTCTGAAAACAAATATAAAACACATACAATTAAATGTATTGTATAAGCATACCTTCTATACATTGATAGGCATGAATAAAAAAAATCTCAGGTAACGTTGGCAACAACTAATTTTTGTTTACATTTGAGTAATTTATTTTATTTATTTATTTCAATATTTTTATACTTCCAGTCGCTCTTAGATTCCACACTTAATTTTCGTACAGGCAGCGCCCCCATGGCTCGCCTTCCGTAACAAAATTGTGTGTTTCATGATAGTACTATTCAAATATATACACAAAGCAATAATGCGAAACGATTAAAACGAAACAATTAAAAAACGAGAGATAAAAGCCGAAACGTGCCATACCCTACAAAAACGTCACAAAGCTCAAATAAAATGTTGTACATATATCACCCAAAACAACTTTTAATATCGTAACACCCAAATTTAGAATGTTTGTTATGTTGGGCATTATGAAATTTTCTTAAACTTTCAATTTTCATAAAAACTGTAAAGAAAATTTGCATACGCACACCTTGCACCTACCCCAGCATGCCTTCCCTTATATACATATAGGTGATTATACAAAAGTTGGGTAACTCGATGTCATCAACCAATATATACAAAGTCTGATTATATTTTATTGAGATTGCAATTTATTTTAAAACAATGGAAAGACCTTTATTTAGTCACCCAATTTCAATTCTTCATTTTGAATACAAGTTATTAAAAAAAAAAATTAGTTCTCAAAACGTCATTCCTCTGGCATGTCACAACCCTGAAAACCAACCATTAAGTGACTGTCTATTAAACATTATCATTGATTTGAGAAAACTTATCAATTTACCACAATCTGTGATGTATATAGTTAAATATATACTACAACTTTCATAATGCAGTGTTTTCCACTTTATTTAAAAAAATAAGAAATTTTGTGTTCAGTTTCATTCGTCAGTCCCTTGTATGTTATTTAAATTTGAAATTCGTGCGAAATATCGCCGACTCAACGTCAAATCCCACTTTGAATTTTAATGTTGGTAATAAAGTTAGTTGCGGGTTGCACAATTTGACGGCCATCATATCTGTAAAAGAGTTTGGGTTATGTTTGTTGTCTATACACGTGTTTAGCCAGTCAACACGTCAGTTTTATGGTGAGTCGTTATTTTTTTGTTAATCTAAAGTTTATTTTTATTTATTCATATTAGACTTTGGGGAGAGTACGATAACTTAGGCGACAAAGTTTAATGACGGATTTGTATGGAACAGTTAAAAACAAGCATTTTTTACTATGGGAGGGGGGGGTCTATCTCCCCCCGTTTAGGCGGTAGAGGCAGTTAAAAAAAATATGTACATTAAATGGAAAAAAAATAATTCAAAAATAACGGTAATACCCCCAATTAAGTGTTATACCTTTTTTAAAGCCAACACTTTTGTCTATTAGCTTGTTTTTAAATCAAGTCGAAACTATGCATAGTTTTTGAAAAAAATTGTTTTAAAATCAAAATTTGTGCAAAAAAAAAGTTAAAAAAAAGGTTTAAAGTGTAATTTTTCAAAACTTTCAGATTATCTACTATTTTTTTTAGAATTCATTGCTCTTATTTGTTTTTGATCAAAAACTGAAAACTAGATGACTTGATGTCTTCTAGTTCTTGAGAAAATTGAAAATTACCAAAACAAAATATAAAAAAATAATTAAATTACTTTTTCCTTGCTTAAGTATTAACGTAGTCTTATTTTGATAGTAATAATCGAATATGGATTAAGATATACCTAGGCTAAATTAATTTTTCTTAAATTCAGCTTATTTAAATGCAAAAGAAACTTTGCATGCACCCCATCTTGCACCCACCGCACCTTGCACCCTCCCCACCTTACACACACTCCAACTTGCACCCACCCCAAATCCTATAGTGTTCCCAAGCAGGGGGGTTGCAGGGGGGCAGCATGCCCCCCTTACAGATACCACTGTTGCATACACCCAAACTCGCGCACACCTTACTGTTGCATACATCCAAACACGCATTACGCATACGCAAATACCATTATTACTATCAAAATAAGACCACTCAAGCAAAAAAAAAAGAATTAAATTAAAATAGTAGTTGTGGTTATTTTCAATTTTCTCAAAAACTAAAAGACATAAAATCATCTAGTTTTCAGTTTTTGATCAAAAACAAATAAGAGCAATAAATTCTGAAATAAAAACAATGGTAGATAATCTTGAAGTATTGAAAAAGTTACACTTTAAACCTTTTTTTAACTTTTTTTACTCAAATTTTGAGTTTAAAATTAAATTTTTATTTTCAATTTTCTCAAAAACTAAAAGACATAAAATCATCTAGTTTTCAGTTTTTGATCAAAAACAAATAAGAGCAATAAATTCTGAAATAAAAACAATGGTAGATAATCTTGAAGTATTGAAAAAGTTACACTTTAAACCTTTTTTTAACTTTTTTTACTCAAATTTTGAGTTTAAATTAAATTTGTATTTTCAATTTTCTCAAAAACTAAAAGACATAAAATCATCTAGTTTTCAGTTTTTGATCAAAAACAAATAAGAGTAATAAATTCTGAAATAAAAACAATGGTAGATAATCTTGAAGTATTGAAAAAGTTACACTTTAAACCTTTTTTTAACTTTTTTTACTCAAATTTTGAGTTTAAAATTAAATTTTTCAAAAACTACGCATAGTTTTGACTTCATTTAAAAACTGGCTAATAGAACAGAATGTCGGTTAAAAAAATGTATACAACTTAATTGTAGGTATCATCGTTATTTTCTAAGAATTTTTTTTCCATTTTAAGTAATAATTTTTTTAAATTATGCCCCTCCTGCCTAAACGGGGGGAGATAGACCCCCCCTCCCATAGTAAAAAATGCTTATTTTTAACTGTTCTAAAAAAATTCCGTTATAATATCTTGTCGCCTAAGTTATCGTACTCTTGCCTAGACTTTGATTTGTTAAAATGTAGTTTGTTGATATTTGAAATTACAAAAAAAAAACGTTAGTCCAGATTATAATCTCAAATTTCGTCTTTGAAAACTGATGTAGTATTACATATTAATAATTATTTTTAATTGTTACTAAGTGATTTTAAGTGATCATTATTAAATCCTAAGAGATTTTTACTAATTTGTATTAAATTTCATTATATAATACTTTCAAAAATGTGTATACTCGTCAGTCCTCTGGCAGTAAAATTCTGAAATTTTTAAATATCTTACAATGTACTCAAAAAAGTGACTAGCCCGATTGGGAACAATATATTAATTAGATTAGCTATCATATACACCCGAATTTATAGAAGTTTGATTTAAGAACTATCGTAAACAAAATATCCTCAAAAGTTACCCAACTTTTGTATAATCACCCATATGTATTTCACTGTTTAACGCCTTAATGCTGGATGCTAGCACTGTGGGCAAGAAAACCATTTCGTTTTATTTCACTTTGAAATCTGGGTTAATTTCGCTTTCTAAAAGTGAAATAAAACCAAACATACATATATGTATGTATGTAACATATGTTACACTTTCTTGACGTTTCGATTTCTTGGGCGATCTGAAATTTTTTTCGTTTAATATCAGTTGTCAGTGAAAGCTCGAGTGGGGAGGTTCATGTCCTCTCGTCGTGTTCTGCGTTTTGTATTAATTGTTGTCTTGTCTCCCGTCCCCGTCCCCGTCGCAGTCTCGTTAATTTAATTTATTAAAAAAAAAAAAAAAACTCAAATAGAATCAAAACAAAACTTAAAAAATAGTGATACAAAAATATAATCAATAAAACTAAAACAACAGAAAATAATAATGATAAAAAAAAAAAAAAAACAGTGAAAAACAACAGCAATATATAAAAAAAGCAACATAAAGGGAAAAAAGCAACAATAAAAAAATACCTACCAGTACACAGTAAGTGCATTCCCTTCACTCTTTCTTTCATTTTCTTGTACAGTTGAGTGACTCAGCAGGTGCATGCATTGGTCTAAGCTTTTTGAAAGCTCGCTCAATGGTGTGTATGTGTTGGTTCATTCAATAACAAATGGATTGTAGATTACTGTTTTGATTGTCAGGGTCCGGACCAATTCAACGTCACTACTAAAGGCATAACACTAGTAGTGAGGTTGTATTGTAAAGACCTTTAAATAATCTTATACAGTGATTTACTTAGAAGTTCGTTTGTTTTGATTTTAGGATTTTTTTTATATTGCAATGACTAATAATTTTAGAGTAGATTATAGTAATGTTCGTGGGCTGAGATCGAATTTTCTGTCTGTATACATCCACATTAATTCTAACAGACCAGCTGTTTTGGCATTGAGTGAAACCCAAGTAGGTGAAGATTCCAATCCTACTGAATTTTGTATTCATGGGTATTGCTTGGTGCCATTATTCTTCTCACACCATGGTCTCGCCATATATATTAGGAATGCTGTTGCATATCAACTTTTACCACAATACGGTCATTGTACCAACTCCCTTTTTAATTTCATGTGGTTAAAACTTTCCGTGAATAAACACATCATTCACTATTGTTTTCTTTATCGGAGCCCAAACCTGGACAGAGTTTCAACTTCTCAGGAATTTGATGCTCTGTCTGACTCCATACAAAGAATTGTCTCCCTGTATCCTCACACTGAAATCGTTATTACGGGCGATTTCAATGTTCACAATTCTTCGTGGCTTCGCCATTCGGGCCAGACAACGCCCGAAGGAATGTGTGCTGAGATTTTTGCTGAGTTTAACCATCTTACTCAGCTTGTCAATGAGCCTACTCGGATATCAGACGTTAACGGCCGAGCAGAAAATACACTTGACTTGTTTCTCACCTCTGATCCTGATAAATACACAATCAGTGTATTGACGCCTCTAGGCACATCGGACCACAGTGTCATATCTGCTAATTTCTCGTGTCAAACAAATCTAGTTAAAGAAAGAGCTCCAAAGAGAACCGTTTGGCAGTACGAGAAAGCCAACTGGGACGGTCTCAATAATTTCTTCAGGATCTTTAACTGGTCGCTATGCTTCCTCGGTAGCGACGTAGACTCCAGTGCAGATATGATTTCTAGTATGATTCATCTGGGAATGGAAACGTTTATCCCGAATAGGGTTAAAAGTATTAAACCCAAGGATAAATCATGGTTCGATTCGAGCTGCAAAGAGGTTATCAAGGAGAAAGAGGTGAGCTTCCGATGTTTTAAAGCCAACCCAACTGAGAAAAACCGGAAAAAGTTTAAGCAAGCCAGGAAGGCTTGCAACGCCTATATTCGAAGGACCAAATTTTTACATGACCAAAAATTACGGCGAAAAATACTGCAATGTCCCAAAGGCAGTAAGAATTTTTGGTCATTTGTAAAAAATATGAGGAATTCTTCCTCTTCCTCGGTTCCTACGCTTGTTGTCAATGACACTCCTTTAGTTAGCTCTATTGATAAAGCCAACTTATTTGCTAGGCAGTTCGCCGAAAATTCCACCTTACCAGATAGTGTCATGACTCCCCCAGTTCTTGAACGCGTAAATGATTCTATGGGACCAATCTTTTTTCGTACTCGAACTGTGGCGAGAGTTCTTAAAGATCTCAACATTCATAAATCCGCTGGCCCAGATGGTATCCCCGCTATTATTCTGAAGAGGTGTTCTTCCACGCTAGCAAAACCACTGCGTAAGCTTTTCCATCTATCCTATTCTTCTGGTCTCGTTCCGAGTAGTTGGAAAACTGCATTTGTTCACTCAATCCCAAAAAAAGGTGAATCTTCTTCTCCCACAAATTATCGACCGATAGCACTAACGTCCCTTCTTTCTAAGGTCATGGAAACACTGATTAATTATCAGCTTAAGAAATATCTTGAGGAACGGAAGCTTCTTAATGACCGGCAATACGGCTTTCGTAGCAATAGGTCCACTGGTGATCTCATGGTTCATCTCACCGAACAGTGGAACAAATCTTTACATCGTTTTGGAGAAAGTAAGATTATTGCACTTGATATTTCAAAGGCATTTGATAAAGTCTGGCATCTTGCTCTCTTATCGAAAATGCGTGCTTTCGGTATCGACGAATCTCTTCTTCGTTGGATTAGAAATTTTCTTTCGAACCGTTCAATACAAGTTGTTTTGGACGGATTCAAGTCTGAAACTCATAAAATAAATGCTGGTGTGCCCCAGGGCTCCGTTTTGTCTCCGACCCTCTTCCTCATTTTTATAAATGATCTCCTGTCTGCCACTTCTAATCCAATACATTGTTTCGCTGACGATAGCACTCTTAGCTTTTCATATTCGTTTCCAGACTCACAACCCTCCTCTTCGGATGTGGAACTGCAACGGCAAAATATGATTAGCTCATTAAATTCCGAACTACACAGCATTGTACAATGGGGAATAAAAAATCGTGTGGAATTTAATGCTTCGAAAACGCAATGCTGTCTTGCATCGTTAAAGCGAGATAAACCCTCTTTGCCACTATCTATGAGTGGCACTTGCATCAACGAAACGGAAAATCTCGACATCCTCGGAATGTGCATCAGCAACCACCTTTTGTGGAGCGATCACATACGCGATTTTGCCAAAAATGCCGCAAGATGTCTAGGTTTTTTGAGACGTTGCAAGAAACTTTTCTCTCCGTCTGATCTGGCTACAATCTACAAAACCTATATACGTCCGAAACTTGAATATAACTCTCATCTCTGGGCTGGTGCTCCAGTAACTTATTTAAGCCTCTTGGACAGTATTCAAAAAAGAGCTTTTAAAATGATTGGTGACATTAACATCATCAACTCGTTTACGTCACTCGAACATCGACGCAAGGTTTCTTGCCTCACCCTTTTTTACCGTTATTTTAACGGACTTTGCTCTAGTGAAATAGCCAGTTGCATTCCTCCCCTTAAACAATTTAACCGTAATATCCGCGCTTCTAGGAATGCCCATCAGTTTACCCTTGAGCCCAACTTCGGCCGTACTATGAAGTACAGAGATTCTTTTTTAGCCGTACTACGCGAATGTGGAACGCCTTGCCACGCTCTATCTTTCCCTGTCATTGCAATGTTCAGAAATTTAAAATCAATGTACACCGACACCTCCTATCCAACCCTTCCCTTTTTTCCTAATGCTCACACTGTGTCTTTGGCATATTAAAGGTATACAAAACCCTTTTAGTGTTCGCTAATTATAAAAAAAAAAAAAAAAAAATCTGCGTTTGGGCGATAAAATTTAAAACTCAAAATGTCGTTGTTGTAATGTTGAAAAACATGAGATCTTTAAGGCGATATGTCAATTTTTAACAATTTTTTGAATAATTTAGAAAACAAAAAATTGGTAGATTCATTGAAAGACAATTTTCTCAACAGGTGACAGAGAATATGAACATTTATTTTAGAAGTGAAAACAACAGGTCAGGTGCACAAACATATCCCTATCCCGTGTGTAAATTAGTATTGCTTAAAACTTTAACAAAATATTCATAACAATATTTTGTGTGAAATAAATAATTTGAAAGCAATATCTTTCATTGTTCTCCTAAAAATTGAGTTGAAAACCGGGAGCGGGTCGAAATGCTGTATTTTAAAATACTGTATGGTCAAAATTCTGTATGATACTGTATGGTCATAATACTGTATGGTTAATATTCCGTATTTCAAAATACTGTACATTTAAAATACTGTGTCTCAAAATGCTGTATTATCAAAATACTGTATCTCATAATACTGTATAATACTGACAGATCAGTAAGTTTGGTGCAATTGTTGATTATGATAGGAAAAATTCATGTAAATAAAAATGTGAGAGAGATACAAATAACCAAAAAGAAGAAAATGAGAAAGAGAAAATAAAAAGAAGATACCATTTATATTATTTTTCATAGACATGGTATGGTGTGTCTATGTTATTTTCGTTTTTATTATTTCAGAGACTTATGATTTATCATAGGTACTCACTACATACATATGTTATTGTTCAAGGGAAGTATATTAGAACATTATGCTAATGAAAAATTATTATGATGTTTTCTTAAAAAAAGTATTCTGTTTTCAAAAGTCTGTATTTCAAAATGCTGTAAATAATGCTAAAAAATAAAAATCGTAAAAACTTTCCCAACATTAAACTGAATGTTAAAAACAATATTTTTATAAGATGAAATTAATTTGAAACCAATATCTTTCATTTTTTAACAAGATATTTAAGTCAAAAATCAATTTTTTACCAATTTGTAGTAATGTTTTATTTTATTTTTTTGTAAAGTAACTGTCAATTCGATGTTTCTCTAAATTTTACCAGATGTTAAAAACGTTTATTTTTCTAAACGGGTAAATTACCTCATAAGTCTGGCTATGATTGTGGACACCCTGTATATCAATTTTGTTTAATGTATATGAATAATAAATACAAGATCCCTAGGAGAATAACTGCAGGTAAAAGGTAGTCAAATCCTGCTAAAAATAGAACCCCTCTTCTCTTAGAAAAGGCATCCGTAGTACTGCAGCCATTTATTTCAAAACAAATACAATATCCGCAGTAGAATAACTGCCGATAAAAGGCAGTGCTGCGTAAAGAGATTTGACTCTTATTCGACTATCGAAAGCAATTTACAAGGTTTTCATTCTTAAAAGTTGGTGCGTCTGACACTTGATGACTGTGGCTGTAGAGTAGTGTCCCATATTCCGACAGAACTTATTTTCAATTTATTTCAACTAATTTAATTACTTGCGTGTTTTTCCAATAAGCTTACGTAACAAATATTAGCCGTGTTTTTTTGGTATTCCATATATAGTACAGTGAGAAATTTCCAAAAAAAAAACGATCCGCAGTAGTCCGGTTTTTATATTTGAAAGTTGATACAATTGAATATTTGCCAGAATAATTTATCAAGAAATTCCAAAAGAAAAATAGCGAAATTCAGACCAGAACTTGTTTTAACTTTTAAAAAATGAGCAATTTTAAAGAGTATGAGTTAAAAAATATCATGAATAATTTATATTTAATTTGTTTTTATGTTTTATATTTTGTAAATTGAGGTTGAATGAAAAGGGTTCGTTCGTAGATTATGTTCTTACTATGTTTCTCGCTTGCAACAGATGGCGCTATGTTTGAAGACGCCAACTTTTTGCAAAATAACAAGCAAATATTACAGCTTATGTCTGTTTCCGTATAATTAAACAACTTATTCGAGTCAGCTTATAAAGATAAAAATGTATATTTATTTAGTTTTATAAATAATTATAAAAAAGTTTACAACGCAAATTATGTTAAGTAACTTTGAAAACCGGAAAGAGAAGTAAGATTTGAATTTTTGTATCTTTATCATTTTTTGAAGACTTGACAAGTATTTGTTCGAAAGAGATTGATTATTTTTTCAGAAAAACACAAATTTGTTGAAATTGATCAATAATAAGGACAATACGTTTAAATTTGATAAGTATCCATATTAAATTACTGTGGGTTTACTTATTTTCCGCTTATATTTTAATTTGAATTCGTTATTCGCGCATCAAACGTAGCTTAACAGAAACGGAGAAAGGAATAAAGTTGAATTCTATCTAAAAAAAACACAGTGCTCAAAAGCGACTTCAAAACCGAAGAGACAAAAAAACCGTACGTAAATGGTGCATAAGCGAGAAACCGCTTTTATATTTATGAAAATAAGCTGTTTTCTGTGATCAAAAGAATAAAAATTCTCTAAACAAGATGGATTTGTTTTTCCAACAAATAAATTGCAATAATAACTAATCCATGAACACATCCATCGAGATATAATTCAGTTATAAATCGCAAAAAGTAAAAAATTGATTTCGAGACTCGAATAAACGCCAACAAACCATCCACGGCAGGACTCTACTGTAATTCTACAACCGATGTTGTACTTGTAATGCATTTAAAATCGTACTATATAACGAAGAGCTTTCCAAAAAAAACACCCCTACTGTCTAACATTTTTTCCTAATCCATGTTTTAGATTTCTTATTAGTCTTACAAAATTTTGCGGCGACTCCGTGTATATTATTGCACCACTACCTTTCAGAATAAAATCTAAAAAGTATCTTGTTAAGTTCACCGAAACAGATACTAATACAAAATTCAAATCATGCTTTTTATTCTGTTTTCTTTTACATTGCTTAGGACAAAATCGTTCTTGGCGTTCCCTACGTTTCATTGTGTTATTTTGTATAATTAGTTGTTAACAAAAATAAAAATATGGTTTTATTTTGGTAAGCTGATTTGGCTTAGTTTCTTCATTACGGAATAAGCTGTATTATTGCTTGTTATTCTGCAAAAATTAGTTGCGAAAGCAAAATATAAGTTTATCTGTTGTTTAACGAAAGATCCCCTTTAATTCAGCTCATATTTTATTGAGTTTTAATTTACAAAATAAAAAAAAAACATGAACAAAAATTAATTAATAGTCGGTTTTCTTTGAAATTATTTTATTATTTGGAATAACTTGTCTTACAAAAGTGGATTTCGTCCATTATTTTTATCTTCGTATCTATTTTGTATTTCACAAAATTTCTGTCTTTAATCTTAAACAAATCTGTACACCCCTTACCACAAACATTGCAATACACGAAAAACTATAAAAAAAAAACGTTTTCATTAATATTCGTTTTTTTTTTTACTTGCATTATTTTCGACACTTTAATCAAGGTAATCGATTATCAATTTTAATGTCAGTTTCAAATTATCACCGTGGAAATATATTCTTTAAATATAATTTTAAATTTTTTTCGCGAAACTTAAAAAAACGCAATGGCCCGTAAGGGACAAAGTTCTTCTATCAGCACACGAAGAACGGTTAATTGTAAGAAAAATACAAGTTAACCCCCGTTTAAGTGCACCAAAAATTGCTAATGAAGTCTTAATTGAATGCGGGAAGCATTTGTCGGCATCAACGGTTTAACGCACTATTCAAGCCTAAGGTTTCAACGGCTGGGTAGCCAGGAAAAAGCCCTTCATAAACTTGCGCAACCGTCTCATTCGTCAAAAATTTGCAAAAGAGTACCAAAAAAGGATACAATTTGGTGGGAAGATGTTATTTTTGCAGAAGAAAGCAAATTTAACCTTTTTGGATCCGATGGCAGTCATGGTATGGCGCAAGAAGAACGAAGAGCTGAAAATCAAAAATTTGAAACCAACTGTAAAGCATGGGGGTGGTCATGTCATGGTGTGGGGTTGCATATCAGATAAAGGTGTAGGCAATTTGGTGTTTATTGACGGGATAATGAATAAAGATCATTATTTAAGAATCCTGAGAGAAATTCTTAAACAAAGTGCAGAGAAACTAGGAATTTCGCGATCCTTTAAATTTTACCAAGACAACGATCCCAAACATACTGCCCATATTGTCCGCGAATGGTTGTTGTATAACTGCCCAAAAGTTGTTGGAGCCCCTGCACAATCTCATGACCTCAACCCCATAGAAAATCTATGGGATGAACTTGACCGGCGTGTACGGCAGAGGCCTACTACTTCCATAAGAGAACTAAAAGCGCGTTTGCAGGAAGAATGGCAAAAAATAAGTCCACAATACCTACACAAAATTGTGGCAAATATGCCAAGGCGTTTGGGATATGTTATAAGCAATAAGGGATATGGAACTAAATATTAACTGTGCATATTTACCCATTTTAGTAAAACAAAATTAAAAAAAAAAAACGAATACTTATCGACTGTTTTTTCCTAATTTGGCAGATTTTATTTGTTTATCGCTTTGCTTTTCTTGTTCTGTACTGGTTTTGGAATTGCATTCTTACTACTTTTTAGGAGTAACATATGGATTGAAAGCTTATAAAGTCTGAGAAAAAAAATTGGGGTAATTGTACTTGTTAACAGACAACCAATTCATTTTAACAAAACATTTAATACAAAACCGAATATTAATGATGGTCACTGTATATAAATTATTTCTGATATTTTCTTGAAATATCCATTTTATAAAACCAAAATTAGTTCCGATCAAAATTTTGCTTTAAATTATTCTGACAAATTTTCAATAAGTGTATCAACGTTTTTTTTTGTTTGCTATTTCTCATTGTACCATATATGAAATCCCAAAAAACATGGCTTAACAAAATAAGTTGGTTAAATGATTTGATTAAATCATTTTTGATTTTGAAGAATTTTTCTAAGAACGAAGTGTCATATGCTTTTTTAAAATAAATATTTCACTATTGTGTATACATAATTGCACATCCCCTATTCTCAACCTAATTAAAAGCATATACATAAATAGAAGCCAATAAGAAGGGGACTTTTGGGGACATTATTAGTCGATTCTCATCAAACAAATCAATGAATTATTTATTTTAAAAGTCTGGTTCCATTATTCCTGAACTAACACGCACCTACTTACTTGTACTACAAAATATTAATTATATTTTTTGTTAAAGTTAAATAAAACATTTTTCTAGGATTGTTTCTTTTTTTTTAATTTTATTTGACTCTTGTCATTTTTGTGATAAGACCATGAGTCATAATATTTTGCATTGAATTTTTATACTGAATACATTATCTCACTTAATTGATTTAAGGTATATCTAAGTATTTATATTATTATTTATCTGTATATTCATACCAATGATCGAAAAAGGGGAAATAATTATATGATTAAATTACGAATGCATATAAGTATCATTTGCAGAAATATCCTAAAAATTATTACAAACTTATATAATACTATAGATTTATATTATTACATTTACGCTAAATATTTTTCCGATGTTTCTTCTTTTTTTTTGAGGTATATTTATTTTAATTAAAATTTTAGTTTCCCGAAATTGGTCTCAAAGCAATAAAAACAAGCAATAATTAAGTAACGAAATATGATAGGCAAACAAAAAGAACTAATTTTTGTTTGTTCATTGCCGAATCTTAAATTCAAATAATAAAAAACAAAATAAACTTAAATTTTTGTGTTTCAATTTTGTTTTTCAATTTATAAGTAAAAATACATTTTTAAAATTAACAAAAGGTTCTTGTACAAAATTTATCTTTAATCATTTGTGATATTTCTATTTTATTTGATTTCAAAAATTGTGTAATTTTAATTGTTTATTTATGTGTAGGTATAAATCGGTTTGAAAAGATTAATTAAGAATTAGGGAGAAAGTACTGCACACAATAATTCACATACATATATTGATACATATGGATTAATATCTAAAGGGTTCAACTCTAATATTTGTTGTGTATAGAAATTCGGAGTGTATGTATAATAATATAATTTATCGATTGGTATGATGAATTTGTTTGTTATCCCCAAGAAAACAAAGAAGGGCTTACGAATTGACACAGTCTGCAGATCTGCAGCTAAAATTAAAACCTTAAGACTATCAGACCCCTATTAAACAAAATGTATATTCTTTTTGAGATTATTAAATAAATGTTTATAGTACTTTTCATTTACTCACGTAAAAGGTAGTACTTGATTGTATATCATCTACATATATATGCCTAAGTTCTTTTCCAGGTTCCTATAATCCTATAAGTATGGAATAGCATTCTTATTCAATGAATATATTTTCAAAAAATGTTGTTTTTATCTCTTTGATTAAATTGCAACTTATAAAAAGTGATATCCATAGGCTTGCCAGCTTTAAATTTAAGTCAACCAATTATTATAGACAACTTTAAACTTCTTACGACAAAATATGCAGTAAGATTAATTGCAATTTAAAACTTTTTCCTATTTGTAGAAGAAATAAAAATGCGAACTTGTGTTCTTTTAACGCTAAATCTTAAACGACTTTTACATAAAAAATCTTAAAATTTTGTCCGCGATTTATATAAGAAGACCTGTGAAGTTGAACCCTTTGGACTATTTTTAAGATTGTAAATGGCTTTACTTAAAACACATATAAATTTCGTGTACAAATATCCCTACTGTGTGCATAATATAATAATTTATTAAAAAGCTCATTATAAAACACGACAAACACGAAAACACCGATAATAAACCGAAAAAGCATTATCAGTTTTACATTATAGAAGAGATCAAAAATACAGCTAAAAAGCTGAAATTTAACATCGAATACCAACAACACGATTGAGGAACATGATCTGCGTCACAATTCGTATGTAATATTATTCATATGGTCACGAGTTTTGCGTGGAGTGAATGTTGGTAAATGATGATTGAACGATGATTGGCGTTGCCTTCTGCTCCGTTCATTTCCATTATACGGACGACGAGAGAATGATGTACTGTAAGGAACATTGGAGCTGGGACCGCCGCCAAAACACCGCATTGCGGCACAAATGAGAGTACACCAGCGCCATGATGAGAAAGTGTAAAACCCATGGGGATTATTTGATAGCAGATGATGACGACTGTTGTGCAGAGTTGAATTGTAATTCGAACGGAAACTACTGTCACTGCTGTCATTGCCACTGCTGTCGTTGTTGCTATTGATCAAATTCATGCGGAAATAGTTGCCGTTGTAACAGCAAGATTCATCGACATCATTATCAGCAGGGGCACCAGTCTCATTGTCGAAATTTCGATCAATCGAAACTGCCGGAGTTATAATCATGAATTGACTGTACTTAGTGCGATACGATCGATTTGTTCCATTAGAAACAGATGAAGATCGATTTTTATTGACAGATGATGATGTTGCTAGTCCGTTACTGAAACCATTCAAAAGAGTTTGGTTGGTATCTACGGACGAAAAAGATGTCGATGATGAAGGTGATGCGTCACCAATGGAAGTTGCCACTGTGTGTGGGGATTGAGAAATTGTTGCTTGAACAGGGGGTGGCTGTGGTTGTTGCTTTTGTGTGGACTGTTGCTGCTGTTGCGGTGCTTGTTGCTGTTGCTGTGACTGTGACTGTTGTTGATTTGATGGTGATGATGTTGGCGTCGAGCCGACAGATGGCATCCATCATCTTGATGATTCCTCATTTCCACTGCTACTGTCTTCAGGTTTGACGA
Source organism: Eupeodes latifasciatus (assembly GCA_920104205.1). NCBI lineage: Eukaryota > Metazoa > Arthropoda > Insecta > Diptera > Syrphidae > Eupeodes > Eupeodes latifasciatus. The sequence continues at coordinate 209,082,424 of OV049924.1, read as the reverse complement.
TTTGGTATGTAATTAAATATTCTGGATAAGCCTGAAAATATTTAATTATTTAAATTTTGTTTTTATTAAGATTTAATTTAATTTAATTACCTGTTCTCCGCGATATACTACATATTCCGCAAAGTGTAAACCTCCAGCAGATGGACGACCAATTACAGAATGATGACCTGGTGGTGCGTGAGCCATCTTCATAGCACTGTATTGAAGGAATGATTTTCCAAGAGCTACTCGACACAGAAGCAATTGCCTATAAATAAAACAATTAAATATTTGTAGTGAATGCAGCTTAAACGAAAACTCTAATAACGTATCTTTCATTCTATTAAAATTGATTATAATATTTAATTTTAACATTATTACGAACTTGTGTTGAGAGTGGTTTCAATTTTGATTTACAGGCATTATGAAAATTTATTTAAAACGGAAAGACTAAAGAATATTTGTTTGTGAATAATATTTGCAGGTTTTTGTTATATAAACCAAAATACTATATTCAACAAAATTATTCCCCAATTTATGCTGTTAATCAACTTCAACGGTTTTCTTAAAATATAAAAACGAACATGCTTCTTTCTTTTTTTTATAATCATTATACCAATATAACAAAGGAGAAGGACATTTTCTTCCCATTATCGATGTAACACATTGAAGAAATGTCCTAAAGCCTACAACAATAATTTGTGTGGGAAAAATTCGCGTGCAGGAAAAACGTTATATCGGCTTAAAGTCTATAAATCAAATTCATTACTTGGGTTCATCAAAAGAAACTCATTGGAATTTAAGGACCCTTACACGATTAAATCTTTAAACGGCAGTATTGTGCGTCCTGTTCTTGAATATAACTGTGTTGTTTGGAGCTCTACAACTGAGTTTAATAAAAGGAGAATTGACTTCGAAATATTTTTGAAAACAATGTAGAAGATTTCCATCATTCTTATAATTCGAAATGACTATTGGAACTTGGACTTGGAATATAGACTTGAATCGAGAAGAAAAATGTATAGTGTCAAGTTATTTGTGATATTTTGACTTCAACCATTGATTGTGAGAGTTTGCTCAACTGCTTGCACTCTTGGCAGTTGATTCCCATCATACATTATATGGACAACGAGAACCGATTTCTGCAAGTTGTATTTTATTTAATAAATAGTTAGATATATCAAGGTCCAGAAACGTATTTAAAAATCGATTCTTCACTTTATTTAATTAATTTTTTCAATTTTTAATTTTATATATAATACGTATTTATGAAATGAATTGTTATTATATACTAATTTTAAATCTGTTGAATGTAAATTTGTAGATTGGTTACTTAAATAAAAAATAATAAATGCATTTTTATTTAGAAGTTTTTCAAAAATAAAAGAAAGCCACTAAAAAAAAAATAAAGTGGAAAAACTCAAAGTCAAGAAAGTATTCTACGCACGGGTGCCTCTGGCCTGTTTGGAACAGCCTTTTGCACACAAATATTACAATAACTTACTCTGAAATAAAAAAAAAACGAAAACAGATGAAATGTTGATATTGACATCTGTCAAATATAATAAGAGTGGTAATTTTTAAAGAAGCTCTGCAAAAAAGTGAAAAAAAGTAAAATTAACGTCTATTTAAACTCAATAACCTTACCAAATTAAAAAGAAAGTCATTCTTACTTAATACAAGTGAGTTTATATATTCATTAAGTCTTTTTTTGGCTAAACTTTTAAGTTTCTTCGCCCATAACCTGAGTGTCAGTGCATATGAATAAGCGCAAAGTAGGTGAAATATTTCCGCAAACATTTAACAGCAATAAAAAACCGCAGATTACTGCAAAAATGGCCGAATCAAAAATGAGTGAATCAGATTTTGCTAGGTTTTCTGAATTACTGGACACTAAATTGAAAGATGTGGCATCTAAAAGTGATATTGAAGCAATGATCATTGCAAACAAACAAATGTTGGAGCAAAATAAACTGCTCTCCAAAAAAGTAAATGCTCTTGAAGAAAAATGCGAGCTTTTAGAATGCCGAATGGACGAAATCCAGAAAAAAAACACTGAAAACAATCTGATGATGAGAGTAGAGGTCCAGATTGGAAGAGATGAGAAAGAACTTGTGAAATCTGTGTGCTCAACGATGATTCAACCACCACCATGCAAAGATAACCTGCAAATCCAGGAACTAAGATCTAGGAACACAAACACAAAAAATTTCGTTGTCAAACTTCAATCTAAGCAACAGGTCATCACTGCCTTAAAATCGGCGAGAGAAATGCAGAATGCCGGTTTCATCATCTTCAAAGATCTGCCAGTTACAATACGACAAAAAAGAAACCAATTGTTAAATATAAGAAAAAAACTTTTAGGAGTAAACAACAAAATAAAAGTATCTGTACGAGATGACAACATGTTCATAAACGACAAAATTTTCCGCTGGAGCCAAACATTGGGACTTCTATACAACAACACTGCAGGTGGAATTTTAGAATTAAATCGTATTTACCAAACAGATTTGAGTGATCAGCTGGGAGTTTTGAAGGAGGAAGCAGAACGTCAAACCATAAGAAATGTCAATAAATTTAGAAGAGCGACACCTACTGGTCAAACAGATAACAACAAAGTAGTCAATGCACAAACCTTTCAGAAAATTTTTATGAATTATTACATAATTATGATTTTGTGTTTTTGTATGAAACATTTGTGGTTAAAGAAGATTATAATTTATATACAAATCAATTTCAAAATTTTAACTGCCGATGGATTCCAGCAATAAGAGTAAATGTGCGAGGAAGACCAAGTGGGGGATGTTATTTCGGGTACAAGAAGACTTTGGAAAATGTACATATCTTGTAAATTAATACTGGAGGAAGAGTAGTTTTCTTAAATATTACCATAAACAGCACAAAATTTATTATTATACCATCTTACGTAAACTGTAACCATTGGGAGAGAGATTTTGGAACATTAGTTGATTTCATGGAACGCAATAATGAAGATAATGTTATGATTATAGGCGATTTAAACGCAAGAATAGGAAATGAAACAGGAAATGAAAATATGTTTGCCGGAAAAGTACGTAAATCAAAAGATACAACTCTAAATCTTAGAGGAATCAAACTTTTAGAACTCTGCGACTCATTTGGTCTTCATATCTTGAATGGCGTAAGTGATTCTGATAAAAATGGCGAATTTACATTTGTGGGGAAGCAGGGTTCTTCAGTTGTGGAGGCGAATGGATGTCAATTATTCATGACCTTGAGGTTTTGAGTGTGCCTTTTTCCGATCACATGCCCATCACAGTAAGTTGCAACCCTTATGTCATACCGCGGGATACGCCAAGGAAACTTAATCTACCCCCTAAACTGATTTGGAAGGAAAATAGGGTAGCCGGCAGAACTTAAATCAAAATCTTCATGAGGGAGCGAAGCTTGGTGTAGGGGATATTGAACACTTAATTAAAATTTCATATCCGGTATATAGACAATCACATACTGCAAGAGGGAAATCAAAGAAGGAGTGGTATGATACGGAGTGTGAAAAGGCTAGAAATAAATCATTTGGGTGGCTAAGAATATTCCGACAATTTAACTATCCAGTTCTGAAAAAACATTACATTGAAGCAAACAATTTCTACAAGAAAATCTGCAAAGAAAAAAATAAAGGTACTATGAAACTAGGGCCCTAAAATTGGTATGCTGCAAAATCCAAAAGAATTTTGGAAGGAGATAAAAAAAATTAACGGTAAAAGTCTCCAAATCAGCAATAATCTTGCGATACCCTTACTGCGAGAACAATTCCAGAAGCTTTTAAATCCAGTTTTGGTTGCTCCAGCCTTTTTATATGCAAAACCGTCTACATCCGACGCTATTCTGGATGCGCCTTTTACGGATGAAGAGGCACGTCGGACAATGAACAAACTCAAAGATGGAAAAGCACCCGGATCTGATAGAATCACGGTAGAGTTTTTGAAATTTGGAACGGTAGGCCTTGGAAAAAAACTTACAGAGGCCTTCAATGAAATTTTAGAAACCGGAATTATACCACAGCAGTTTAAGGAGTCAATTTTGTTCCCTATTCATAAATAAGGAGACATGTCAGATCCAAAAAATTACCGCGGAATATCTTTTCTCAATGCCGCATACAAAATATTTGTGTCAGTTTTGAATAATCGACTATGTGATTGGATGAATCTTAGCTCTAAACTTAAGGAATTCCAGGCAGGTTTTCGAAGTGGTTATTCCACGAGTGATAACATCTTTATCTTAAGAAGCATTGCAGGAACCTTTCTAGAACAAAAAAAAGAAGTTTTACGTATTTTTCGTTGACTTTAAGGGATCCTTCGACACAATTGATAGAAGAGCGTTGTTTTACAAACTATATAATGCCGGAATGACTTCAAAGTTTAGCAGAGTCTTGGAAAACCTTTATGAAGGAAATCATGCCACAGTATGGAACGGTGATGAAATGTCGGAATGGTTCGAAACCTCAATGGGAGTAAAGCAAGGATGCCTCTTAAGCCCAAATCTTTTTGCTTTGTTTATCGACGATCTTATTGACAGTTTACCTGGTGGGATAGAGTTTGCGGGAATGGCTATTAAAGCGCTCTTATTTGCTGATGATGTTGTGCTTTTTGCATATTCACCTGCAACACTTCAATTAATGATCAATCGGCTTAGTGAATACTCCAGGTTGTGGAATTTGACGGTCAATTTAAGCAAATCCAAAGTGATGGTCTTTAAAAGGGGGTCTGGCAGAATGTCCAGGAATGAGCAGTGGTACTTAAACAGTGAACCGATCGAAGTTGTGAGAGCCTACAAATATCTTGGTGTTATTATAACCAACAATCTAAACATGGAAAATCATTTAAAAGATAAACTTATAAAAGCTAAAAGTGCTATTAGCGCGACTTGGAAGAAATGCTTCGGAAACAACTTAATTTCACACAGTGTTAAATACAAGGTTTTTATCGCAGTTGCGGAATCGGGGATGATGTATGCAGCGCAAACTTGGGGTTTTGAAAAATATGAAACGGTTGAGAAGTTGTTGAGATTTTATATAAAAAGATGTTTCCAGCTACCGATCAACACACCGAACTACATGATAAACATTGAAACTGGATTGTCACCCCTGTTTATCAAAACACTTAAGTTACATGTTGACTATATATTGAAAGTGCTTAATATGCCAAGTGGAAGATTGCCAAAAGTAATAGCATTGTATAGGATCCAGAAGAAGGGACTTTGGTATGAGAAACTAATGGAGCTTGCAGACTATTGTGATTTTAACCTGAATTTAAGCCATCAGATAAATGACAAAAAAGTAGTGAAAGATGCCCTCTATGACTTAGTATCTAAAGTTGATGAAAAATATAGGGTTGACTGTATCAACATGGCGAAGTCTTCAGTTCATAGATCAATATACAGCATACTGAACCATAACCTGTGTGAAAAAAATTATTTTCGGGCTGAAAACAGTCAAAAACTTATATCAGCAATATTCAAAATGAGAGGAGAATTGGTAAAACTTAACTTCATACCACATCGCGAAGACTTGCAAGTTTTTTGCACTATGTGTAACCTGGCAGTAAGAGAAGATATCATTCATTTCATTGGAATATGTCCTATCCTGAAAGAGGTACGAAGAAATTTTCTTGGCAGCGACATGAAAACAGAAACGGAGGTGCTAGCGATGCTGAACTGCGAAGAAGAGGTCACCCGCCTCTATAGGTATTACATAAAGGCAATCTCTTATAGAAAACAAATTTTGAACGAGGAGTTTTAAGAAACAAAAATCATAAACACAAAGATATATATATATATATGTATATGTATTTATAATGTTTAAAAAAAAAAATATGTTCACTTTTGAATTCTTTTTTATTAACTATTTCCGGGCAGACGGCAAAGCCATGCTTTAACGATTTTTGTAATATATATAAGTAAATTGTACTCTATGTAAATTGTGCACTTGGAAAAGGATAATAAAATCAAATCTATCTATCAATCAGATGAAATGTAGAGAAATCACTGAATTATCTTTTACCTTTTACAATACAACACTTCTATTAGTGTTATGCCTTAATAGTGACGAGAATCGATCCGAACCGTGGTAACTTTGAATCATCTTGGGTTTAAACCTTGCCTGTGCTATCTAGAGTTTTTTCCACGGGTACTGCCTCTTGCGAGGAATTGACAAATCCTCCAAGAGTAATTCTTGTCATGAAAAGTGCTTTCTTAAATTAGCCATTCGTATTCGGCTTAAAACTGTAGGTCCCCTCTATCCCTGAGAACAATACCCACACACAGGAATGATTGAGAGTTTTAAGTCACTAGGATCTAGTTTTCAACGTACTGTTGTGCCACCTAATTTATTTTTTAAAGTCGTGTAATCGTGTTTATTTTGTTTGTTATGAACTAAACATAATTGGTCCGATTTGTCGAATAGAAAATTTTGCAATATCTCGACGTTTCAAGGTCCTTAGAATGTTCACCTTCGTACGTCCATACGTTCAAGAAGCTTTTTTGTTGGTCTATATGTCAAATATCTTATGAACGAAAAATGGTATTACCTCCAAAATAAATTAATGCAACGAAGAATAACGGTTTTGATATCTGGTAAAATTTTGAGAAAAATCGAATTGACAGTTTTTCTACACAGAAAAAAACCTAAAAAATACAAAATATTAATTTATTATCATTATCATTATCATTATCATTATCATTATCATTATCATTATCATTATCATTATCATTATCATTATCATTATCATTATCATTATCATTATCATTATCATTATCATTATCATTATCATTATCATTATCATTATCATTATCATTATCATTATCATTATCATTATCATTATCATTATCATTATCATTATCATTATCATTATCATTATCATTATCATTATCATTATCATTATCATTATCATTATCATTATCATTATCATTATCATTATCATTATCATTATCATTATCATTATCATTATCATTATCATTATCATTATCATTATCATTATCATTATCATTATCATTATCATTATCATTATCATTATCATTATCATTATCATTATCATTATCATTATCATTATCATTATCATTATCATTATCATTATCATTATCATTATCATTATCATTATCATTATCATTATCATTATCATTATCATTATCATTATCATTATCATTATCATTATCATTATCATTATCATTATCATTATCATTATCATTATCATTATCATTATCATTATCATTATCATTATCATTATCATTATCATTATCATTATCATTATCATTATCATTATCATTATCATTATCATTATCATTATCATTATCATTATCATTATCATTATCATTATCATTATCATTATCATTATCATTATCATTATCATTATCATTATCATTATCATTATCATTATCATTATCATTATCATTATCATTATCATTATCATTATCATTATCATTATCATTATCATTATCATTATCATTATCATTATCATTATCATTATCATTATCATTATCATTATCATTATCATTATCATTATCATTATCATTATCATTATCATTATCATTATCATTATCATTATCATTATCATTATCATTATCATTATCATTATCATTATCATTATCATTATCATTATCATTATCATTATCATTATCATTATCATTATCATTATCATTATCATTATCATTATCATTATCATTATCATTATCATTATCATTATCATTATCATTATCATTATCATTATCATTATCATTATCATTATCATTATCATTATCATTATCATTATCATTATCATTATCATTATCATTATCATTATCATTATCATTATCATTATCATTATCATTATCATTATCATTATCATTATCATTATCATTATCATTATCATTATCATTATCATTATCATTATCATTATCATTATCATTATCATTATCATTATCATTATCATTATCATTATCATTATCATTATCATTATCATTATCATTATCATTATCATTATCATTATCATTATCATTATCATTATCATTATCATTATCATTATCATTATCATTATCATTATCATTATCATTATCATTATCATTATCATTATCATTATCATTATCATTATCATTATCATTATCATTATCATTATCATTATCATTATCATTATCATTATCATTATCATTATCATTATCATTATCATTATCATTATCATTATCATTATCATTATCATTATCATTATCATTATCATTATCATTATCATTATCATTATCATTATCATTATCATTATCATTATCATTATCATTATCATTATCATTATCATTATCATTATCATTATCATTATCATTATCATTATCATTATCATTATCATTATCATTATCATTATCATTATCATTATCATTATCATTATCATTATCATTATCATTATCATTATCATTATCATTATCATTATCATTATCATTATCATTATCATTCATTATCATTATCATTATCATTATCATTATCATTATCATTATCATTATCATTATCATTATCATTATCATTATCATTATCATTATCATTATCATTATCATTATCATTATCATTATCATTATCATTATCATTATCATTATCATTATCATTATCATTATCATTATCATTATCATTATCATTATCATTATCATTATCATTATCATTATCATTATCATTATCATTATCATTATCATTATCATTATCATTATCATTATCATTATCATTATCATTATCATTATCATTATCATTATCATTATCATTATCATTATCATTATCATTATCATTATCATTATCATTATCATTATCATTATCATTATCATTATCATTATCATTATCATTATCATTATCATTATCATTATCATTATCATTATCATTATCATTATCATTATCATTATCATTATCATTATCATTATCATTATCATTATCATTATCATTATCATTATCATTATCATTATCATTATCATTATCATTATCATTATCATTATCATTATCATTATCATTATCATTATCATTATCATTATCATTATCATTATCATTATCATTATCATTATCATTATCATTATCATTATCATTATCATTATCATTATCATTATCATTATCATTATCATTATCATTATCATTATCATTATCATTATCATTATCATTATCATTATCATTATCATTATCATTATCATTATCATTATCATTATCATTATCATTATCATTATCATTATCATTATCATTATCATTATCATTATCATTATCATTATCATTATCATTATCATTATCATTATCATTATCATTATCATTATCATTATCATTATCATTATCTTATCATTATCATTATCATTATCATTATCATTATCATTATCATTATCATTATCATTATCATTATCATTATCATTATCATTATCATTATCATTATCATTATCATTATCATTATCATTATCATTATCATTATCATTATCATTATCATTATCATTATCATTATCATTATCATTATCATTATCATTATCATTATCATTATCATTATCATTATCATTATCATTATCATTATCATTATCATTATCATTATCATTATCATTATCATTATCATTATCATTATCATTATCATTATCATTATCATTATCATTATCATTATCATTATCATTATCATTATCATTATCATTATCATTATCATTATCATTATCATTATCATTATCATTATCATTATCATTATCATTATCATTATCATTATCATTATCATTATCATTATCATTATCATTATCATTATCATTATCATTATCATTATCATTATCATTATCATTATCATTATCATTATCATTATCATTATCATTATCATTATCATTATCATTATCATTATCATTATCATTATCATTATCATTATCATTATCATTATCATTATCATTATCATTATCATTATCATTATCATTATCATTATCATTATCATTATCATTATCATTATCATTATCATTATCATTATCATTATCATTATCATTATCATTATCATTATCATTATCATTATCATTATCATTATCATTATCATTATCATTATCATTATCATTATCATATCATTATCATTATCATTATCATTATCATTATCATTATCATTATCATTATCATTATCATTATCATTATCATTATCATTATCATTATCATTATCATTATCATTATCATTATCATTATCATTATCATTATCATTATCATTATCATTATCATTATCATTATCATTATCATTATCATTATCATTATCATTATCATTATCATTATCATTATCATTATCATTATCATTATCATTATCATTATCATTATCATTATCATTATCATTATCATTATCATTATCATTATCATTATCATTATCATTATCATTATCATTATCATTATCATTATCATTATCATTATCATTATCATTATCATTATCATTATCATTATCATTATCATTATCATTATCATTATCATTATCATTATCATTATCATTATCATTATCATTATCATTATCATTATCATTATCATTATCATTATCATTATCATTATCATTATCATTATCATTATCATTATCATTATCATTATCATTATCATTATCATTATCATTATCATTATCATTATCATTATCATTATCATTATCATTATCATTATCATTATCATTATCATTATCATTATCATTATCATTATCATTATCATTATCATTATCATTATCATTATCATTATCATTATCATTATCATTATCATTATCATTATCATTATCATTATCATTATCATTATCATTATCATTATCATTATCATTATCATTATCATTATCATTATCATTATCATTATCATTATCATTATCATTATCATTATCATTATCATTATCATTATCATTATCATTATCATTATCATTATCATTATCATTATCATTATCATTATCATTATCATTATCATTATCATTATCATTATCATTATCATTATCATTATCATTATCATTATCATTATCATTATCATTATCATTATCATTATCATTATCATTATCATTATCATTATCATTATCATTATCATTATCATTATCATTATCATTATCATTATCATTATCATTATCATTATCATTATCATTATCATTATCATTATCATTATCATTATCATTATCATTATCATTATCATTATCATTATCATTATCATTATCATTATAATTATAATTATCATTATCATTATCATTATCATTATCATTATCATTATCATTATCATTATCATTATCATTATCATTATCATTATCATTATCATTATCATTATCATTATCATTATCATTATCATTATCATTATCATTATCATTATCATTATCATTATCATTATCATTATCATTATCATTATCATTATCATTATCATTATCATTATCATTATCATTATCATTATCATTATCATTATCATTATCATTATCATTATCATTATCATTATCATTATCATTATCATTATCATTATCATTATCATTATCATTATCATTATCATTATCATTATCATTATCATTATCATTATCATTATCATTATCATTATCATTATCATTATCATTATCATTATCATTATCATTATCATTATCATTATCATTATCATTATCATTATCATTATCATTATCATTATCATTATCATTATCATTATCATTATCATTATCATTATCATTATCATTATCATTATCATTATCATTATCATTATCATTATCATTATCATTATCATTATCATTATCATTATCATTATCATTATCATTATCATTATCATTATCATTATCATTATCATTATCATTATCATTATCATTATCATTATCATTATCATTATCATTATCATTATCATTATCATTATCATTATCATTATCATTATCATTATCATTATCATTATCATTATCATTATCATTATCATTATCATTATCATTATCATTATCATTATCATTATCATTATCATTATCATTATCATTATCATTATCATTATCATTATCATTATCATTATCATTATCATTATCATTATCATTATCATTATCATTATCATTATCATTATCATTATCATTATCATTATCATTATCATTATCATTATCATTATCATTATCATTATCATTATCATTATCATTATCATTATCATTATCATTATCATTATCATTATCATTATCATTATCATTATCATTATCATTATCATTATCATTATCATTATCATTATCATTATCATTATCATTATCATTATCATTATCATTATCATTATCATTATCATTATCATTATCATTATCATTATCATTATCATTATCATTATCATTATCATTATCATTATCATTATCATTATCATTATCATTATCATTATCATTATCATTATCATTATCATTATCATTATCATTATCATTATCATTATCATTATCATTATCATTATCATTATCATTATCATTATCATTATCATTATCATTATCATTATCATTATCATTATCATTATCATTATCATTATCATTATCATTATCATTATCATTATCATTATCATTATCATTATCATTATCATTATCATTATCATTATCATTATCATTATCATTATCATTATCATTATCATTATCATTATCATTATCATTATCATTATCATTATCATTATCATTATCATTATCATTATCATTATCATTATCATTATCATTATCATTATCATTATCATTATCATTATCATTATCATTATCATTATCATTATCATTATCATTATCATTATCATTATCATTATCATTATCATTATCATTATCATTATCATTATCATTATCATTATCATTATCATTATCATTATCATTATCATTCATTCATTATCATTATCATTATCATTATCATTATCATTATCATTATCATTATCATTATCATTATCATTATCATTATCATTATCATTATCATTATCATTATCATTATCATTATCATTATCATTATCATTATCATTATCATTATCATTATCATTATCATTATCATTATCATTATCATTATCATTATCATTATCATTATCATTATCATTATCATTATCATTATCATTATCATTATCATTATCATTATCATTATCATTATCATTATCATTATCATTATCATTATCATTATCATTATCATTATCATTATCATTATCATTATCATTATCATTATCATTATCATTATCATTATCATTATCATTATCATTATCATTATCATTATCATTATCATTATCATTATCATTATCATTATCATTATCATTATCATTATCATTATCATTATCATTATCATTATCATTATCATTATCATTATCATTATCATTATCATTATCATTATCATTATCATTATCATTATCATTATCATTATCATTATCATTATCATTATCATTATCATTATCATTATCATTATCATTATCATTATCATTATCATTATCATTATCATTATCATTATCATTATCATTATCATTATCATTATCATTATCATTATCATTATCATTATCATTATCATTATCATTATCATTATCATTATCATTATCATTATCATTATCATTATCATTATCATTATCATTATCATTATCATTATCATTATCATTATCATTATCATTATCATTATCATTATCATTATCATTATCATTATCATTATCATTATCATTATCATTATCATTATCATTATCATTATCATTATCATTATCATTATCATTATCATTATCATTATCATTATCATTATCATTATCATTATCATTATCATTATCATTATCATTATCATTATCATTATCATTATCATTATCATTATCATTATCATTATCATTATCATTATCATTATCATTATCATTATCATTATCATTATCATTATCATTATCATTATCATTATCATTATCATTATCATTATCATTATCATTATCATTATCATTATCATTATCATTATCATTATCATTATCATTATCATTATCATTATCATTATCATTATCATTATCATTATCATTATCATTATCATTATCATTATCATTATCATTATCATTATCATTATCATTATCATTATCATTATCATTATCATTATCATTATCATTATCATTATC